>CM022302.1:557159799-557176773 GCA_011799875.1 Thinopyrum elongatum
CCACGCCCCCGCGCGCGCCGCCACGACCTGGCCACGCTCACCGCGCCCGGCCCCTGCTCCTCGCCCCGCTCCGGTTCCCCTCACCCCGCGCTTCTCCTTCCCCCCCATGCTCCTCGCTGCTGCTGCTGCTGCCCTGCTAGGCCTCGCCTCCCTCGCTACCACTCGTCGGAGCCGCCGCGTCGCGCCATCCCGCCTCCCGCGCTGTCCCGTTCGCCACGCCCGAGCCTAGCGCCGCGGCCCCGCCTCTGCGTCCACCGCATCGCGCCCGGGCTCGCCAGCTCCATGCGCGCCCGCGCCTCTGGAGCTCCGCGCTCGCCCGCACCCTTCACCCCGCCGCCTCCCTTGGCCTTGGCCGCCGGCGCCGGCGTGCGTCGTGCGTACCCAGCGTCCCGGGGACGCGCCCGCTCGGGCTGCGCCCACGCCCGCCCCGTGTGGCCGCATGGGCCACTGACGAGTGGGCCCCGCCCCTCTGGGCCTATGACAAAGGGGGCCCACCCCCAAAAATGTTTTAGAAAGAAAGAAATAAAAATAAATAATTAAAATAATTAATTAATTAATTAGTTAATTAATTCTGATTAGGTTAATCTAATTAACTAATTAGTGTTAATTAAACAGTAATTAGTAATTAACTTAATTAACCGCTGACATCAGCATGAGGTCATGCTGATGTCATCATCAGCACTGTTTCGGATAATGTTGAATTAAATAATTAATTAAATTTCAGAAATTAATAAAAACTTTAGAAAATCATATTAAATAAACCGTAACTCCGATGAAAATATTTTATACATGAAACTTGCTCAGAACGACGATACGAACCAGGATACGCCCTCTGTATTCCCGTCAGACGCCCGCAACTATAAGAACGTTGAACAATTAGACCGATTTCGATAAATGAATAGTGCCCAACTTTAATTAAATAAATCCGAATAAATTCCTAAATTAACTAAATCATTTAGTTAGGCAGTAGAACACCCCGGCATATCATTTAGGCATGTCATACATGTTGTTTGCATTATTGCCGTGAAATTTATTGTTTCTCTCCCCCTCCTTCTCTCTCGATAGACGCCGAGACCGACGGCGCTGCACCAGGATACGACTACTCTACCGACGAGCAGCCCGTTGACGACCTCCCTCTCTTGCCAGAGCAACCAGGCAAGCCCCCCCCCCCTTGAGCATTCCAGATATCGCCCATTCTATTCTCCTGCTTGCATTAGATTTCGCTACTGTTAATGTATGCTCCTATTCTGATGCATAGCCTGCTGTTGTAACCTGTTCATTGCTACCTTACCTGCCTATGATAAACTGTTTAGTATAGGTTGGTATGAACCATCTGTGACCCCACCACCTTACTTTGTCGCCCCTGCTTGTTCATCGACGACTCGATCAACGTGATCGTCGATTAGAGATAGACGCCTCACTTCACACCCCCCTTAGTTGTACGACTCTGCGTAGTAACTATCGAGTGCCGAGGGTGATACCTCGTAACGCACTCCTGATGAATACTCTGCAGCATAGCTCTTCGGTCGTGGTCATCGAGGGTGATTCCTCCTTCTCCATGTCCGATACGACTCTGTCGTGCAACCCCTCAGTGTGAACCTCGAGGGTGATACCTCATACGTTCACCCTGATGAATATGACCACACGGTTACTTGACCTTTTTCACAGGCGGGTCCACCCTGGTGGGTACCCGCTGGGGATCTATGATTTCGGGTGTGCCGGAAGGGCACTCGAGTGTGACATTGTGGCGGAGCATCAGAGACTCTGATTGTCTCCGCTTGATACTAATTGAGCCTATTGGATTTGGGTGTGTGATCTGAGTGGGTCGACGTGCCCTATACGCACTACCACCACGCGGGATTATGGTTATGGAGCCCTCTGCGATGTACGTTTCTCCGAAAGCTTATCAGACGTCACGATTCACCGTGCGGGCTGATCGTCGGGATTGGGCTGGATACTTCACTGACGAGTTCAGTGTCGCGCCTGCACCCCGGCCAGCCACGCAACGCGCAGGGTGCCCAGGGCGATGGCCCGAGACCCCTGGGTGCATAGGTTAGTCCGGCGTGCTGACCTCTCTGCTGAGCCTAGGTAGAGCGCTGCTTCGTGTTGGTCTTCCGAGGACGGGCATTACCCAGCAAGTATGTCCGACCAGAGTTGATCGAGCGTGTTGGGTAACAGTAGTGCACCCCTGCAGGGATGAATCTTCTATCGATAGCCGGTCCTACGGTAAAGGACGCTCAGTTTGTGTATCCCGATCTACTACTTAAACTGGATACTTGTTACTTAATTGAAGCTTCGGGATTACTTTCTCGCTGGGAGTCGAGGAAGGATCTTTGAGCTGTACTTCAACATGTTTGCTAAATAAAATGCTATTCTACTCTCTTCTACTGCTGCAAGATGATGGCTTTGAAAAGATGTTTGAAGATGCTAGTCTTCGATAGGACTAGGCCTTTCTCTCTATTCTGGCATTTCTGCAGCCCAGTCCACATATACAGCCTTTTCTCCATTGATAATGTTGCATATGTAGTATAGATCCTTGCTTGCTGAGTACTTCGGATGATTACTCACGGTTGCTTTATTTTCTCTTTTCCCCCATATACCCCACCTTGATGATACACCAGACGATGGAGTCCAGGAGCCAGACGCCACCACCGGAGCCTACTACCAGGCGGGTCCAGAGGGCACGTACTACTGGATCGAGCCAGCTGACCAGGAGTAGGATCGGAGGCTCCCAGGCAGGAGGCCAACGCCTTTCGATCTAGTGTCGCTATTTGTGCTAGCCTTCTTAAGGCAAAACTTGTCTAACTATGTCTATACCCAGATATTATTTGTATGACTGACTTATGTATTCGGATCTTCGGATCCCTGGTCTGTAATATTGTGGACCTCCGTTTATTTGTGTTTAGAGTTGTGTTGTGATATCTTCCCGTGAGTCCCTGGGCTTGATCGTACACGTTTGCGTGTATGACTAGTGTACGATTGAACCGGGGGCGTCACAAGTTGGTATCAGAGCCGACTGCCTGTAGGAAGCCCCCTTCCAATTCCTTGGCCGAAGTTGAGTCTAGAAACCGAAAAACTAATTTACTAACTTGGCAGTGTGGCTTACGGGCCCATGTCGCCAACTGGGTGGTATTAGGATCTTTTATTCCTCGTCTATACTCTGGGACTCTAATATCTCTTCTATTCGGGTTAAATAAATTTTACTAACGCCGACACTTAGGATCTCGTAAATCCCGTCTACCCGGAGAGCTGGATATCTGTGCGATTTCCCTGTCGTTGATCTGATTAGTCTGATAATCATTTTCCTTTCCATTGTTTTGTTTAACCTTTCTCTCCGAGTTGTGTTAAACTTCTCATTGTCATTTGACAAATCTGAATTTCCTCTGTTTCAGATGGACCGTTTGTTTCCACCGCGTCCTACGATACAGCTTGTGCTTCGCACTTGGGCTCGTGATGCCCCTGGTTTTCCAACTGTCCTGATCGCTCTCATGACCAGACTTGGCTACCGCTGGTACCCTGAGTACATGGTTTACGAGGATTACCGCGAGTTTAATCAGGAGTAGTACCATGCTGTTGTTCGTATCTATGATCGGCAGAATGACTCAGACACCGAGCTGCACCTTTTCCACGGTATCGGCGTGACGATTGAGATGGCAGTACATGATGCCGCCTACTCTGCTGTCGCACGTCTTCGAGGACAGTTCAGTGATATCTTGGATGACTCTGAGTTCCGATACATTCCGTATGCCCCTGCTGGAGATGCTACTGGATACTACACAGCTATCTGTGCCCCGTACGAGCCTCGCCGATATGACCACCGCGTTCTGATTCAGTGCACTCAGGCTCTGGATCGCACTGTTCGGGCTCTTGCCGTCGAGTTGGTTGCCACTCGAGCACGTCTCTACGATGCTATGACGCAGTTGATGCCCGCTGTTCGTGCAGGGATACATCCGGAGCACATCCTTTACCCGCGCAGGACTCAGATGTATGCTGGTATTGACTGGCCTATTGTTGGAGGTCACACACCTGCACGTGGACCTCTTCTTACAGTTCGAGACCGGGTTCTGCATCAGAGTGCACATGGAGCACAGGATCCTTCCGCGACGAATATTCGTCGTCCGCACTCGCAGCTACCCCGTTACAGTGGTTTTCTCCGACGTTGATGTAGCCTTTGCTATGTCTCGTTGTGTACTTCCTTACCGCGTGCCTGCGCGCCGCCTAGTATGTCTAGCTTTTAATTTGCGCTATTATGCTGTCCGCATGAACCCGACTTTGTGTATGGATCTGTATGTCTTAATCGACTACTGTTATGTATCTATTACACTGCTTAAAGTATTGTCGTGTTACATCATACCTGTCGCTAAACACTCGCAATTGCTTTTACTAAGCTACCCCCTGTTGATACTTAGCAGGATGGTTAGACCAGGTGGTCGTGGTCGTGGTCGTGCCCCTGAACGTCCACCACTGCCAGACTATATGGCGGCTATGATGCAACAGTTTGAGCTTAACCGCCAGTTCATGGTTGGAATCATGGGTCAGTTTCCGCATCAGAACAACCAGAACCAGAACCCAGCCTCAATAACTTTGACAGAGTTTACGCGACTCAACCCAACGCAGTTTCACAACTCTGACAAGCCACTGGATGCTGATGACTGGCTCCGCGACATCACTCACGAGATGGAGTCTGCTAATGTCGTCCCTGCCAACTTTGTCACCTTCGCGGCCTTTTTCTTAAAGGGCCCCGCTGCTCAATGGTGGGACACACACAAGCGTACTCTGCCTGTTGGAACAGTCATCACCTGGTATGAGTTCCAGGCTGCTTTCCGTACACATTACATCCCTCAAGCAATTATGGAACGCATGAAGACCCAGTTCCGTAACCTCACCCAGGGCAATAAAACCGTCGAAGCTTATCAGCGGGAATTTCTTGATCTCTCCCGCTATGCGGAAGAAGACATCGCCACAGATGCTCGCAGACAGGAGAAGTTCCGTAATGGACTCCACCCCGACCTCAAGCTTGCACTAGCTGCTCAAGACATCAATGACTTCTCAACTCTAGTGAACAAGGCTATTCTTGTTGAGACCGCTCAGATGGAACACAAGGACTCGCAGAAGCGCTATCGTGATGCTGGCTCATCTTCGGGCTCAGCACCGAAGCGTAGAGTTTGGATTCCCAACAACGCGTTCCGTCCCAATACCTCTGCGCCAAAGAACAATGCTGCACCACGTTTGCCTCCTCCACCACCGAGGCCGTCAAAGGCTCAAGCTATTCAGAACAATGCCCCTCTTCGTCCTGAAGATGGTTTGTGTTTCAAGTGCCGCAAACCAGGCCACCTGGCTAAAGACTGCCGCCAGACTCAGAATCAGTTAGATTTTCCTCGTGCTGGCCGTGGATGTGGCCGTGGCAACAATCAGACCCGCAACTATAATACTGGGTCTGCTTCACGTGGTCGTGGTCAGGCTTACAACATTGACATTGAAGAAGTCCAGGATCAACCTGCTACTGTGATGGGTACCCTTCTTGTTGACTCAGTACCTGCTTCTGTATTATTTGATTCAGGAGCATCGCATTCATTCATGTCTGAAGCATTTGCATTATCTCATGACATTGCATTCGAAAAGATGAACCTGCCAATAGTTGTCCATACCCCTGGAGGCCAATGTCAAACCACTATGATGGCACATAATGTCCCTGTTGGAATCAAGGAATTTGAATTCCTAGCTTCCCCTATTATCCTGAAGTCTTCCACCATAGACCTCATACTCGGAATGGATTGGTTGAAAGATCACATTGCTTCGATCAATTGTGCCACTAAAGTTATCCAACTTCTTCACCCCTCCGATGAGATAGTGAACTACACTACCCGAATTACTCGAGACGATGAAGCTGAGATATATGTTATGAATGCTCTGAACGCCTCACCTCTGGAAGGGATCGAGAACGTTCCTGTCGTTAGAGATTTTCCAGACGTCTTTCCAGAAGAACTTCCAGGCATACCCCCGGCTAGAGCTGTCGAGTTTGTCATTGACTTGAAGCCTGGCACCGTTCCTATTGCCAAGCGACCTTATAAGATGCCTCCGCATCACCTTCTTGAGCTTAAGGAAGAAATCGACAAGTCACTTAAGAGTGGTTTCATCCGCCCCAGTTCCTCTGCTTGGGGAGCACCTTCACTCTTCGTTAAGAAGAAGGATGGAACTAACCGATTGGTCCAGGATTACCGGCCCATTAACCAAGCCACAATCCAGAATAAATACCCACTGCCCCGTATCAATGATCTTTATGATCAACTTGCCGGATCATCGGTGTTCTCTAAACTCGACTTGAGGTTGGGTTATCACCAGATCCGTGTCCGTGAAGAGGACATTCCCAAGACTGCATTCGTCACTCGTTATGGCTCCTATGAATACACCGTCATGTCATTTGGCCTAACGAATGCCCCAGCTACATTCTCCCGTCTGATGAATTATATATTCATGGATTACCTCGAAAAATTCGTCGTGGTATATCTAGATGATATTCTGGTCTATTCTAAGAATAAAGAGGAACATGCTGAACATCTCTGCCTTGTTCTAGAAAGGCTCCGAGAACACCAGTTGTATGCCAAGTATTCCAAATGCGAATTTTGGCTTCCTGAAGTAACTTACCTTGGACATGTGATTTCCAAGGATGGGATTGCTGTTAACCCCGAACGAGTTCAGGCTATTCTCGACTGGACTCCCCCAAAGAATGTTAAGCAAGTCAGAAGTTTTCTCGGACTCGCTAGTTATTGCCGTCGATTCGTTGAGAACTTTTCCAAGATTGCAAAACCATTGACAAATCTGCTTCACAAAGGTGTTAAATTTGAGTGGACAGAAAAATGCCAAGAAAGCTTTCAGACACTAAAAGATAAATTGACATTTGCCCCAGTACTAGCACCCCCGGATTCCCAAAAGGATTTCGTGATATACTGTGATGCATCTCGTCAAGGGTTAGGCTGTGTCCTAATGCAAGAGCGCAAAGTGATTGCTTATGCCTCCCGACAATTGCGTCCTCATGAAGAAAATTATCCCGTGCATGATCTTGAACTTTCTGCGGTTATCTATGCCTTGAAGCTATGGCGACATTACCTTCTCGGTAACCGTTGCGAGATATACACGGATCACCAAAGCTTGAAGTATTTATATACTCAACCAGATCTGAACCTTCGTCAACAAAGATGGCTCGAAACAATTGCCGATTATGATATGAATATTTCATATACCCCCGGCAAGGCTAATGTAATGGCCGATGCTTTGAGTCGCAAGTCCTATAGCAACAATCTTATGGTTCAAGAAACACAACCTCTTCTCCATGAAGAGCTTTGCAAATTGAACCTCCATATTGTTCCACAGGGTTATCTCAATACCCTGGTTGTCGAACTAGATTTAGAACACGGCATTAAGGTTATGCAAAGGTATGACACTGAAGTTGAAAAGATCAAGCGATACCTCGAGAAAGGAAAGCCGTCGGAATTCCATCTTGATGCAGATGGGATCCTATTTTTCCAACACCGTCTCTTCGTACCCAAGTTCAAGAATGAGAGGGAAAACGTTATGAAGGAAGCTCATGACACTCCCTTGTCCATTCACCCTGGTAGCACAAAGATGTACCGTGACATTTGTCAAAGATTCTGGTGGCCTAATATGAAGCGAGACATTGCTCGTTATGTTTCTGAGTGTGACGTTTGCCGCCGCGTTAAAGCTCAACATCAGAGGCCCGCAGGAACTCTGCAACCCCTGGAAATTCCTGAATGGAAATGGGACAAGGTCCAAATGGATTTCATTACTGGTTTTCCCAAATCCCAGAAGGGTAATGATGCTATATTTGTTGTCATTGACCGATTCTCTAAGGTTGCCCACTTTCTGCCTGTTAAGGAGACAATCACTGCTAGCCAGTTAGCAGACTTGTATGTTTCCCGGATTGTGTCACTCCACGGTGTTCCGTTGGAGATCAGTTCTGATCGTGGCAGCCTCTTCACCTCCAGATTCTGGAATAGTTTCCAAGAAGCTATGGGAACTCATCTGTCTTTTAGCACCGCTTTTCACCCTCAGTCACAGGGTCAAGTTGAACGAGTTAATCAAGTGCTCGAAGATATGCTTCGAGCTTGCGTCATCTCCTTCGGTAAGAAATGGGAGGAATCTCTCCCGTATGCCGAATTCTCTTACAACAATAGCTATCAAGCTAGTCTGAAGATGGCACCGTTTGAAGTTCTATACGGTCGTAAGTGTCGAACCCCTCTGAATTGGTCAGAAACTGGGGAACGCTCACTCGTCGGACCGGACATTATTCGGCAAGCTGAAGAACAAGTCCGCATTGTTCGTGAACATTTGAAATCTGCTCAGTCTCGTCAGAAGAGAAACTATGACCGTAAGCACCAGGAAATGGTCTATCAACCTAGCGAACAAACTTACCTTCGTGTCACTCCATTGAAAGGCACTCATCGGTTCGGAATCAAAGGCAAGTTAGCCCCTCGCTACATTGGCCCGTTCCGTATTCTTGCCCGTCGAGGAGAAGTGGCATATCAGTTGCAATTGCCGCCAAACCTTTCTCAAGTACATGACGTCTTTCATGTATCCCAACTCCGCCGCTGCTTCAAGGATCCTATTAGAGCTGTGGATCATGAAGTGCTTGAATTACGGGAAGATCTGTCATATCCAGAATATCCCATCCGTATTCTTGATCAAGCTGAGCGTCGAACACGTCAAAAGTCAATCAAGTTCCTCAAGGTTCAGTGGTCAAATCATTCTGAAGATGAGGCCACTTGGGAACGCGAGGATCGTCTTCGCGAAGAATACCCCTCTTTCTTTCAGTCTTCCTCTTAATTCTCGGGACGAGAATTCTTAATAGATGAGGAGAGTTGTAACACCCCCGGTGATTAGCAACAGTAATCACTTTTGATAATGACATGTTAGCATGATCAACAGTGCATAATCATCATTAGCATCACATTGCATTTCAACTCCTAAGTCAAATTCAAAATTTAAATGAAAGTGGAATATGAAAGTTGTCCAACATAGGAGCTAAAATGTCAGATATATAGCAAATATTCCAGAGGCTATTCTAAAATTGAAACCAACATCATTGGAATTGGATAAGTGACTCGAACAACCTCAAACAGTGGATAAAGATAATATTTAATAACCATTTATTGAATCTGAAATAAATATGGAATTATGTTTTGTCCAAACTAATTTTAGGTGTTAGGGAATAATGCACTGGTATTTATGAAATAGGTCACACTTTTTACAAAAGCCATTTGGGGCCTAAACATTTAACAGTGGAGAAAAGAGAATAAAGAAAAAGGAAAAGAAACAGAAAAGGAAAAAAGAGCAACGCCCCCCCCGGCCCAACTGGGCCGAAGCCCAGCCGGCCGGCCCACCTGCGTCGCCCCTGGCCTATAAGGCCCCCGGCCAAACCCTAGCCTCACCGACACCCCCTCCTCACTCGTTCGCCCCCCCCGATCCAGAAACTGGATCGGGCCGACGCCGCTCGCCGACGCCACCCCGCTCCCGCGCCGATCGGCCAGCGCCGACGCCGCCGCCACGCCGACGTCGCCCTGTCCTCTCCTCTTCCCCGACCAGCCGCCTATCGCTCGGTCGCCCCCTCCCTCGACTGGATCTGGATCGGGGCAAACCCCCGATCCCGTCGCCCGACGCCGCGACGACCTCGCCGCCGCCCGGAGCCCGCGCCTCCCCGCCGGCCTGCACCTCGTCTCCGTCGCCGTCGTCCCCGTCGACCGCCCCGACCCCCCGCTGCCCCGTCCCTACGAGCACGGTGAGGCCCCAGGCCTCCCCCTCTCTGCTCCCGCACCTCGCCGCGCGCACCGCGCCCCCGTGCCGCCGCTCCGCCCGCGCTCGCCTGCTCGCGCACGCGCCCGCGCGCACCGCAGCCTCGCCGGGCCTCGCACACGCGCGCGCGTGCCCTGCCTCGCTACTGCTCGCGGATCTTGCCCCGCTTCGCCCCGCCGTGCCCGCTGTGCCGCGCCGCCCCTCGCTGCTGCTCCGGCCACCCCGCTGCCGCTGCTACTCTGCTCCGCCGCGCTCCGGCCCCGGCCGCGCCCAGCGCCCGCTCGCCCCCTGCCACGCTCACCGCGCCCGCCTGGGCCGCTCGCCCGTGCCCCGGGTTCGCCCGACGGGGCGCCGCGCCCGCACGCCTGTGACCCCCCCCTGGGCCACTGCCCAGTGGGGCCCAAACCCCCTGTGACGCTGACGAATGGGGCCCACGGCCCAGAAACGTTTTAGGAAAAATAATGAAAATAAAAATAAATAATTAAAATAATAATTAATTAATTAGTTAATTAATCCTGATTAGGTTAATTTAATTAAGTAGTTAGTGTTAATTAAACAGTAATTTAATTAGTTAATACCTAATTAACCTAACAGCCTATGACAGGTGGGACCCACCCTGTCAGGTGGCTGCTGACGTCAGCATGATGTCATGCTGACGTCATCAATCACTGTTTCGGATAATGTTGAATTAAATAATTAATTAAATTTCAGAAATTAATAAAAACTTTAGAAAATCATATCTTTTAAACCGTATCTCCGATGAAAATATTTTATACATGAAACTTGCTCAGAACGACGATACGAGCCCGGATACGCCCTCTGTATTCCCGTCAGACGCCCGCAACTATAAGAACATTGAACTTTTAGACCGATTTCAGTAAATGAATAGTGCCCAACTTTAATTAAATAAATCCAAATAAATTCCTAAATTAACTAAATCGTTTAGTTAGGCAGTAGAACACCCCGGCATATCATTTAGGCATGTCATACATATTGTTTGCATTATTGCCGTGAATTTATTGTTTCTCTCCCCCTCCTTCTCTCTCGATAGACGCCGAGACCGACGACGCTGCACCAGGTTACGACTACTCTACCGACGAGCAGCCCGTTGACGACCTCCCTCTCTTGCCAGAGCAACCAGGCAAGCCCCCCCTTGAGCATTCCAGATATCGCCCATTCTATTCTCCTGCTTGCATTAGATTTCGCTACTGTTAATGTATGCTCCTATTCTGATGCATAGCCTGCTGTTGTAACCTGTTCATTGCTACCTTACCTGCCTATGATAAACTGTTTAGTATAGGTTGGTATGAACCATCTGTGACCCCACCACCTTACTTTGTCGCCCCTGCTTGTTCATCGACGACTCGATCAACGTGATCGTCGATCAGAGACAGACGCCTCACTTCACACCCCCCTTAGTTGTACGACTCTGCGTAGTAACTATCGAGTGCCGAGGGTGATACCTCGTAACGCACTCCTGATGAATACTCTGCAGCATAGCTGTTCGGTCGTGGTCATCGAGGGTGATTCCTCCTTCTCCATGTCCGATACGACTCTGTCGTGCAACCCCTCAGTGTGAACCTCGAGGGTGATACCTCATACATTCACCCTGATGAATATGACCACACGGTTACTTGACCTTTTTCACAGGCGGGTCCACCCTGGTGGGTACCCGCTAGGGATCTATGATTTCGGGTGTGCCGGAAGGGCACTCGAGTATGACATTGTGGCGGAGCAACAGAGACTCTGATTGTCTCCGCTTGATACTAATTGAGCCTATTGGATTTGGGTGTGTGATCTGAGTGGGTCGACGTGCCCTATACGCACTACCACCACGCGGGATTATGGTTATGGGGCCCTCTGCGATGTACGTTTCTCCGAAAGCTTATCAGACGTCACGATTCACCGTGCGGGCTGATCGTCGGGATTGGGCTGGATACTTCACTGACGAGTTCAGTGTCGCGCCTGCACCCCGGCCAGCCACGCAATGCGCAGGGTGCCTAGGGCGATGGCCCGAGACCCCTGGGTGCATAGGTTAGTCCGGCGTGCTGACCTCTCTGCTGAGCCTAGGTAGAGCGCTGCTTCGTGTTGATCTTCCGAGGACGGGCATTACCCAGCAAGTATGTCCGACTAGAGTTGATCGAGCGTGTTGGGTAACAGTAGTGCACCCCTGCAGGGATGAATCTTCTATCGATAGCCGGTCCTACGGTAAAGGACGCTCAGTTTGTGTATCCCGATCTACTACTTAAACTGGATACTTGTTACTTAATTGAAGCTTCGGGATTACTTTCTCGCTGGGAGTCGAGGAAGGATCTTTGAGCTGTACTTCAACATGTTTGCTAAATAAAATGCTATTCTACTCTCTTCTACTGCTGCAAGATGATGGCTTTGAAAAGATGTTTGAAGATGCTAGTCTTCGATAGGACTAGGCCTTTCTCTCTATTCTGGCATTTCTGCAGCCCAGTCCACATATACAGCCTTTTCTCCATTGATAATGTTGCATATGTAGTATAGATCCTTGCTTGCTGAGTACTTCGGATGAGTACTCACGGTTGCTTTATTTTCTCTTTTCCCCCATATACCCCGCCTTGATGATACACCAGACGATGGAGTCCAGGAGCCAGACGCCACCACCGGAGCCTACTACCAGGCGGGTCCAGAGGGCACGTACTACTGGATCGAGCCAGCTGACCAGGAGTAGGATCGGAGGCTCCCAGGCAGGAGGCCAACGCCTTTCGATCTAGTGTCGCTGTTTGTGCTAGCCTTCTTAAGGCAGAACTTGTCTAACTATGTCTGTACCCAGATATTATTTGTATGACTGACTTGTGTATTCGGATCTTCGGATCCCTGGTCTGTAATATTGTGGACCTCCGTTTATTTGTGTTTAGAGTTGTGTTGTGATATCTTCCCGTGAGTCCCTGGGCTTGATCGTACACGTTTGCGTGTATGACTAGTGTACGATTGAACCGGGGGCGTCACAAGTTGGTATCAGAGCCGACTGCCTGTAGGAAGCCCCCCTCCAAATTCCTTGGCCGAAGTTGAGTCTAGAAACCGAGAAACTAAATTACTAACTTGGCTGTGTGGCTTACGGGCCCACATCGCCAACTGGGTGGTACTAGGATCTTTTATTCCTCGTCTATACTCTGGGACTCTAATATCTCTTCTATTCGGGTTAAATAAATTTTACTAACGCCGACACTTAGGATCTCGTAATTCCCGTCTACCCGGAGAGCTGGATATCTGTGCGATTTCCCTGTCGTTGATCTGATTAGTCTGATAATCATTTTCCTTTCCATTGTTTTGTTTAACCTTTCTCTCCGAGTTGTGTTAAACTTCTCATTTTCATTTGACAAATCTGAATTTCCTCTGTTTCAGATGGACCGTTTGTTTCCACCGCGTCCTATGACACAGCTTGTGCTTCGCACTTGGGCTCGTAATACCCCTGGGTTTCCAGCTGTCCTGATCGCTCTCATGACCAGACTTGGCTACCGCTGGTACCCTGAGTACATGGTTTACGAGGATTACCGCGAGTTTAATCAGGAACAGTACTATGCTGAAGTTCGGATTTATGATCGGCAGAATGACTCAGACACCGAGTTACACCTTTTTCACGGATTAGGCGTGACGATTGAGATGGCAGTACATGATGCCGCCTACTCTGCTGTCGCACGTCTTCGAGGACAGTTCAGTGATATCTTGGATGACTCTGAGTTCCGATACATTCCGTATGCCCCTGCTGGAGATGCTACCGGATACTACACAGCTATCTGTGCCCCGTACGAGCCTCGCTGATATGACCACCGCGTTCTGATTCAGTGCACTCAGGCTCTGGATCGCACTGTTCGGGCTCTTGCCGTCGAGTTGGTTGCCACTCGAGCACGTCTCTACGATGCTATGACGCAGTTGATGCCCGCTGTTCGTGCAGGGATACATCCGGAGCACATCCTTTACCCGCGCAGGACTCAGATGTATGCTGGTATTGACTGGCCTGCTGTTGGAGGTCACACACCTGCACGTGGACCTCTTCTTACAGTTCGAGACCGGGTTCTGCATCAGAGTGCACATGGAGCACAGGATCCTATTCGAGCTGTGGATCATGAAGTGCTTGAATTAAGGGAAGATCTGTCATATCCAGAATATCCCATCCGTATTCTTGATCAAGCTGAGCGTCGAACACGTCAAAAGTCAATCAAGTTCCTCAAGGTTCAGTGGTCAAATCATTCTGAAGATGAAGCCACTTGGGAACGCGAGGATCGTCTTCGCGAAGAATACCCCTCTTTCTTTCAGTCTTCCTCTTAATTCTCGGGACGAGAATTCTTAATAGATGAGGAGAGTTGTAACACCCCCGGTGATTAGCAACAGTAATCACTTTTGATAATGACATGTTAGCATGATCAACAGTGCATAATCATCATTAGCATCACATTGCATTTCAACTCCTAAGTCAAATTCAAGTTTAAATGAAAGTGGAATATGAAAGTTGTCCAACATAGGAGCTAAAATGTCAGATAAATAACAAATATTCCAGAGGCTATTCTAAAATTGAAACCAACATCATTGGAATTGGATAAGTGACTCGAACAACCTCAAACAGTGGATAAAGGTAATATTTAATAACCATTTATTGAATCTGAAATAAATATGGAATTATGTTTTGTCCAAACTAATTTTAGGTGTTAGGGAATAATGCACTGGTATTTATGAAATAGGTCACACTTTTTACAAAAACCATTTGGGGCCTAAACATTTAACAGTGGAGAAAAGAGAATAAAGAAAAAGGAAAAAGAAACAGAAAAGGAAAAAAGGACGCCCCCCCCCCTTGAGCATTCCAGATATCGCCCATTCTATTCTCCTGCTTGCATTAGATTTCGCTACCGTTAATGTATGCTCCTATTCTGATGCATAGCCTGCTGTTGTAACCTGTTCATTGCTATCTTACCTGCCTATGATAAACTGTTTAGTATAGGTTGGTATGACCCATCTGTGACCCCACCACCTTACTTTGTCGCCCCTGCTTGTTCATCAACGACTCGATCAACGTGATCGTCGATCAGAGACAGACGCCTCACTTCACACCCCCCCTTAGTTGTACGACTCTGCGTAGTAACTATCGAGTGCCGAGGGTGATACCTCGTAACGCACTCCTGATGAATACTCTGCAGCATAGCTGTACGGTCGTGGTCATCGAGGGTGATTCCTCCTTCTCCATGTCCGATACGACTCTGTCGTGCAACCCCTCAGTGTGAACCTCGAGGGTGATACCTCTTACGTTCACCCTGATGATTATGACCACACGGTTACTTGACCTTTTTCACAGGCGGGTCCACCCTGGTGGGTACCCGCTGGGGATCTATGATTTCGGGTGTGCCGGAAGGGCACTCGAGTGTGACATTGTGGCGGAGCATCAGAGACTCTGATTGTCTCCTCTTGATACTAATTGAGCCTATTGGATTTGGGTGTGTGATCTGAGTGGGTCGACGTGCCCTATACGCACTGCCACCACGCGGGATAATGGTTATGGGGACCTCTGCGATGTACGTTTCGCCGAAAGCTTATCAGACGTCACGATTCACCGTGCGGGCTGATCGTCGGGATTGGGCTGGATACTTCACTGGCGAGTTCAGTGTCGCGCCTGCACCCCGGCCAGCCACGCAACGCGCAGGGTGCCCAGGGCGATGGCCCGAGACCCCTGGGTGCATAGGTTAGTCCGGCGTGCTGACCTCTCTGCTGAGCCTAGGTAGAGCGCTGCTTCGTGTTGATCTTCCGAGGACGGGCATTACCCAGCAAGTATGTCCGGCCAGAGTTGATCGAGCGTGTTGGGTAACAGTAGTGCACCCCTGCAGGGATGAATCTTCTATCGATAGCCGGTCCTACGGTAAAGGACGCTCAGTTTGTGTATCCCGATCTACCTACTTAAACTGGATACTTGTTACTTAATTGAAGCTTCGGGATTACTTTCTCGCTGGGAGTCGAGGAAGGATCTTTGAGCTGTACTTCAACATGTTTGCTAAATAAAATGCTATTCTACTCTCTTCTACTGCTGCAAGATGATGGCTTTGAGAAGATGTTTGAAGATGCTAGTCTTCGATAGGACTAGGCCTTTCCCTCTATTCTGGCATTTCTGCAGCCCAGTCCACATATACAACCTTTTCTCCATTGATAATGTTGCATTTGTAGTATAGATCCTTGCTTGCTGAGTACTTCGGATGAGTACTCACGGTTGCTTTATTTTCTCTTTTCCCCCATATACCCCACCTTGATGATACACCAGACGATGGAGTCCAGGAGCCAGACGCCACCACCGGAGCCTACTACCAGGCGGGTCCAGAGGGCACGTACTACTGGATCGAGCCAGCTGACCAGGAGTAGGATCGGAGGCTCCCAGGCAGGAGGCCAACGCCTTTCGATCTAGTGTCGCTGTTTGTGCTAGCCTTCTTAAGGCAAAACTTGTCTAACTATGTCTGTACCCAGATATTATTTGTATGACTGACTTATGTATTCGGATCTTCGGATCCCTGGTCTGTAATATTGTGGACCTCCGTTTATTTGTGTTTAGAGTTGTGTTGTGATATCTTCCCGTGAGTCCCTGGGCTTGATCGTACACGTTTGCGTGTATGACTAGTGTACGATTGAACCGGGGGCGTCACACATTTGTAGTGCTTTTCAATTTCAGGGTCATTTAGCTCAAAAAAAATCAGTAACTGCATGAAAAATAGCAAGTGAAGTTAGAAAGGGTTGATAATTGATAACAAGGCTTTGAATGGTGCATACAGAACGCACAAAAAGTCTGGAGTTGAAATAAGTTTAAAAAAATGAAATGCCTATGTCACAGATGAGTTTTCGTCCGAAAGCCTGATACTTCGAAAGAGATTGTCCATTTTGTATATGAAGTGCATCCTGTTTTTGCCGTGACCCTCTCAACTTTTTAGCACATGCTATGTGGGTGAAATGATGATACCATGCCAACTTTCAACCTTTTCAGAGCTCATTTGTAGTGCTTATCAATTTCAGGGTCGTTTAGCTTTAAAAAATCAGTAAATGCATGAAAAATAGGAAATGAAGTCAGAAAGGGTTGAAAATTGATGACGTGGCTTTGAATCGTGCATACTGAACGCACAAAAAGTCTGGGGTTGAAATAAGTTTAAAAAAATGAAATGCCTTTGTAAC
>CM022302.1:557182387-557194308 GCA_011799875.1 Thinopyrum elongatum
CAAAAAAATAAGTAACTGCATGAAAAATAGCAAATGAAGTCAGAAAGGTTTGATAATTGATGACGTGGCTTTGAATGGTGCATACTGAACGCACAAAAAGTCTGGGGTTGAAATAAGTTTAAAAAATGAAATGCCTACGTAACAGATGAGTTCTCGTCCGAAACCCTGATACTTCGAAAGAGATTGTCCATTTTGTACACGAAGTGCATCCTGTTTTGCCGTAACCCTCTCAACTTTTTAGCACATGCTATGTGGGTGAAATGATGATACCATGCCAACTTTCAACCTTTTCAGAGTTCATTTGTAGTGCTTTTCAATTTCAGGGTCATTTAGCTCAAAAAAATAAGTAACTGCATGAAAAATAGCAAATGAAGTCAGGAAGGGTTGAAAATTGATTATGAGGCTTTGAATCGTGCCTACTGAACACACAAAAAGTCTGGGGTTGAAATAAGTTTAAAAAAAATGAAATGCCTTTGTAACAAATGAGTTTTCGTCCGAAACCCTGATACTTCGAAAGAGATTGTCCATTTTGTACATGATGTGCATTCTGTTTTTGCCGTAACCCTCTCAACTTTTTAGCACGTGCTATGTGGGTGAAATGATGATACCATGCCAACTTTCAACCTTTTCAGAGTTCATTTGTAGTGCTTTTCAATTTCAGGGTCATTTAGCTCAAAAAATCAGTAACTGCATGAAAAATAGCAAGTGAAGTCAGAAAGGGTTGATAATTTATGACGTGGCTTTGAATGGTGCATACTGAACGGATAAAAAGTCTGGAGTAGAAATAAGTTTAAAAAATGAAATGCCTTTGTAACAGATGAGTTTTCGTCCGAAACCCTGATACTTCGAAAGAGATTGTCCATTTTGTACACGAAGTGGATCCACCCTGATACTTCAAAAGAGATTGTCCATTTTGTAAACGAAGTGTATCCAGTTTTTGCCTTAACCCTCTCAACTTTATAGCACATGCTATGTGGTGAAATGATGATACCATGCCAACTTTCAACCTTTTCAGAGTTCATTTGTAGTGCTTTTCAATTTCAGGGTCCTTTAGCTCAAAAAAATCAGTAAATGCATAAAATATAGCAAATGAAGTCAGGAAGGGTTGAAAATTGATTATGAGGCTTTGAATCGTGCCTACTGAATACACAAAAAGTCTGGGGTTGAAATAAGTTTAAAAAAAATGAAATGCCTTTGTAACAAATGAGTTTTCGTCCGAAACCCTGATACTTCGAAAGAGATTGTCCATTTTGTACATGATGTGCATTCTGTTTTTGCCGTAACCCTCTCAACTTTTTAGCACGTGCTATGTGGGTGAAATGATGATACCATGCTAAATTTCAACCTTTTCAGAGTCATTTGTAGGTTGTCATTGTTTTCAGGGGCGTTGTAGCTAAAAAAAATCAGTAAATGCATGAAAAATAGCAAATGAAGTCAGAAAGGGTTGAAAATTGATGACGTGGCTTTGAATCGTGCATACTGAGTGCACAAAAAGTCTGGAGTTGAAATAAGTTTAAAAATATGAAATGCCTTTGTAACAAATGAGTTTTCGTCCGAAACCTGATACTTCGAAAGAGATTGTCCATTTTGTACATGAAGTGGATCCAGTTTTTGCGGTAACCCTCTCAACTTTTTAGCACATGCTATGTGGGTGACATGATGATACCATGCCAACTTTCAACCTTTTCAGAGTTCATTTGTAGTGCTTTTCAATTTTAGGGTCATTCAGCTCGAAACAATCAGTAACTGCATGAAAAATAGCAAATGAAGTCAGAAAGGGTTGATAATTGATGGCGTGGCTTTGAATGGTGCATACTGAACGGACCAAAAGTCTGGAGTAGAAATAAGTTTTAAAAAATGAAATGCCTTTGTAACAGCTGAGTTTTCGTCCGAAACCCTGATACTTCGAAAGAGATTTTCCATTTTGTACACGAAGTGCATCCTGTTTTTGCCGTGACCCTCTTAACTTTTTAGCACATGCTATGTGGGTGAAATGATGATACCATGCTAACTTTCAACCTTTTCAGAGTTCATTTGTAGTGCTTTTCAATTTCAGGGTCGTTTAGCTCAAAAAAATCAGTAAATGCATGAAAAATAGCAAATGAAGTCAGAAAGGGTTGAAATTGATGACGTGGCTTTGAATCGTGCATACTGAAAGCACAAAAAGTCTGGAGTTGAAATAAGTTTAAAAAAATGAAATGCCTTTGTAACAAATGAGTTTTCGTTCGAAACCCTGATACTTCGAATGAGATTGTCCATTTTGTACACGAAGTGGATCCAGTTTTTGCCGTAACCCTCTCAACTTTATAGCACATGCTATGTGGGTGCAATGATGATACCTTGCCAACTTTCAACCTTTTCAGAGTTCATTTGTAGTGCTTTTCAATTGGAGGGTCATTTAGCTCAAAAAAATCAGTAACTGCATGAAAAATAGCAAGTGAAGTCAGAAAGCGTTGATAATTGATGACGTGGCTTTGAATGGTGCATACTGAACGGACAATAAGTCTGGAGTAGAAATAAGTTTAAAAAAATGAAATGCCTTTGTAACAGATGAGTTTTTGTCCAAAACGCTGATACTTCGAAAGAGATTGTCCATTTTGTACACGAAGTGGATCCACCCTGATACTTCGAAAGAGATTGTCCATTTTGTACACGAAGTGGATCCAAATTTTGCCTTAACCCTCTCAACTTTATAGAAAATACTATGTGGGTGAAATGATGATACCATGCCAACTTTCAACCTTTTCAGAGTTCATTTGTAGTGCTTTTCAATTTCAGGGTCGTTTAGCTCAAAAAAAATTGTAAATACATGAAAAATAGCAAATGAAGTCAGAAAGGGTTGAAAATTGATGAAGAGGCTTTGAATCGTGCATACTGAACACACAAAAAGTCTGGGGTTGAAATAAGTTTAAAAAAATGAAATGCCTTTGTAACAAATGAGTTTTCGTCCGAAACCCTGATACTTCGAAAGAGATTGTCCATTTTGTACATGAAGTGCATCCTGTTTTTGCCGTAACCCTCTCAACTTTTAAGCACATGCTATGTGGGTGAAATGATGATACCATGCCAACTTTCAACCTTTACAGAGTTCATTTGTAGTGCTTTTCAATTTCAGGGTCATTTAGCTCAAAAAAATCAGTAACTGCATGAAAAAGAGCAAGTGAAGTCAGAAAGGGTTGATAATTGATGACGTGGCTTTGAATGGTGCATAATGAATGCACAAAAAGTCTGGAGTTGAAATAAGTTAAAAAAATGAAATGCCTATGTAACAGATGAGTTTTCGTCCGAAACCCTGATACTTCGAACGAGATTGTCCATTTTGTACATGAAGTGCATCCTGTTTTTGCCGTGACCCTCTTAACTTTTTAGCACATGCTATGTGGGTGAAATGATGATACCATGCTAAGTTTCAACCTTTTCAGAGTTCATTTGTAGTGCTTTTCAATTTCAGGGTCGTTAACTAAAAAAAATCAGTAAATGCATGAAAAATAGCAAATGAAGTCAGAAAGGGTTGAAAATTGATGACGTGGCTTTGAATCGTGCATACTGAACGCACAAAAAGTCTAGGGTTGAAATAAGTTTAAAAAAATGAAATGCCTTTGTAACAAATGAGGTTTCGTCCGAAACCCTGATACTTCGAAAGAGATTGTCCATTTTGTACACGAAGTGCAACCTGTTTTTGCCGTAACCCTCTCAACTTTTTGGCACATGCTATGTGGGTTAAATTATGATACCATGCCAACTTTCAACCTTTTCAGAGTTCATTTGTAGTGCTTTTCAATTTCAGGGTCGTTTAGCTCAAAAAAATCAGTAAATGCATGAAAAATAGCAAATGAAGTCAGAAAGGGTTGAAAATTGATGACATGGCTTTGAATCATGCATACTAAATACACAAAAAGTCTGGAGTTGAAATAAGTTTAAAAAATGAAATGCCGTTGTAACAAATGAGTTTTCGTCCGAAACCCTGATACTTCGAAAGAGATTGTCCATTTTGTACACGAAGTGGATCCAGTTTTTGCCGTAACCCTCTCAACTTTTTAGCACATGCTATGTGGGTGCAATGATGATACCATGCCAACTTTCAACCTTTTCAGAGTTCATTTGTAGTGCGTTTCAATTTCAGGGTCATTTAGCTCAAAAAAATCAGTAACTGCATGAAAAATAGCAAATGAAGTCAGAAAGGGTTGATAATTGATGACGTGGCTTTGAATGGTGCATACAGAACGGACAAAAAGTCTGGAGTAGAAATAAGTTTAAAAAAATGAAATGACTTTGTAACAGATGAGTTTTCGTCCGAAACCCTGATACTTCGAAAGAGATTGTCCATTTTGTACACGAAGTGGATCCACCTTGGTACTTCGAAAGAGATTGTCCATTTTGCACACGAAGTGGATCCAGTTTTGGCCTTAACCCTCTCAACTTTATAGCACATGCTATGTGGGTGAAATGATGATACCATGCCAACTTTCAACCTTTTCAGAGTTCATTTGTAGTGCTTTTCAATTTAAGGGTTGTTTAGCACAAAAAAAATCAGTAACTGCATGAAAAATAGCAAATGAAGTCAGAAAGGGTTGATAATTGATGACGTGGCTTTGAATGGTGCATACTGAACGGACAAAAAGTCTGGAGTAGAAATAAGTTTAAAAAAATGAAATGCCTTTGTAACAGATGAGTTTTCGTCCGAAACCCTGATACTTCGAAAGAGATTGTCCATTTTGTGCACGAAGTGGAACCACCCTGATACTTCGAAAGAGATTGTACATTTTGTTCACGAAGTGGATCCAGTTTTTGCCTTAACCCTCTCAACTTTATAGCACATGCTATGTGGGTGAAATGATGATACCATGCCAACTTGTAACCTTTTCAGAGTTCATTTGTAGTGCTTTTCAATTTCAGGGTCGTTTATCTCAAAAAAATCAGTAAATGCGTGAAAAATAGCAAATGAAGTCAGAAAGGGTTGAAAATTGATGACGAGGCTTTGAATCATGCATACTGAACACACAAAAAGTCTGGGGTTGAAATAAGTTTAAAAAAAATGAAATGCCTTTGTAACAAATGAGTTTTTGTCCGAAACCCTGATACTTCGAAAGAGATTGTCCATTTTGTACATGAACTGCATCCTGTTTTTGCCGTAACCCTCTCAACTTTTTAGCACATGCTATGTGGGTGAAATGATGATAGCATGCCAACTTTCAACCTTTTCAGAGTTCATTTGTAGTGCTTTTCAATTTCAGGGTCATTTAGCTCAAAAAAAACCAGTAACTGCATGAAAAATAGCAAGTGAAGTCTGAAAGGGTTGATAATTGATGATGTGGCTTTGAATGGTGCATACTGAACGCACAAAAAGTCTGGAGTTGAATTAAGTTTAAAAAAATGAAATGCCTATGTAATAGAAGAGTTTTCGTCCGAAAGCCTGATACTTCGAAAGAGATTGTCCATTTTCTACACGAAGTGCATCCTGTTTTTGCCGTGACCCTCTTAACTTTTTAGCACATGCTATGTGGGTGAAATGATGATACCATGCTAACTTTCAACCTTTTCAGAGTTCATTTGTAGTGCTTTTCAAATTCAGGGTCGTTTAGCTCAAAAAAAAATCAGTAAATGCATAAAAAATAGCAAATGAAGTCAGAAAGGGTTGAAAATTGATGACGTGGCTTTGAATCATGCATACTGAATGCACAGAAAGTCTGGGGTTGAAATAAGTTTAAGAAAATGAAATGCCTTTGTAACAAATGAGTTTTCGTCCGAAACCCTGATACTTCGAAAGAGATTGTCCGTTTTGTACACGAAGTGCAACCTGTTTTTGCCGTAACCCTCTCATCTTTTTAGCACATGCTATGTGGGTGAAATGATGATACCATGCCAACTTTCAACCTTTTCAGAGTTCATTTGTAGTGCTTTTCAATTTCAGGGTCGTTTAGCTCAAAAAAATTAGTAAATGCATGAAAAATAGCAAATGAAGTCAGAAAGGGTTGAAATTGATGACGTGGCTTTGAATCGTGCATACTGAGAGCACAAAAAGTCTGGAGTTGAAATAAGTTAAAAAAATGAAATGCCTTTGTAACAAATGAGTTTTTGTCCGAAACCCTGATACTTCGAAAGAGATTGTCCATTTTGTACACGAAGTGGATCCAGTTTTTGCCGTAACCCTCTCAAATTTTTAGCACATGCTATTTTGGGTGCAATGATGATACCATGCCAACTTTCAACCTTTTCAGAGTTCATTTGTAGTGCGTTTCAATTTCAGGGTCATTTAGCTCAGAAAAATCAGTAACTGCATGAAAAATAGGAAATGAAGTCAGAAAGGGTTGATAATTGATGACGTGGCTTTGAATGGTGCATACTGAACGGACAAAAAGTCTGGAGTAGAAATAAGTTTAAAAAAATGAAATGCCTTTGTAACAGCTGAGTTTTCGTCCGAAACCCTGATACTTCAAAAGAGATTGTCCATTTTGTACACGAAGTGGATCCACCATGATACTTCGAAAGAGATTGTACATTTTGTACACGAAGTGGATCCAGTTTTTGCCTTAACCCTCTCAACTTTATAGCACATGCTATGTGGGTGAAATGATGATACCATGCCAACTTTTAACCTTTTCAGAGTTAATTTGTAGTGCTTTTCAATTTCAGGGTCGTTTAGCTCAAAAAAATCAGTAAATGCATGAAAAATAGCAAATCAAGTCAGAAAGGGTTGAAAATTGATGACGAAGCTTTGAATCGTGCATACTGAACACACAAAATGTCTAGGGTTGAAATAAGTTTAAAAAAAATGAAATGCCTTTGTAACAAATGAGTTTTCGTCTGAAACCCTGATACTTCGGAACTAACTGACACTTAAATTGAAAACGCACTACAATTGAACTACTGAAAAAGGTTGAAGTTGGCATGGCTCTATCATATTTCACCCACGATAGCATGTGCCTAAAAGTGTACAGAGCGTACGGCTAAAAAAGCGTGCACTTGTGTCACAAAAGCGGACAATCCTTTGAAGTATCAGGGTTTTGGACGAAAATCATCTGTTACAAAGGCCTTTCATTTTTTAAACTTATTTCAACTCCAGACTTTTGTGCGTTCAGTATGCACCATTCAAAGCCAGTCATCAATTTTCAACCCTTTCTGACTTCATTTGCTATTTTTCATGCATTTACTGAATTTTTTGACCTAAACGACCCTTTAAATTGAAAAGCACTACAAATGGACTCTGAAAAGGTTGACAGTTGGCATGGTATCCTAATTCACCCAAATAGCATGTGCTAAAAAGTTGAGATGGTTACGGCAACAACCTAGATAGCACTTCGTGTACAAAATGGACCAATCTCTTCGAAGTATCCAGGGTTTCGGACGAAAACTCATCTGTACATAGCATTTCATTTTTTTAAACTATTTCACCTCCAAACTTTTGTATGTCAGTATGCACCATTCAAAGCCCGTCATCAATTATCAAACCCTTTCTGATCATTTGCTATTTCCATGCAGTTACTAATTTTTTTAGCTAAATGACCCTGAAATTTAAAAGCACACATAGATGAACATGAAAAGGTTTGAAAGTTGCATGGTATCATCATTTCACCCATAGTATGTGCTAAAATTTGAGAGGGTTACGGCAAAAACAGGATGCCACTTCATGTACAAAATGGACAATCTTTGTCGAAGTATCATGGTTTCGGACGAAAAATCATCTTACGTAGGCATTTCATTTTTTAAACTTATTTCAACTCCAGACATTTTGTGCATTCAATATGCACCATTCAAAGCCATGTCATCAATTATCAACCCTTCTAGACTTCATTTGCTATTTTCATGCAGTTACTGATGTTTCGGACTGAATGACCCTAAAATTGAAAGCCTAAAAATGAACTCTGAAAAGGTTGAAAGTTGGCATGGTTCATCATGTCACCCACATAGCATGTGCTAAAAAGTTGAGAGGGTTACCAGCAAAAACTGGATCAACTTCATGTACAAAATGGACAATCATCTTCGAAGTTATCAGGGTTTCGGACGAAAACTAATTTGTTACAAAGGCATTTCATTTTTTGAAACTTATTTTCAACTCCAACTTTTTGTGCCGTTCAGTATGCACGATCAAGCCACTTCATTAATTTTCAACCCTTCTCGACTCATTGCTATGTTTTCATGCATTGCTGATTTTTTTGAGCTAAAGAACCCTGAAATTGAAAGCCTACAAATAGAATACTGAAAAGGTTGAAAGTTGCATGGTATCATAATTTCACCCCACATAGCATGGGCTAAAAAGTTGAGAGGGTTACGGAAAAAACAGATGCACTTGATGTACAAAATGGACAACCTCTTCGAAGTATCCAGGGTTCGGACGAAAACTCATTTGTTACAAAGGCATTTCATTTTTTTAAAACTTATTTCAAACCCAGACTTTTTGGGTTCAGTATGCACGATCAAAGCCACGTCATCAATTTCAACCCTTCTGACATCATTTGCTATTTTTCATGCATTTATGATTTTTTGAGCTAACGACCCTGAAATTGAAAAGCATACCAAATGACTCTGAAAAGGTCAAAAGTTGGCATGGTATCATCATTTCACCCACATAGTATGTGCCTAAAAATTTGAGAGGGTTACGGCCAAAACAGGATGCACTTCATGTACAAAATGGACATATTCTTTCGAAGATATCATGGTTTCGGACGAAAACTCATCTGTTACATAGGCATTTCATTTTTTTAACATTATGCAACTCCAGACTTTTTGTGCATTCAGTATGCACCATTCAAAGCCATGTCATCAATATCAACCCTTTCTGACCTCATTGCTATTTTTCATGCAGTTACTGTTGTTTCGAGCTGAATGACCCTAAAATTGAAAAGCACTACAAATGAACTCTAAAAGAGTGAAAGTGTGGCATGGTATCATAATGCACCCACATAGCATGTGCTAAAAAATGAGAGGGTTACCGCAAAAAACATGGATCCACTTCATGTACAAATGGACAATCTCTTTCGAAGTATCAGGGTTTCGGACGAAAACTCATTTGTACAAAGGCATTTCATTTTTGAAACTTTTTCAACTACAAACTTTTGTGCGTTCAGTATGCACGATTCAAAGCACTCATTAAATTTTCAACCCTTTCTGACTTCATTTGCTATTTTCATGCATTTGCTGATTTTTTTGAGCTAAACGACCCTGAAATTGAAAAGCACTACAAATAATCTGAAAAGGTTGAAGTTGCATGGTATCATCATTTCACCCACATAGCATGTGCTAAAAGTTGAGCCAGGGTTACGGAAAAAACAGGATTGCACTTCATGTACAAAATGGACAACCTTTTCGAAGTATCAGGTTCGGACGAAAACTCATTGTTACAAAAGCAGTTCATTTTTTAAAACTTATTTCAACCCAGACTTTTTGTGCGTTCAGTATGCACCGATTCAAAGCCACGTCATCCAATTTTCAACCCTTTCTGACATCATTTGCTATTTTCATGCATTACTGATTTTTGAGCTAAACGACCCTGAAATTGAAAAGCACTACAAATGAACTCTGAAAAGGTCAAAGTTGGCATGGTCATCATTTCACCCAATAGTATGTGCTAAAAATTTGAGAGGGTTACGGCAAAAACAGGAGCACTTCATGACAAAATGACAATCTTCATCTTTCGAGTTCATGTTTCGGACGAAAACTCATCTGTGAAATAGCATTTCATTTTTTAAACTTATGGCAACTCCGACTTTTTGTGGCATCAGTATGCACCATTCAAAGCCACGTCATCAATTATCAACCCTTTCTGACTTCATTGCTATTTTTCATTGCCTCATACGATTTTTTGAGCTAAAGACCCTGAAATAGAAAACACTACAAATGTAAATCTGAAAAGTTTGAAAGTTGGCATGGTATCATATAATTGCACCCACATAGCATATGCTAAAAAGTTGATGAGGGTTACGGCAAACTGATCCACTTCCTGTACAAATGGACAATCTCTTCGAAGTATCAGGGTTTCGGATGAAAACTCATCTGGTACAAACGGCTTTCACTTTTTAAATCTTATTTCCTACCCAGACTTTTATGTGCGTTCAGTATGCACCATTCAAACCACGTCATCAATTTCAAACCTCTTCTGGACTTCATTGCTATTTTTCATGCATTTAACCGATTTTTAGAGAAACGACCTGAAATTGAAAAGCACTACAAATGAACTCTGAAAGGTTGGAAGTTGCAGTTGTCGATCATCATTTCACCCACTAGCATGTGCTAAAAAGTTAGAGGGGTTACGGCCAAAACAGCCGTGCACTTCATGTACAAATGGAGCCAATCTTTTCTTTGAAGTATCAGGTTTCGGACGAAACTCATTTGTTACAAAGGCATTTTATTGTTTAACTTTTCAACCCAGCTTTTGTGTGTTCAGTATGACATGATTCATACCACACTGCATCAAATTTCAACCCTTTCTGACTTAGACTTCATTTGCTATTTTTCATGCATTTACATGATTTTTTTAGCTAAGACCCCGAAATATGAAAGCACTACAAATGACTCTGAAAAGGTTGAAATTAGAATGCGTATCATCATTCACCCACATAGCATGTGCTAAAAAGTTAGAGGGTCACGGCAAAAAATAGGATGCCACTTTGTACACAAAAATGGCAATCTCTTCGAAGGATCATGGTTTCGCGAAAATTCATCTGTTACAAGGCATTTCATTTTTTTAAAACTTATTTCAACTCCAGACTTTTTGTGCGTTCAGTATGCACCATTAAAGCCACATCACATTTTCAACCCTTCCTGACTTCACTTGCTATTTTTCATCAGTTAGTGATTTTTTGAGCTAAATGACCCTGAAAAATGAAAAGCACTACAAATGACTCTGAAAAGGTTGAAAGTTGGCATGGTATCATTTCACCAACTAGCATGTGCTATAAAGTTGGAGGGTTAAGGCAAAATCTGGATCCACTTCATGTACAAAATGGACAATCTCTTTCGAAGTACCAGGGTGGATCCACTTCGTGTACAAAATGGACAATCTCTTCGAAGTATCAGGAGTGTTCGGACGAAAACTCATCTGTTACAAGGCATTTCATTTTTTAAACTTATTTCTACTCAGACTTTTTGCGTTCGTATGCACCATTCAAAGCCACGTCATCAATTATCAACCCTTTCTGACTTCATTTGCTATTTTTCATGCAGGTACTGATTTTTTTTGAGCTAAAGACCCTAAAATTGAAACGCCGCTACAAATGAACTCTGAAAGGTTGAAAGTTGGCATGGTATCATTTTGCACCCACATAGCATGTGCTAAAAAGGTGAGAAGGGTTACGGCAAAAAACTGGATCCACTTCGTGTACAAAATGGACAATCTCTTCGAAGTATCAGGGTTTCGGACAAAAACTCATTGTTAACAATGGCATTTCATTTTTATAACTTATTCAACTTCCAGAATGTTGTTTGCATTTAGTATGCACGATTCAAGCCATCTCATCAATTTTCAACCCTTTTGACTTTGACATTTGTTTCAACATTTACTGATTTTTTGAGCTAAACACCTGAAATTGAAAGCACATACAAATCGAAACTCTGAAAGTGTTGGTTGGCACGGTATCATCATTTAACCACATAGCATGTGCCAAAAAGTTGAGAGGGTACGGCAAAAACAGTGTACTTCGTGTACAAATGGACAATCTCTTTCGAAGTAATCAGGTTTCGGACGAAAACTCATTTGTTACAAACGCATTTCATTTTTTAACTTATTTCAACTCCCAGACTTTTTGTGTACGTTAGTATGCACGATTCAAAGCAGCATCAATTTCACCACTTTCTGATCATTATGCCCTATTTTCATGCCATTACAATATTTTTGAGCTAAAGACCTGAAATTGAAAAGCACTACAAATCTCTGAAACCTGAAAGGTGAAAGTTGGCAGAGGTATCATACATTTAACACCATAGCA
>CM022302.1:557196466-557219088 GCA_011799875.1 Thinopyrum elongatum
AAAAGTTGAGAGGGTACGGCAAAAAATGGATCCACTTCGTGTACAAAAGGGGACAATCTCTTCGAAGTTATCAGGGTTTCGGACAAACGACTCATTTTTTTTAGCAATGCTATGGGGTGCAATGATGATACCATGCCAACTTTCAACCTTTTCAGAGTTCATTTGTAGTGCGTTTCAATTTCAGGGTCATTTAGCTCAAAAAAACAGTAACTGCATGAAAAATAGCAATGAAGTCAGAAAGGGTTGATATTGATGACGTGGCTTTGAATGGTGCATACGAACGGACAAAAAGTCTGGAGTAGAAATAAGTTAAAAAAATGAAATGACTTTGTATACAGATGAGTTTTCGTCCGAAACCCTGATAACTTCGAAGAGATTGTCCATTTTTACGAATGGATCCACCTTGGTACTTCGAAAGAGATGCATTTGCACACGAAGTGATCCAGTTTTGGCCTTAACCCTCTCAACTTTATAGCACATGCTATGTGGGTGAAATGATGATACCATGCAACTTTCAACCTTTTCAGAGTTCATTTGTAGTGCTTTTTCAATTTAAGGGTTGTTTAGCACAAAAAAATCAGTATGCATGAAAAAATAGCAAATGAAGTCAGAAAGGGTTGATAATTGATGACGTGCTTTGAATGGTGCATACTGAACGCACAAAAAGTCTGGAGTAGCAAATAGTTAAAAAATGAATGCCTTTGTAACAGATGAGTTTTCGTCCGAAACCTGATACTTCGAAAGAGATGTCCATTTTGTGCCGAGTGAACCACCCTGATACTTCGAAAGAGATTGTACATTTTGTTCACGAAGTGCGATCCAGTTTTTGCCTAACCCCTCTCAACTTTTAGCACATGCTATGTGGGTGAAATGATGATACCATGCCAACTTGTAACCTTTTCAGAGTTCATTTGTAGTGCTTGTCAATTTCAGGGTCGTTTATCTCAAAAAAATCTAGTAAATGCGTGAAAATAGCAATGAGTCAGAAAGGGTTGAAAATTGATGACGGGCTTTGAATCATGCATACTGAACACACAAAAAGTCTGGGGTTGAAATAAGTTTAAAAAAAATGAAATGCCTTGGTAACAAGAGTTTTTGTCCGAAACCCTGATACTTCGAAGAGGATTGTCCATTTTGTACATGAAGTGCATCCTTTTTTGCGTAACCTCTCAACTTTTTAGCACCATGCTATGTGGGTGAATGATGATAGATTGCCAACTTTCAACCTTTTCAGAGTTATTTGAGTGCTTTTCAATTTCAGGGTCTTTAGCTCAAAAAATCAGTAACTGCATGAAAAAAGCAAAAGGAAGTCGAAAGGGTTGAAATTGATGACGTGGCTTTGAATGGTGCTACTGAACGCACAAAAAGTCTGGAGTTGAATTAGTTAAAAAATGAAAGGCTATGTAATAGAAGAGTTTTCGTCCGAAAGCCTGATACTTCGAAAGAGATTGTCCATTTTCTACACGAAGTGCATCTGTTTTTGCCGTGAACCCTCTAACTTTTTAGCACATGCTATGTGGGTGAAATGATGATACCATGCTAACTTCACCCTTTTCAGAGTTCATTTGTAGTGCTTTTCAATTTCGGGTCGTTACTAAAAAAAAAAAACAGTAAATGCATGAAAATGCAAATGAAGTCAGAAAGGGTTGAAAATTGATGACGTGGCTTTGAATCGTGCATACTGAACGCACAAAAGTCTGGGTTGAAATAAGTTAAAAAATGAAATGCCTTTGTAACAAATGAGTTTTCGTCCGAAACCCTGATACTTCGAAAGAGATTGTCCATTTTGTACCGAAGTGCAACCTGTTTTTGCCGTAACCCTCTCAACTTTTGCACATGCTATGTGGGTGAAATATGATACCATGCCAACTTTCACACCTTTTCAGAGTTCATTTGTAGTGCTTTTCAATTTCAGGGTCGTTTAGCTCAAAAAAATCAGTAAATGCATGAAAATAGCAATGAAGTCAGAAAGGGTTGAAAATTGATGACAGTGGCTTTGAATCGTGCATACTAACACAAAAAGTCTGGAGTTGAAATAAGTTTAAAAAATGAAATGCTTGTAACAAATGAGTTTTTCGTCCGAAACCCTGATACTTGAAAGAGATTGTCCATTTTGTACACGAAGTGGATCCAGTTTTTGCCGTAACCCTCCAACTTTTTAGCACATGCTATGTGGGTGAATGATGATACCATGCCAACTTTCAACCTTTTCAGAGTTCATTTGTAGTGCGTTTTCAATTTCAGGGTCATTTAGCTCAAAAAAATCAGTAGCATGAAAAATAGCAAATGAAGTCAGAAAGGGTTGATAATTGATGACGTGGCTTTTGAATGGTGCTACACTGAACGGACAAAAGTCTGGAGTGAGAAATAAGTTAAAAAATGAAATGCTTGTAACAGATGAGTTTTCGTCCGAAACCCTGATACTTCGAAAGAGATGTCATTTTGTACACGAAGGATCCACCTTGTACTTCGAAAGAGATTGTCATTTTGACACGAAGGGATCCAGTTTTTGCCTTAACCCTCTCAACTTTATAGCACAGCTATGTGGGTGAAATGATGATACCATGCCAACTTCAACCTTTCAGAGTTCATTTGTTAGTGCTTTTCAATTTAGGGTGTTTAGCACAAAAAAATCAGTAATGCATGATGAAAATAGCAAAGAAGTCAGAAAGGGTTGAATAATTGATGACGTGGCTTGAATGGTGCATACTGAACACAAAAAGTCTGGAGTGAAATAATATTAAAAAAATGAAATGCCTTGTAAAATGAGTTTTCGTCCGAAACCTGATACTTCGAAAGATGTCCATTTGTCAGAAGTGCCCTATTTCATTGTACATTTTGTCACGAAGTGATCCGTTTTTGCCTAACCCTCTCAACTTTTTAGCACATGCTATGTGGGTGAAATGATGATACCATGCCAACTTTAACTTTTCGAGTTCATTTGTAGTGCTTTTCAATTCAGGGTCTTATCTCAAAAAAATTAGTAAATGCTGAAAAATAGCAAATGAAGTCAGAAAGGTTGAAAATTGATGACGGGCTTTGAATCAGTACTGACACAAAAAGTCTGGGGTGAAATAAGTTTAAAAAAATGAAATGCCTTTGTAACAAATGAGTTTTTGTCCGAAACCCTGATACTTCGAAAGCAGATTGTCCATTTGTACAGAATGACATCCTGTTTTTGCCGTAACCTCTCAACTTTTTAGCACATGCTATGGGGTGAAATGATGATACATGCCAATTTCAACCTTTTCAGAGTTCATTTGTAGTGCTTTTCAATTTCAGGGTCTTTAGCTCAAAAAAAAACATAATGCATGAAAATGCAAGTGAGTCGAAAGGGTTGATAATTGATGACGTGGCTTTGAATGGTCATACTGACAGACCAAAAAGTCTGGAGTTGAATTAAGTTTAAAAAATGAAATGCGATTGTATAAAGAGTTTTGTCGAAACCTGATACTTCGAAAGAGATTGTCCATTTTCTACACGAAGTGCATCCGTTTTTGCCGGAACCCTCTAACTTTTTAGCACATGCTATTGGGTGATGAAATGATGATACCATGCAACTTTCAACCTTTTCAGAGTTCATTTGTAGTGCTTTTAATTCAGGGTCTTTAGCTCAAAAAAATCAGTAATGCAAAAAATAGCAAATGAAGTCAGAAAGGTGTTGAAATTGATGACGTGGCTTTGAATTTGCATACTGAAGCAACAAATGTCTGGGTTGAAATAAGTTTAAAAAATGAAATGCCTTTGTAACAGATGAGTTTTCGTCCGAAACCCTGATACTTCGAAGAGATTGTCTTTTGTACACGAAGTGCAACCGTTTTTGCCGTAACCCTCTCAATCTTTTAGCACATGATATGTGGGTGAAATGATGATACCATGCCAACTTTCAACCTTTTCAGAGTCATTTGTAGTGCTTTTCAATTTCAGGGTCATTTAGCTCAAAAAATAGTAAATGCATGATGAAAATAGCAATGAAGTCAGAAGGGTTGAAATTGATGACGTGGCTTTGAATCGTGCGTACTGAAGCACAAAAAGTCTGGAGTTGAAATAAGTTAAAAAAATGAAATGCCTTTGTAACAATGAGTTTTGTCCGAAACCTGATACTTCGAAAGAGATTGTCATTTTGTACACGAAGTGGATCCAGTTTTTGCCGTAACCCTCTCAAATTTTAGGCACATGCTATTTTGGGTGGCAATGATGATACCTGCCAACTTTCAACCTTTTCAGAGTTCATTTGTAGTGCTTTTAATTTCAGGGTCATTTAGCTCAAAAAATCAGTAACGCATGAAAAATAGAAATGAAGTCAGAAAGGTTGATAAATTGTGACGTGGCTTTGAAGGTTGCATACTGAACACAAAAAGTCTGGAGTGAAATGTAAACAAAAGGAAAAAGACATTCTTCTCCAATAGATCTTACAAAATTACCATGCCCTAACCGCATCCTTTTTACCTTTGTAACAGTGGGTTTTCGTCGAAACCTTTGAATACTTCCAAAAAATGAAGGTGTCCATTAATTGTACACAAGTGGATTACACCATGATACTTCGAAAGAGATTGTCATTTTGTACACGAAGTGATCCAGTTTTGCCTAACCCTCTCAACTTTTAGCACATGCATGTGGGTGAATTGATGTACCATGCAACTTTAACCTTTCAGAGTTATTGTAGTGGTTCAATTTCAGGGTGTTAGCTCAAAAAATCAGTAAAGCAGAAAATAGCAATCAAGTCAGAAAGGGTTGAAATTGATGACGGTTTGAATAGTGCATACTGAACCACAAAAGTCTAGTTGAATAAGTTTAAAAAAATGAAATGCCTTTGTAACAAATGAGTTTTCGTCGAAACCATGATACTTCGAAAAGGATTGTCCATTTTGTACTGAAGTGCATCGTTTTTGCCGTAACCTCTCAACTTTTTAGCACATGTATGTGGGTGAAATGATGATACCATGCCAACTTTCACCTTTTCAGAGTTCATTTGTAGTGTTTTCATTTCAGGTCGTTTAGCTCAAAAACATTTGTAATGCTGAAAATAGCAAGTATAGAAGTCAGAAAGGGTGAAATTGATGACGTGGCTTTGAATCGTGCATACTGAACGCACCAAAAAGTCTGGGGTTGAAATAGTTTAAAAAATAAATGCCTTTGTAACAAATGAGTTTTCGTCCGAACCCTGATACTTCGAAGAGATTGTCCATTTGTACACGAAGTACACCTGTTTTCCGTACCCTCTCAACTTTTAGCACATGCTATGTGGGTTAAATGATGATACCTGCAACTTCAACCTTTTTCAGAGTTCATTTGTAGTGCTTTTCAATTTCGGGTGTTTAGCTCCAAAAAAATCAGTAAATGTATGAAAAATAGCAATGAAGTCAGAAGGGTTGAAATTGAGACATGGCTTGAATCGTGCATATAAATGCACAAACAGTCTGGAGTTGAAATAAGTAAAAAAATGAAATGCCTTGTAACAAATGATTTTTGTCCGAAACCCTGATACTTCGAAAGAGATTGTCCATTTGTACGATAGTGGACCAGTTGTTTGCCGTACCCTCTCAACTTTTTTAGCACATGGCTATGTGGGGTGCAATGATGATACCATGCCAACTTTCAACCTTTTCAGGTCATTGTAGGCTTTCAATTTTAGGGTCATTTAGCTCAAAAAAAACAGTAACTGCATGAAAAATAGAAATAAGTCAGAAAGGGTTGATAATTGATGAGTGGCTTTGAATGGTGCATACTGAACGACAAAAAGTCTGGAGTTGAAATAAGTTTAAAAAATGAAATGCTTTGTAACATGAGAGGTTTTCGTCCGAAAACCTGATACTTCGAAAGAGATTGTCCATTTTGTACACATGTATGGTACTCAGTCTGATGAAGTGATCCTGTTTTGCCTTAACCCTCTCAACTTTTTAGCACATGCTATGTGGGTGAAATGATGATACCATGCCAACTTCAACCTTTTCAGAGTCATTTGTAGTGCTTTTCATTTCAGGGTATTTAGCTCAAAAAAATCACGTAACTTGATGAAAAATAGCAAATGAAGTCAGAAGGGTTGAAAATTGATGATCGTGGCTTTGAATGGTGCTATATGAACGCACAAAAGTCTGGAGTTGAAATAAGTTTTAAAAATGAAATGCCTTGTAACAAATGATTTTCGTCCGAACCCTGATACTTCGAAAGAGATTGTCCATTTTGTACACGAAGTGCATCCTTTTTTGCCGTACCCCTCTAACTTTTTAGCACATCTATGTGGGTGAAATGATGATACCATGCAATTTCAACCTTTTCAGAGTTCATTTGTAGTTGCTTTTTTCAGGGTCGTTTAGCTAAAAAATCAGTAAATGCATAGAAAATAGCAAATGAAGTCAGAAAGGGTTGAAAATTGATGCGTGGCTTGAATCAGTGCATACTGAACACACAAAAAGCTGGAGTTGAATAAGTTAAAAATGAAATGCCTTTGTAACAAATGAGTTTTCGTCCGAACCCTGATACTCGAAAGAGATTGTCCATTTTGTACATGAAGTGCATCCGTTGTTTTTGCCGGTGTAACCCTCTCAACTTTTAGCACATGCTATGTGGGTGTACATGATGATGATACCATGCCAACTTCCAACCTTTCAGAGTTCATTTGTAGTGTGCTTTTCAATTTCAGGGTCGTTTAGCTCAAAAAAAATCGTAAATGCATGAAAAATAGCAAATGAAGTCAGAAAGGGTTTGAAAATTGATGAGTGGGTTTGATGGTGCATACTGAACGCACAAAAGTCTTGGTGGAATTGAAATAAGATTTAAAAATGAATGCCTTTGTACAGATGATTTTTCGTCCGAAACCCTGATACTTCGAAAAGATTGTCCATTTTGTACAGAAGTGCATCCGTTTTTGCGTCAACCCTCTCAACTTTTTAGCATATGCTATGTGGGTGATGAATATGATACCATGCAACTTTCAACCTTTTCGAGTTCATTTGTAGTTGCTTTCTTTTCAGGTCATTTAGCTCAAAAAAATCAGTAACTGCATGAAAATAGCAATGAAGTCAGAAAGGGTTGATAATTGATGACGGGCTTTGAATGGTGCCTACTGATACAAAAAGTCGGAGTGTAAAGTTATAAAAAAATGAATGCCTATGTACAGATGAGTTTTCGTCCGAAACCCTGAACTTCGAAAGAGATTGTCCATTTTGTACAACGAAGTGCATCCTGTTTTGCCGTAACACCTCTAATTTTAGCACATACTATGTGGGTGAAATATATGTACCATGCCAACTTGTCACCTTTTCAGAGTTCATTTGTAGTGCTTTTCAATTTCAGGTCGTTTAGCTCAAAAAAATCAGTGTTAATGCATGAAAAATAGCAAATGAGTCAGAAAGGGTTGAAAATTGATGACGTGGCTTTGAATCGGTGCATACTGAACGCACAAAAAAGTCTGGAGTTGAAATAAGTTTTAAAAAATGAAGTGCCTTTGTAACAGATGAGTTTTCGTCCGAAAACCCTGATACTTCGAAAGAGGTTGTCCTTTTGTACACGAAGTGCATCCTGTTTTTGCCGTAACCCTCTCAATGTTAGCACATCGCTATGTGGGTGATGAAATGATGATACCATGCCAAACTTTCAACCTTTTCAGATGTTCATTGTAGTGCTTTTTCAATTTCAGGGTCTTTAGCTCAAAAAAATCAGCAAATGGCATGAAAATAGCAAATGAAGTCAGGAGGAAGGGTTGTGAAAATAATGAAGTGGCTTTGAATCGTGGCATATGAAAGCGCACAAAAAAGTTTGTTGGAGTTGAAATAAGTTTCAAAAAATGAAATGCCTTTGTAACAAATGAGTTTTCGTCCGAAACCCTGATACTTCGAAAGAGATTGTCCATTTTGTACATGAAGTGGATCCAGTTTTTGCGGTAACCCTCTCAACTTTTTAGCACATGCTATGTGGGTGACATGATGATACCATGCCAACTTTCAACCTTTTCAGAGTTCATTTGTAGTGCTTTTCAATTTTAGGGTCATTCAGCTCGAAACAATCAGTAACTGCATGAAAAATAGCAAATGAAGTCAGAAAGGGTTGATAATTGATGACATGGCTTTGAATGGTGCATACTGAATGCACAAAAAGTCTGGAGTTGCCATAAGTTTAAAAAAATGAAATGCCTATGTAACAGATGAGTTTTCGTCCGAAACCATGATACTTCGAAAGAGATTGTCCATTTTGTACATGAAGTGCATCCTGTTTTTGCCGTAACCCTCTCAAATTTTTAGCACATACTATGTGGGTGAAATGATGATACCATGCCAACTTTTGACCTTTTCAGAGTTCATTTGTAGTGCTTTTCAATTTCAGGGTCGTTTAGCTCAAAAAAATCAGTAAATGCATGAAAAATAGCAAATGATGTCAGAAAGGGTTGAAAATTGATGACGTGGCTTTGAATCGTGCATACTGAACGCACAAAAAGTCTGGGGTTGAAATAAGTTTTAAAAAATGAAATGCCTTTGTAACAAATGAGTTTTCGTCCGAACCCTGATACTTCGAAAGAGGTTGTCCATTTTGTACATGAAGTGCATCCTGTTTTTTCCGTAACCCTCTCAACTTTTTAGCCCATGCTATGTGGGTGAAATGATGATACCATGCAACTTTCAACCTTTTCAGATTTCATTTGTAGTGCTTTTCAATTTCAGGGTCGTTTAGCTCAAAAAAATCAGCAAATGCATGAAAAATAGCAAATGAAGTCAGAAAGGGTTGAAAATTAATGAAGTGGCTTTGAATCGTGCATACTGAACGCACAAAAAGTTTGGAGTTGAAATAAGTTTCAAAAAATGAAATGCCTTTGTAACAAATGAGTTTTCGTCCGAAACCCTGATACTTCGAAAGAGATTGTCCATTTTGTACATGAAGTGGATCCAGTTTTTGCGGTAACCCTCTCAACTTTTTAGCACATGCTATGTGGGTGACATGATGATACCATGCCAACTTTCAACCTTTTCAGAGTTCATTTGTAGTGCTTTTCAATTTTAGGGTCATTCAGCTCGAAACAATCAGTAACTGCATGAAAAATAGCAAATGAAGTCAGAAAGGGTTGATAATTGATGACATGGCTTTGAATGGTGCATATTGAATGCACAAAAAGTCTGGAGTTGAAATAAGTTTAAAAAATGAAATGCCTACGTAATTGATGAGTTTTCGTCCGAAACCATGATACTTCGACAAAGATTGTCCATTTTGTACATGAAGTGCATCCTGTTTTTGCCGTAACCCTCTCAAATTTTTAGCACATACTATGTGGGTGAAATGATGATACCATGCCAACTTTCAACCTTTTCATTGTTCATCTATAGTGCTTTTAAATTTCAGGGTCATTTAGCTAAAAAAAATTAGTAACTGCATGGAAAATAGCAAATGAAGTCAGAAAGGGTTGATAATTGATGACGTGGCTTTGAATGGTGCATACTGAACATACAAAAAGTTTGGAGTTGAAATAAGTTTAAAAAAATGAAATGCCTATGTAACAGATGAGTTTTCGTCCGAAACCCTGATACTTCGAAAGAGATTGTCCATTTTGTACACGAAGTGCATCTAGTTGTTGCCGTAACCATCTCAACTTTTTAGCACATGCTATGTGGGTGAAATTAGGATACCATGCCAACTGTCAACCTTTTCAGAGTCCATTTGTAGTGCTTTTCAATTTAAGGGTCGTTTAGGTCAAAAAAATTCAGTAAATGCATGAAAAATAGCAAATGAAGTCAGAAAGGGTTGAAAATTGATGACGTGGCTTTGAATGGTGCATACTGAACGCACAAAAAGTCTGGAGTTGAAATAAGTTTAAAAAAATGAAAGGCCTTTGTAACAGATGAGTTTTCGTCCAAAACCCTGATACTTCAAAAGAGATTGTCCATTTTGTACACGAAGTGCATCCTGTTTTTGCCGTAACCCTCTTAACTTTTTAGCACATGCTACGTGGGTGAAATGATGATACCATGCCAACTTTCAACCTTTTCAGAGTTCATTTGTAGTGCTTTTCAATTTCAGGGTCATTTAGCTCAAAAAAATAAGTAACTGCATGAAAATAGCAAATGAAGTCAGAAAGGGTTGATAATTGATGACGTGGCTTTTAATGGTGCATACTGAATGCACAAAAAGTTTGGAGTTGAAATAAGTTTAAAAAAATGAAAGGCCTTTGTAACAGATGAGTTTTCGTCCGAAACCCTGATACTTCGAAAGAGATTGTCCATTTTGTACACGAAGTGCATCCTGTTTTTGCCGTAACCCTCTCAACTTTTTAACACATGCTATGTGGGTGAAATGATGATACCATGCCAACTTTCAACCTTTTCAGAGTTCATTTGTAGTGCTTTTCAATTTCAAGGTCATTTAGCTCAAAAAAATCAGTAAATGCATGAAAAATAGCAAATGAAGTCAGAAAGGGTTGAAAATTGATGACATGGCTATGAATGGTTCATACTGAACACACAAAAAGTCTGGAGTTGAAATAAATTAAAAAAAATGAAATGCCTTTGTAACAGATGAGTTTTTGTCCGAAACCCTGATACTTCGAAAGAGATTGTCCATTTTGTACATGAAGTGGACCCAGTTTTTGCCTTAACCCTCTCAACTTTATAGCACAAGCTATGTGGGAGAAATGATGATACCATGCCAACTTGCAAACTTTTCAGAGTTCATTTGTAGTGCTTTTCAATTTCATGGTCATTTAGCTCAAAAAAATCAGTAACTGCATGAAAAATAGCAAGTGAAGTTAGAAAGGGTTGATAATTGATGACGTGGCTTTGAATGGTGCGTACTGAACGCACAAAAAGTCTGGAGTTGAAATAAGTTTAAAAAAATGAAATGCCTATGTAACAGATGAGTTTTCGTCTGAAACCCTGATACTTCGAAAGAGATTGTCCATTTTGTACACGAAGTGCATCCTGTTTTTGCCGTAACCCTCACTACTAGGAAAAGGCTAATTAGTGGCGCACCTGTTTTGGCCATTAATGGCGCACTATAGGTGCGCCACTATCATCACGCCACTAGTAACAAATACTAATGGCGCACCCCTGGTGCGCCATTAGTATACCAGACAATAGTGGCGCACCACATAGTGCGTCATTACTATGCCTAGAAGTGCGCCATTACTATCTGACTTAGTAATGGTGCACCATATAGAAGTGCGCCATTACTATCTGACTTAGTAATGGCGCACCACATAGAAGTGCGCCATTACTAACAATTATTTTTCAATATTTTTTTCAGAAATTATTTTTCAATTTTTTTTTCAGAATTTTTTTTTCGTTTTTTTCTTAATCTCGGGTCACTATGGCTTAATCTTGGGTCAATATGCTTAATCTCAAGTCAAATCGCACTCCGTGGTCAAACTTCCCGGAAGGTCACCCATCCTCACACTACTTCAGCCTAAGCACTCTTAACTTCTCAGTTCTATCCAACCATAGCACCAGCTCACTTAACACGCACTTGTTCATATATCTATCGTATCAATCCTATTAAACCTTGTAGTCTAAGACTTTGTTCATGTTATGAGTGTGATGAAATTTTGAAAAAATATTTCAAACTTCCCGGTCATATTACATATCATATTTTGAACACTTTTTCCAAAAAAAAATCGAAACCAATTTTTTTTTCTGTTACTAGTGGCGCACCTAGCAAATGGTGCGCCATTACTAAGTTTGAAATTTTTTCCATTTTCCCCCCTCTAGATCTTAAAAGCCCCGTATCTTTTATTCTGTTAGGTTTTTGGGGATTCTAAAAATCTTCAACGGGGTTCCCCTCGGTAGAATTCGGATATAACTTTTCGAGTAGATGATTTTTCATATAAAAAACTTTTTCATCGGAGTTCGTATGCAAAAGTTATGCCCATTTTACAAAATCTCGAGAGATTTTGCAAAAAAGTCGAAAATTCATGTTTGTAAATTTTGCTAACAACTAGACCACATATCACATGGGAATCTTATTTTCTTTTATTTTTTTGACATTTCTATCATTTTTTTTTTTTGAAACTGAAAAGGCGGTCCACAGGGGGGGTGCATTTGGTGAATTTTTTGGCCACCTCAGAAAGTTAGTAGTGGCGCACCGTGGATGTGGTGCGCCATTACTAGTTAAAACTAGTAATGGCGCACTTTCTCCTGGTGCGCCATTACTAGTTTTGAAAAAATAAATTGTTAGTAGTGGCGCACCGTGGGTGTGGTGCGCCATTAATAGTTAAAACTAGTAATGGCGCACATTCCCCTGGTGCGCCATTACTAGTTTTGAAAAAATAAAAAATAAAAATTTGATAGTAGTGGCGCACAAAGGGTGTGGTGCGCCATTACTAGTTAAAACTAGTAATGGCGCACTTTCCCCTGGTGCGCCATTACTAGTTTTGAAAAAAAAATAAAAAAAATTGTTAGTAGTGGCGCACCGTGGGTGTGGTGCGCCATTAGTAATATGGCCATTAATGGCGTACCTATATATAGCAGTGGCGCACCACATACATGGTGCGCCATTAATGTCCATATTAGCTATAGCCGTTTTTCTAGTAGTGCCTCTCAAGTTTTTAGCACATGCTATGTGGGTGAAATGATGATACCATGCCAACTTTCTACCTTTTCAGTGTTCATTTGTAGTGCTTTTCAATTTCAGGGTCATTTAGCTCAAAAAAATAAGTAACTGCATGAAAAATAGCAAATGAAGTCAGAAAGGGTTGATAATTGATGACGTGGCTTTGAATGGTGCAACTGAATGCACAAAAAGTCTGGAGTTGAAATAAGTTTAAAAAATGAAATGCCTATGTAATAGATGAGTTTTCGTCCGAAACCCTGATACTTCGAAAGCGATTGTCCATTTTGTACACGAAGTCCATCCTGTTTTTGCTGTAACCCTGTCAACTTTTTAGCACATACTATGTGGGTGAAATGATGATACCATGCCAACTTTCAACCTTTTCAGAGTTCATTTGTAGTGCTTTTCAATTTCAGGGTCGTTTAGCTCAAAAAAAATCAGTAAATGCATGAAAAATAGCAAATGAAGTCAGAAAGGGTTGCAAATTGATGACGTGGCTTTGAATGGTGCATACTGAACGCACAAAAAGTCTGGAGTTGAAATAAGTTTAAAAAAATGAAATGCCTTTGTAACAGATGAGTTTTTGTCCGAAACCCTGATACTTCGAAAGAGATTGTCCATTTTGTAAACGAAGTGGATCCACCCTGATACTTCGAAAGAGATTGTCCATTTTGTACACGAAGTTGATCCAGTTTTTGCCTTAACCCTCTCAACTTTATAGCACATGCTATGTGGGTGAAATGATGATACCATGCCAACTTTCAACCTTTTCAGAGTTCATTTGTAGTGCTTTTCAATTTCAGGGTCATTTAGCTCAAAAAAATAAGTAACTGCATGAAAATAGCAAATGAAGTCAGAAAGGGTTGATAATTGATGACGTTGCCTTGAATGGTGCATACTGAACGCACAAAAAGTCTGGAGTTGAAATAAGTTAAAAAAATGAAAGGCCTTTGTAACAGATGAGTTTTCGTCCGAAACCCTGATACTTCGAAAGAGATTGTCCATTTTGTACACGAAGTGCATCCTGTTTTTGCCTTAACCCTCTCAACTTTTTAGCACAAGCTATGTGGGTAAAATGATGATACCATGCCAACTTTCAACCTTTTCATAGTTCATTTGTAGTGCTTTTCAATTTCAGGGTCGTTTAGCTCAAAAAAATTAGTAAATGCATGAAAAATAGCAAATGAAGTCAGAAAGGGTTGAAAATTGAAGACGTGGCTTTGAATGGTGCATACTGAACGCACAAAAAGTCTGGAGTTGAAATAAGATTAAAAAATGAAAGGCCTTTGTAACAGATGAGTTTTCGTCCGAAACCCTGATACTTCGAAAGAGATTGTCCATTTTGTACACAAAGTGCATCCACCCTGATACTTCGAAAGAGATTGTCCATTTTGTACACGAAGTGGATCCAGTTTTTGCCTTAACCCTCTCAACTTTATAGCACATGCTAAGTGGGTGAAATGATGATACCATGCCAACTTTTAACCTTTTCAGAGTTCATTTGTATTGCTTTTCAATTTCAGGGTCGTTTAGCTCAAAAAAATCAGTAAATGCATGAAAAATAGCAAATGAAGTCAGAAAGGGTTGAAAATTGATGACGAGGCTTTGAATCGTGCATACTGAACACACAAAAAGTCTGGGGTTGAAATAAGTTTAAAAAAATGAAATGCCTTTGTAACAAATTGTTTTTGTCCGAAACCCTGATACTTCGAAAGAGATTGTCCATTTTGTACCCGAAGTGGATCCAGTTTTTGCCTCAACCCTCTCAACTTTTTAGCACATGCTATGTGGGTGAAATGAAGATACCATGCCAACTTTCAACCTTTTCAGAGTTCATTTGTAGTGCTTTTCAATTTCAGGGTTATTTAGCTCAAAAAAATCAGTAACTGCATGAAAAATAGCAAGTGAAGTTAGAAAGGGTTGATCCCTTTGTACAGAGAGTTTTCATCCGAAAACCCTGTATACTTTCGAAAGAGATGTCCATTTTGTACAGAAGTGGATCCGTTTTGCCGTAACCCTCTCAACTTTTTAGCATATGCTATGTGGGTGCAATGTGTATACCATGCAACTTTCACAACTTTTCAGAGTTCATTTGTAGTGTTTTCTATTGTCAGGTCATTTAGCTCAAAAAAAATCCAGTAATGCATGAAATGCAAAATGAAGTCAAAAGGGTTGATAACTTGATGACCGTGGCTTTGAATGGTGCATACGTGGCACACAAAAGTCGGAGTGTCATAGTTAAAAAATGAAAAAGTGCCTATGTACGAATGAGTTTTCGTCCCGAAACCATGATCACTATACTCGAAGAGTTGTCCATTTTGTATGAAGTGCATCCTGTTTTTGCCCGTAAACCCTCTCAAATTTTTAGCACATACTATGTGGGTGAAATGATGATACCATGCCAACTTTGACCTTTTCAGAGTTCTTTGTATGGCTTTTCAATTTCAGGTCGTTTAGCTCAAAAAAATCAGTAAATGCATGAAAAATAGCAAATGAGTCAGAAGGGTTGAAAATTGATGACGTGTGCTTTGAATCGTGCATACTGAACGCACAAAAAGTCTGGTAAATAAGTTTTAAAATGAAAATGCCTTTGTAAATGAGTTTTTCGATCCGAACCCTGATACTTCGAAAGAGGTTGTCCATTTTGTACATGAAGTGCATCCTTTTTTTTTTCCGTACACCCTCTCAACTTTTTAGCCATGCTATGTGGGTGAAATGATGATACCATGCAACTTTCAACCTTTTCAAATTTCAATTTGTATGCTTTTCAATTCTCAGGGTCGTTTACTCAAAAAAATCAGCAAATGCATGAAAAATGGCAAATGAAGTCAGAAAGGGTTGAAATTATAAGAGTGGCTTTGATCAGTGCTATCGAACGCACAAAAGTTTGGAGGTTGAAATAAGTTCAAAAATGAAATGCCTTGTAACAAATAGTTTTCGTCCGAAACCTGATACTTCGAAAGAGATTGTCCCTTTGTAACATGAGTGGATCCAGTTTTTTGCGGTAACCCCTCTCACTTTTAGACTTTTTATCACATGTATGTGGGTGACATGATGATACCATGCCAACTTTCAACCTTTTCAGAGTTCATTTGTAGTGCTTTTCAATTTAGGGGTCATTCAGCTCAAAAATCAGTAACTGCATGAAAAAATAGCAAATGAAGTCAGAAAGGGTTGAATTGATGACATGGCTTTGAATGGTGCAACTGAATGCACAAAAAGTCTGGAGTTGCCATAGTTTAAAAAATGAAATGCCTATTTAACAGATAGTTTTCGTCCGAAACCCATGATACTTCGAAAGAGATTTGTCCATTTTGTACATGAAGTAGCTCCTGTTTTTTGCGTAACCCTCTCAACTTTTTAGCACATACTATTGGGTGAAAATGATGATCCATCCACCATCAAACTTTTGACTTTTCAGATTCATTTGTAGTGCTTTTCAATTCTGGGTCGTTAGCTCAAAAAAGATATAAATGCATGAAAATAGAAATGAAGTCAGAAAGGGTTGAAAATTGTGACGTGGCTTTGAATCGTGCATACTGAACGACAAAAGTCTGGGTTGAATAAGTTTTAAAAAATGAAATGCCTTTGTAACAATGAGTTTTCGTCCTAACCCTGATACTTCGAAAGGAGTTGTCCATTTTGTACATGAAGTGCATCCTGTTTTTCCGTAACCTCTCAAACTTTTTCCCATGCTATGTGGGTGAAATGATGATACCATGCAACTTTCAACCTTTTCAGATGTTCATTTGTATGCTTTTCAATTTCAGGTGTTCTTTTCAGACTCAAAAAAATACGCAAATGCTGAAAATAGCAATGAAGTCAGAAAGGGTTGAAAATGTATGAAGTGCTTGAATGTGCATACTGAACGGCACAAAAGTTTGAGTTAAATAAGTTTCAAAAAATGAAATGCCTTTGTACAAATGAGTTTTCGTCCGAAACCCTGATACTTCGAAAGATTGTCCATTTTGTACATGAAGTGGATCCAGTTTTTGCGGTAACCCTCTCAAACTTTTTAGCACATGCTATGTGGGTACATGATGTATACCATGCCAACTTTAACCTTTCGCAAGTTCATTTGTAGTGCTTTCTCAATTTAGGGTCTATTCGCTCAAACAATCATTACTGTGCATGAAAAATAGCAAATGAAGTCAGAAAGGGTTGAAATTGATGATCGTGGCTTTTGACATGTGCATATGAACGCACAAAAGTCGGTGATTTAAATAAGTTTAAAAAATAAAATGCCTCGTAAGAATGTATTTTTTCGTCCCAACCTGATACTCGAAAATCAGGAAGATTGTCTCATTTTTGTCATGAAGTGACCATGTTTTTGCCTTAACCCTCTCAATTCTTTCAGCACATCTATGTGGGTGAAATGATGAACCATGCCAACTTATCAACCTTCATTGTTCATTAGTGCTTTTAATTCAGGTCATTTAGCTAAAAAAATTAGTAACTGCATGAAAATGCAAATGTCAGAAAGGGTTGATAATTGATGACGTGGCTTTGAATGGTGCATACTGAACAACAAAAAGTTTGGAGTTGAAATAAGTTTAAAAAAATGAAATGCCTATGTAACAGATAAGTTTTCGTCCGAACCTGATACTTCGAAAGATTGTCCATTTTGTACACGAAGTGCATCCTGGTTGTTGCGTAACCATCTCAACTTTTTAGCACATGCTATGTGGGTGAATTAGGATACCATGCCAACTTCAACCTTTTCAGAGTCCATTTGTAGTGCTTTTCAATTAAGGGTCGTTTAGTCAAAAAATTCAGTAAATGCATGAAAAATAGCAAATGAAGTCAGAAAGGTTGAAATTGATGACGTGGCTTTGAATGGTGCATACTGAACGCACAAAAAGTCTGGAGTTGAAATAAGTTTAAAAAAATGAAAGGCCTTTGTAACAATGATTTTTCGTCGCAAAACCCTGATACTTCAAGAGATTGTCCATTTTGTAACAGTGCATCCTGTTTTTGCCGTAACCCTCTAACTTTTTAGCACATCTACTGTGGTGAAATGATGATACCATCCCTTTCAACCTTTTCAGAGTTCATTTGTAGTGCTTTTCAATTTCAGGGTCATTTAGCTCAAAAAAATAGTAACTGCATGAAAATAGCAATGAAGTCAGAAGGGTTGATAATTGATGACGTGGCTTTAATATGTGTGCTACATGCATGCACAAAAGTTGGAGTTGAAATAAGTTTAAAAAATGAAAGGCTTTGTAACAGATGAGTTTCGTCCGAAACCCTGATACTTCGAAAGAGATTGTCCATTTTGTACACGAAGTGCATCCTGTTTGCCTGTTTTGCCGTAACCCTCTCAACTTTTTAACACATGCTATGTGGTGAAATGTTGATACCATGCCAACTTTCAACTTTTCAGAGTTCATTTGTAGTGCTTTTCAATTTCAAGGTCATTTAGCTCAAAAAATCAGTAAATGCATGAAAATAGCAAATGAAGTCAGAAAGGGTTGAAAATTGATGACTGGCTATAATGGTTCATACTGAACACACAAAAAGTCTGTTGAATAAATTAAAAAAAATGAAATGCCTTTGTAACAGATGAGTTTTTGTCCGAACCCTGATACTTCGAAAGAGATTGTCCATTTTGTACTAAGTGGATCCCTTTTTTTGCCTAACCCTCTCAACTTTATAGCAACATGCTATGTGGGAGAATGATGATACCATGCCAACTTCAACTTTTCAGAGGTTCATTTGTAGTGCTTTTCAATTTCAGGTCATTTAGCTCAAAAAAATCAGTAACTGCATGAAAATAGCAAGTGAAGTTAGAAAGGTTGATAATTGATGACGTGGCTTTGAATGTGCTACTGAACGCACAAAAAGTCTGGAGTTGAAATAAGTTTAAAAAATGAAATGCCTATGTACGATGATTTTTTCGTCGCAACCCTGATACTTCGAAAGAGATGTCCATTTTGTTACACGAAGTGTCTCTCCTGTTTTTGCCGTAACCCTCACTACTAGAAAGGCTAATTAGTGGCGCACCTTTTTTGGCCATTAATGGCGCACTATGGTATCGCCACTATCATCACCCACTAGTAACAATACTATGGCGCACCCCTGGTGCCCATTAGTATACCAGACAATAGTGCGCACCACATATGTGCGTCATTAACTATGCCAAATGCCCATTCTGATCTTAAAATGGTGCACCATATAGAAGTGCGCCATTACTATCTGACTTAGTAATGGCGCACCACATAGAAATGCGCTTACTAACATTATTTTCCATATTTTTTTCAAGATTATTTTTCAATGTTTTTTTTTCAAGAATTTTTTTTTTCGTTTTTTTCTTAATCTCGGGTCACTATGGCTTAATCTTGGGTCATATGCTTAATCTCAAGTCAAATCGCACTCCTGGTCAAACTTCCGGAAGGTCACCCATCCTCAACCTACTTCAGCCTAAGCACTCTTAACTTCTCAGTTCTATCCAACCATAGCACCAGCTCTAAACACGCACTTGTTCATATATCTATCGTATCAATCCTATTAAACCTGTAGTCTAAGACTTTGTTCATGTTATGAGTGTGATGAATTTTGAAAAAATATTTCAAACTTCCCGGTCATATTACATATCATATTTTGAACCTTTTTTCCAAAAAAAAAATCGAAACCAATTTTTTTTTCTGTTACTAGTGGCGCACCTAGCAATGGTGGCGCCATTACTAGTTTGAAATTTTTTCATTTTCCCCCTCTAGATCTTAAAAGCCCCGTATCTTTTATTCTGTGTGTTTTGTGGGATTCTAAAAAATCTTCAACGGGGTCCCCTCGTAGAATTCGGATATAACTTTTCGAGTAGATGATTTTTCATATAAAAAACTTTTTCATCGGAGTTCGTAGCAAAAGTTTGCCCTTTTACAAATCTCGAGAGATTGCAAAAAAGTCGAAAATTCATTTTTGTAAATTTTGCTAACAACTAGACCACATATCACATGGGAATCTTATTTTCTTTTTTTTTTGACATTTCTATCATTTTTTTTTTTTGAAACTGAAAAGCGGCTCCACAGGGGGGTGCATTTGGTGAATTTTTTGGCCACCCTCAAAAGTTAGTAGTGGCGCACCGTGGATGGGTGCGCCATTACTAGTTAAAACTATAATGGCGCACTTTCTCCTGTGCCCATCTATATTTTGAAAAAAAAATTGTTGTAAGTGGCGCACCGTGGGTGTGGTGCGCCATTAATAGTTAAAACTATATGGCGCACTTCCCCTGGTGCGCCATTACTATTTTTGAAAAAATAAAAATAAAAATTTGATAGTAGTGGCGCACAAAGGGTGTGGTGCGCCATTACTATAAAACTATTAATGGCGCACTTTCCCCTGGTGCGCCATTACTAGTTTTGAAAAAAAAATAAAAAAATTTGTTAGTATGTGCGCCCGTGGGTGTGGTGCGCCATTAGTAATATGGCCATTATGGCGTACCTATAGATAGCAGTGGCGCACCACATACGTGGTGCGCCATTAGATTCCATTTAGCTATAGCCGTTTTTCTAGTAGTGCCTCTCAAGTTTTTAGCACATGCTATGTGGGTGAAATGATGATACCATGCCAACTTCTACCTTTTCAAGTGTTCATTTGTGTGCTTTTCAATTTCAGGGTCATTTAGCTAAAAAAAATAAGTAACTGCATGAAAATAGCAAATGAAGTCAGAAAGGGTTGATAATTGATGACGTGGCTTTGAATGTGCACTGAATGCACAAAAGTCTGGAGTTGAAATAGTTTAAAAAATGAAATGCCTATGTAATAGATGATTTTTCGTCCGAAACCCTGATACTTCGAAAGCGATTGTCCATTTTGTCCAACGAAGTCCATCCTGTTTTTGCTGTAACCCTGTCAACTTTTTAGCACATACTATGTGGGTGAAATGATGATACCATGCCAACTTTCAACCTTTTCAGAGTTCATTTGTAGTGCTTTTCAATTTCAGGGTCGTTTAGCTCAAAAAAAATCAGTAAATGCATGAAAAATAGCAAATGAAGTCAGAAAGGGTTGCAAATTGATGACGTGGCTTTGAATGGTGCATACTGAACGCACAAAAGTCTGGAGTTGAAATAAGTTTAAAAAATGAAATGCCTTTGTAACAATGATTTTGTGACGTTCGATGATCTTGCGATGTCTTTTGTAGCTTTGAAACAAGTGGATCCACCCTGAATCTTCGAGAATTGTCCATTTTGTACACGAAGTTGATCCTTTTTGCCTTAACCCTCTCACTTTTATAGCACATGCTATGTGGTGTGGTGAATGATATGATACCATGCCAACTTTAACCTTTTCAGATTTCATTGTAGTGCTTTTCAATTTCAGGTCATTTAGCTCAAAAAAATAGTAACTGCATGAAATAGCAAATGAATCGCAAAGGTTGATAATTGATGACTTGCCTTGAATGGTGCATACTGAACGCACAAAGTCTGGAGTTGAAATAAGTTAAAAAAAGAAAGGCCTTGTAACAGATGAGTTTTCGTCCGAAACCCTGATACTTCGAAAGAGATTGTCCATTTTGTACACAAGTGCATCCTGTTTTTCCTTACCCCTCTCAACTTTTTAGCACAAGCTATGTGGGTAAAATGGATAACCATGCCAACTTTCAACCTTTTCATATTTCTTTTGTAGTGCTTTTCAATTTCAGGGTCGTTTAGCTCAAAAATTAGTAAATGAGCATGAAAAATCAAATGAAGTCAGAAAGGGTTGAAAATTGAAGACGTGGCTTTGAATGGTGCATACTGAACGCACAAAAAGTCTGGAGTTAAAAATAAGATTAAAAATGAAGCCTTTGTACAGATGAGTTTTCGTCCGAAACCCTGATACTTCGAAAGAGATTGTCCATTTTGTACACACAAGTGCATCCACCCTGATACTTCGAAGAGATTGTCCTTTGTACACGAAGTGGATCCAGTTTTTGCCTTAACCCTCTCAACTTTATAGCACATGCTAATGGGTAATGATGATACCATGCCAACTTTTAACCTTTTCAGAGTTCATTTGTATTTGCTTTTCAATTTTCAGGGTCGTTTAGCTCAAAAAAATCAGTAAATGCTGAAAAATAGCAAATGAAGTCAGAAAGGGTTGGAAAATTGATGACGAGGCTTTGAATCGTGCATACTGAACACAAAAAGTCTGGGGTTAAATAAGTTTAAAAAATGAATGCCTTGAACAAATTGTTTTTGTCCGAAACCCTGATACTACTTCGAAAGAATTGTCCATTTTTGTACCCGAAGTGGATCCAGTTTTTGCCTCAACCCTCTCAACTTTTTAGCACTTGCTATGTGGGGAAATGAAATACCATGCCAACTTTCAACCTTTTCAGAGTTCATTTGTAGTGCTTTTCAATTTCAGGGTTATTTAGCTCAAAAAAAAATCAGTAACTGCATGAAAATAGCAGTGAAGTTGAAAGGGTTGATAATTGATGACGTGGCTTTGAATGGTGCATACTGAACCACAAAAGTCTGGAGTTGAAATAAGTTTAAAAAAAAAATGAATGCCTATGTAACAGTGACTTTCGTCTCGAACCCCTGATACCTTCGAAAGAGATGTCTATTTTGTACACGAAGTGCATCCTGTTTTTGCCGTAACCCTCTCAAGTTTTTATGGCACATGCTATGTGGGTGAAATTATATACCTGCCAACTTTCACAACTTTCAGAGTTCATTTTGTAGTGCTTTTCATTTCAGGGTCATTTAGCTCAAAAAATAAATAACTGCATGAAATAGCAATGAAGTCAGAAAGGGGTTGATAATTGATGACGTGCTTGAATGGTGCATACAAATGCGACACAAAACTCTGGAGTTGAAATAAGTTTAAAAAAAATGAGGCCTTTAACAGATGAGTTTTCGTCCGAAACCTCTGATACTTCGAAGAGATTGTCCATTTTTACACGAAGTGCAGCCCTGTTTTTTGCCGTACCCTCTCAACTTTTTTAACACATGCTATGTGGGTGAAATGATGATACCATGCCAACTTTCTACCTTTCAGAGTTCATTTGTATGCTTTTCAATTTCAAGGTCATTTAGCTCAAAAAAATCAGTAAATGCATGAAAAAATAGCACACTGAGTCAGAAAGGTGTGAAAATTGTGACGTGGCT
>CM022302.1:557219313-557234682 GCA_011799875.1 Thinopyrum elongatum
TTTTGTCCGAAACCCTGATACTTCGAAAGAGATTGTCCATTTTGTACACGAAGTGGATCCAATTTTTGCCTTAACCCTCTCAACTTTATAGCACATGCTATGTGGGTGAAATGATGATACCATGCCAACTTTTAACCTTTTCAGAGTTCATTTGTAGTGCTTTTCAATTTCATGGTCATTTAGGTCAAAAAAATCAGTAACTGCATGAAAAATAGCAAGTGAAGTTAGAAAGGGTTGATAATTGATGACGTGGCTTTGAATGGTGCATACTGAACGCACAAAAAGTCTGGAGTTGAAATAAGTTTAAAAAAATGAAATGCTTATGTAACAGATGAGTTTTCGTCTGAAACCCTGATACTTCGAAAGAGATTATCCATTTTGTACACGAAGTGCATCCTGTTTTTGCCGTAACCCTCACTACTAGGAAAAGGCTAATTAGTGGCGCACCTGTTTTGGCCATTAATGGCGCACTATAGGTGCGCCACTATCATCACGCCACTAGTAACAAATACTAATGGCGCACCCCTGGTGCGCCATTAGTATACCAGACAATAGTGGCGCACCACATAGTGCGCCATTACTATGCCTAGAAGTGCGCCATTACTATCTGACTTAGTAATGGTGCACCATATAGAAGTGCGCCATTACTATCTGACTTAGTAATGGCGCACCACATAGAAGTGCGCTATTACTAACAATTTTTTTTCAAAAAAACTTTTAGAATTTTTTTTTCTAATTTTTTTTCAGAATTTTTTTTTCGTTTTTTTCTTAATCTCGGGTCACTATGGCTTAATCTTGGGTCAATATGCTTAATCTCAAGTCAAATCGCACTTCGTGGTCAAACTTCCCGGAAGGTCACCCATCCTCACACTACTCCAGCCTAAGCACGCTTAACTTCTCAGTTCTATCCAACCCTAGCACCAGCTCAATTAACACGCACTTGTTCATATATCTATCGTATCAATCCTATTAAACCTTGTAGTCTAAGACTTTGTTCATGTTATGAGTGTGATGAAATTTTGAAAAAATATTTCAAACTTCCCGGTCATATTACGTATCATATTTTGAACATTTTTTCCAAAAAAAAAATTTGAACCAATTTTTTTTTCTGTTACTAGTGGCGCACCTAGCAAATGGTGCGCCATTACTAAGTTTGAAATTTTTTCCATTTTCCCCCCTCTAGATCTTAAAAGCCCCGTATCTTTTATTCAGTTAGGTTTTTGGGGATTCTAAAAATCTTCAACGGGGTTCCCCTCAGTAGAATTCGGATATAACTTTTCGAGTAGATGATTTTTCATATAAAAAACTTTTTCATCGGAGTTCGTATTCAAAAGTTATGCCCATTTTACAAATTCTCGAGAGATTTTGCAAAAATGTCGAAAATTCATGTTTGTAAATTTTGCTAACAACTAGACCACATATCACATGGGAATCTTATTTTCTTTTATTTTTTTGACATTTCTATCATTTTCTTTTATTTTTTTTTAAACTGAAAAGGCAGTCCACAGGGGGGGTGCATTTGGTGAATTTTTTGGCCACCTCAGAAAGTTAGTAGTGGCGCACCGTGGGTGTGGTGCGCCATTACTAGTTAAAACTAGTAATGGCGCACTTTCTCCTGATGCGCCATTACTAGTTTTGAAAAAAAAATTGTTAGTAGTGGCGCACCGTTGGTGTGGTGCGCCATTAATAGTTAAAACTAGTAATGGCGCACTTTCCCCTGGTGCGCCATTACTAGTTTTGAAAAAATAAAAAATAAAAATTTGTTAGTAGTGGCGCACAAAGGGTGTGGTGCGCCATTACTAGTTAAAACTAGTAATGGCGCACTTTCCCCTGGTGCGCCATTACTAGTTTTGAAAAAAAAAAAAAATTGTTAGTAGTGGCGCACCGTGGGTGTGGTGCGCCATTAGTAATATGGCCATTAATGGCGTACCTATATATATAGCAGTGGCGCACCACATACATGGTGCGCCATTAATGTCCATATTAGCTATAGCCGTTTTTCTAGTAGTGCCTCTCAAGTTTTTAGCACATGCTATGTGGGTGAAATGATGATACCATGCCAACTTTCAACCTTTTCAGAGTTCATTTGTAGTGCTTTTCAATTTCAGGGTCATTTAGCTCAAAAAAATAAGTAACTGGATGAAAAATAGCGAATGAAGTCAGAAAGGGTTGATAATTGATGACGTGGCTTTGAATGGTGCAACTGAATGCACAAAAAGTCTGGAGTTGAAATAAGTTTAAAAAATGAAATGCCTATGGAATAGATGAGTTTTCGTCCGAAACCCTGATACTTCGAAAGCGATTGTCCATTTTCTACACGAAGTGCATCCTGTTTTTGCTGTAACCCTGTCAACTTTTTAGCACATACTATGTGGGTGAAATGATGATACCATGCCAACTTTCAACCTTTTCAGAGTTCATTTGTAGTGCTTTTCAATTTCAGGGTCGTTTAGCTAAAAAAAAATCAGTAAATGCATGAAAAATAGCAAATGAAGTCAGAAAGGGTTGAAAATTGATGACGTGGCTTTGAATGGTGCATACTGAACGCACAAAAAGTCTGGAGTTGAAATAAGTTTAAAAAAATGAAATGCCTTTGTAACAGATGAGTTTTTGTCCGAAACCCTGATACTTCGAAAGAGATTGTCCATTTTGTAAACGAAGTCGATCCACCCTGATACTTCGAAAGAGATTGTCCATTTTGTACATGAAGTGGATCCAGTTTTTGCCTTAACCCTCTCAACTTTATAGCACATGCTATGTGGGTGAAATGATGATACCATGCCAACTTTCAACCTTTTTAGAGTTCATTTGTAGTGCTTTTCAATTTCAGGGTCATTTAGCTCAAAAAAATAAGTAACTGCATGAAAATAGCAAATGAAGTCAGAAAGGGTTGATAATTGATGACGTTGCTTTGAATGGTGCATACTGAACGCACAAAAAGTCTGGAGTTGAAATAAGTTAAAAAAAATGAAGGTGAATGAGATCCCATGCTATTTGCAACCTTTTCATAGTTCATTTGTAGTGCTTTTCGATTTTCAGGTCGTTATTCTAAAAACCTCAGTAAATGCATGAAAGCATAGCAAATGAAGGTCAGAAAGGGTTGAACATTTATGACCTGCTAATGATCATGCATACTGACAGCATGCAATCGTAGCATGTCTGGTTTTGAAATAGTTTAAAACAATGTCCATGGCCCCCCCCATTTTATTGTAACAAATGAGTTTTTTGTTCCGAACCCCTGATACTTTCGAAAGAGATTGTCCATTTTGTACATTAAGTGCAACCTGTTTTTGGCCGTAACCCTCTCAACTTTTTAGCACCTGCTTGTGGGGAAATGATTATACCATGCCAACTTCCCAACCTTTTCATAGTTTCCTTTGTAGTGCTTTTTCAATTTAGGGGTCTTTTATCTCAGAAAAAATCGCGTAAATGCTGAAAAATAGCAATGAAGTCAGAAGGGTTGAAAATTGATGACGTGGTGGGTTTGAATGTGCATACTGAACGCACAAACAATTCTGCAGAAGAAATAAGATTAAAAAGGAAAAGCCCTTTGTACAGATGAGTTTTTCATCCGAACCCCTGATACTTCGAAAGATTTGTCCATTTTGTACAGGAAGTTGATCCAGTTTTTTGTCCGGCACCCTCTCAACTTTTTAGCATATGCTATGTGGGTGCCAATGATGATACCATTCCAACTTTTAAAAACTTTCAAGTTCATTTGTAGTGTTTTTCTATTTCAGGTCAGTTAGCTCAAAAAGCAGTACTCAAATAAAATAGGTCAATGAAGTCAGACGGGTTGATATTGATGACGTGCTTTTGAATGGTGCATACTGAATGCCACACAAAGTCCTGGAGTTTGCCATAAAGTTGAAAAAAATGAATGCCTATGTTAACAGATGCGTGTTCGTCCGCAACCATGATACTTCAGAAAGAGATTTGTCCCTTTGTCATGACGTGCATCCTGTTTTTGCCGTAACCCCTCTTCAATTTTAGCACATACTATGTGGGTGAAATGATTTACCATGCCAACTTTTGACCTTTTCAGACGTTTCATTTGTTGCTTGTCAATTTCAGGGTCCGTTTAGAGCTCAAAAAAATCAGTGAAATGCATGAAAAAATAGCAAATGAATGTCAGAAAGGGTTTGCAAATTGATGACGTGGCTTTGGATCGTGCACTGAACCGCACAAAAGTCTGGGGTTGAAATAATTTTTAAAAAATTGAAATGCCTGTGTAACAACTGATTTTTCGTCCGAACCCTTATACTTCTAAGAGGTTGTCCATTTTGTAACATGAAGTTCATCCCTTTTTTCTTTTCCTTACCCTCTCAACTTTTTAAGCCCATCTTAATTGGGTGAACTGATGATACCAACCAATCAACTTTCAACCTTTTCAATTTCCATTTGTATTTCTTTTCAATTTCAGGGTCGTTTAGCTCAAAAAAATCGCAAAATGCATGAAATGCAAATGAAAGTACCAGAAAGGGTTGAAATTATGAGTGGCTTTGAAAAATCGTGCAGACTGAACTCCCAAAAGTTTGGAGTTGAATAAGTTTTCAAAAAATGAAATGCTTGTAACATGAGTTTTCCGTACCGTAGAACCCTGATACTTTCGAAAGAGATTTGTCCATTTTGGTACATTGAAGTGATCAAGTTATTTGCGGTAACCTCTCAACTTTTTAGCACATGCTATGTGGGTGACCTATGATCCATGTCCAACTTTAAACCTTTTCAGAGTTCATTTGTAGTGCTTTTCAATTTAGGGTTATCAGCTCGAACATATCAGTAACTGCATGAAAATAGCAAATGAAGTCAGAAAGGTTGCTAATTGATGACAGGCCTGTGAAAGGTGCATATGAATGCACAAAAAGTCTGGATTGCCATAAGTTTCAAAAAATGAATGCCTATGTACAAGAGTTTTTCGTCCGAAACCATTATCACTTCGAAAGAGATTGGTCCATTTTTGTACATGAAGTGCATCCTGTTTTTGCCGTAACCCTCTCAAATTTTTAGCACATACTATGTGGGTGAATGATGATACCATGCCACTTTTGACCTTTTCAGAGTTCATTGTATGGCTTTTCAATTTCAGGAGGTCGTTTAGCTCAAAAAATCAGTAAATGCATGAAAATAGCAAATGATGTCAGAAAGGGTTGAAAATTGATGACGTGTCTTTGAATGTGCATACTGAACGCCACAAAAGTCTGGTTTTGAAATAAGTTTTAAAAAATGAAATGCCTTGTAACAAATGAGTTTTTCGTCCGAACCCTGAATCATTTCGAAAGAGGTTGTCCATTTTGTACATGAAGTTGCTCCTGTTTTTCCGTAACCCTCCATCACTTTTTACCCCATGCTATGTGGGTTGAAGATTAACAATGCAACTTTCAACCTTTTCAAAATTTCATTGTATGCTTTTCAATTTCAAGGGGTCGTTTAGCTCAAAAAAATCAGCAATATCATGAAAAATAGCAATGAAGTCAGAAAGGTTGAAAATTAATGAAGTGGCTTTGATCGTGCTAGCTGAACGCACAAAAGTTTGGAGTTGAAATAAGTTTCAAAATGAAATGCCTTTGTAACAAATGAAGTTTTCGTCCGAAACCCTGATACTTCGAAAGAGATGGTCCATTTTTTGTACACAGAGTGGATCCGTTGCGGTAACCCTCTCACTTTTTAGCACATGCTATGTGGGTGACATGATGATTACATGCCAACTTTCAACCTTTCAGTTCATTGTGAGTGCTTTCAATTTAGGGTCATTCAGCTCGAAACAATCGTAACCGCTGAAAAATAGGCAATGAAGTCAGAAAGGGTGTACAATTGATGACATGGCTTTGAATGGTGCATATGAATGCACAAAAATCTGGAGTTAAATAAGTTTAAAAAATGAAATGCCCTACGTAATTGATGAGTTTTCGTCCGAAACCCATGATACTTCGACAAGATTGTCCCATTTTGTACATGAAGTGCATCCTGTTTTTTTTGCGAACCCGCTCAAATTTTTAGCACATACTATTTGTGGGTGAATGATGAACCATGCCAATTTCAACCTTTTCATTGTTATCTCTAGTGCTTTTTAACAATTCAGGGTCTATTTACTAAAAAAAATTAGTAATGCATGGAAAATAGCAAATGAAGTCAGAAAGGTTGAATAATTGATGACGTGGCTTTGATGGTGCATACTGACATACAAAGTGGCGTGGAAAAAGAAAAAAATGAAGGCCTGAAGAAGAGAGTTGCGCCGAAACCCAGGATACGCGAAAGAGATGTCCATTGACACGAAGGGGCAGCTAGGCCGGAACCTCTCAACAGCACAGCAGGGGGGAAAGAGGATACGACCAGGCCAATCGGTCAAACCTTCAGAGCCATGAGTGCTTTTGGCAATTAAGGGCGTGGAGGTGCAAAAGGCAGAAAAGCAGAAAATAAGAGCAAATGTAAGTCAGAAAGGTTTGAAATGATGACGTGGCTTGAATGGTGCATACTGAGACGCACAAAAGGTCTGGAGTTGAAATAAAGTTTAAAAATGAAAGGCCTTTGTAACAGATGAGTTTTCGTCCAAAACCCTGATACTTCAAAAGAATGTCCATTTGTACACGAAGTGCCTCCGTTTTTGCCGTAACCCTCTCAACTTTTTAGCACATGCTATGTGGTGTAAATGATGATACCATGCCAACTTTCAACCTTTTCAAGTTCATTTGTAGTGCTTTTCAATTTTCAGGTCGCTTAGCTCAAAAAAATCAGTAACTGCATGAAAACTAGCAAACTGAAGTCAGAAAGGGTTGATATGATGACGTGGCTTTTAATGGTGCATACTGAACTGCCACAAAAAGTTTGGAGTTGAAATAAGTTTAAAAAATGAAGAGCCTTGTACAGATGGCGTTTTTCGTCCGAACCCTGATACTCGAAAGAGTATTGTCCCTTTTGTACACGAAGTGCATCCTGTTTTTGCCGTACCCTCTCACTTTTTAACACATGCTATGTGGGTTGAAATGATGATGAACCATGCCAACTTTCAACCTTTCAAGTTCATTTGTAGTGCTTTTCATTTCAGGTCATTTAGCTCAAAAAAATCAGTACTGCATGAAAAATAGCAATGAAGTCAGAAAGGGTTGAAAATTGAGGACATTGCTATGATGGTCATACTGAACACACAAAAGTCTGGAGTTGAAATAATTAAAAAAAATGAAATGCCTTTGTAACAGATGAGTTTTGTCCGAAACCCTGATACTTCGAAAGAGATTGTCCATTTTGTACAGAAGTGGACCAGTTTTTGCCTTAACCCTCTCAATTTATAGCACAGCTATGTGGGATGAAATGATATACCTGCCAACTTGCAACTTTCAGAGTTCATTTGTAGTGCTTTTCAATTCATGGTCATTTAGCTCAAAAAAATCAGTACTGCATGAAAATAGCAAGTGAAGTTAGAAAGGGTTGATATTGATGACGTGGCTTTGAATGGTGCTACTGAACGCACAAAAAAGTCTGGAGTTGAAATAAGTTTAAAAAAAATGAAATGCCTATGTACAGATGAGTTTTCGTCTGAACCTGATACTTCGAAAGAGATTGTCCATTTTGTACCACGATGCATCCTGTTTTGCCGTAACCTCACTACTAGGAAAAGGCTAATTAGTGGCGCACCTGTTTTGGCCATTAAATGGCGCACTATAGGTGCGCCACTAGCATCACGCCACTTGTAACAAATACTAATGGCGCACCCCTGGTGCGCAATTAGTATACCAGACAATAGTGGGCGCACCACATAGTGCGCATTAGCTATGCCCTAGAAATGCGCCATTATCTGCTTAGTAATGTGTGCACCATATAGAAGTGCGCCATTACTATTGACTTAGTAATGGCGCACCACTAGAAGTGCGCCATTACTAACAATTTTTTCAATATTTTTTTCAGAAATTATTTTCGATTTTTTTTCAGATTTTTTTTCGTTTTTTTTTCTTAATCTCGGGTCACTATGGCTTAATCTTGGGTCAATATCTTAATCTCAAGTCAACTCGCACATCTGTGGTCAACTTCCGAAGGTCCCATCCTCACACTACTTCAGCCTAAGCACTCTTAACTTCTCAGTTCTATCCACCATAGCACCAGCTCACATTAACACGCACTTGTTCATATATCTATCGTATCAATCCTATTAAACCTTGTAGTCTGACTTTGTTCATGTTATAGGTGATGAATTTTGAAAAAATATTTCAAACTTCCGGTCATATTACTATCATATTTTGGAACACTTTTTCCAAAAAAAATCGAAACCAATTTTTTTTTCTGTTACTATGGCGCACCTAGCAAATGGTGCGCCATTACTAGTTTGAAATTTTTTCCATTTTCCCCCCTCTAGATCTTAAAAAAAGCCCCGTAGCTTTTATTCTGTTAGGTTTTGGGGGATTCTAAAAATCTTCAACTGGGTTCCCCCCCGGTAGAATTCGGATATAACTTTTCGAGTAGATGATTTTTTCTATAAAAAACTTTTTCATACGGAGTCGTAGCAAAAGTTATGCCCATTTTACAATCTCGAGAGATTTTGCAAAAAAGTCGAAAATTCATGTTTTGTAAATTTTGCTAACAACTAGACCACATATCCATGGGATCTTTTTCTTTATTTTTTTGACATTTCTCTCATTTTTTTTTTTTTAAACTTAAAAGGCGGTCCCCAGGGGGGTGGGCATTGTGAATTTTTTTGGCCACCTCAGAAAGTTAGTAGTGGCCACCGTGGTGTGGTGCGCCATTACTAGTTAAAACTAGTAATGCGCACTTTCTCCTGGTGCGCCATTTACTAGTTTGGAAAAAATAAATTGTTGTAGTGGCGCCCCGTGGGTGTGGTGCGCCATTAATAGTTAAAACTAGTAATGGCGCACTTCCCCTGGTGCGCCATTACTAGTTTGAAAAAAAATAAAAATAAAATTTGATAGTAGTGGCGCACAAAGGGTGTGGTGCGCCATTACTAGTTAAAACTAGTAATGGCGCACTTTCCCCTGGTGCGCCATTACTAGTTTTGAAAAAAAAATAAAAAAATTGTTAGTAGTGGCGCCACCGTGGGTGTGGTGCGCCATTAGTAATTATGGCCATTAATGGTTACCTATATATAGCAGTGGCGCACCACATACAGGGTGCGCCATTATGTCCATATAGCTATAGCCGTTTTCTAGTAGTGCCTCTCAAGTTTTTAGCACATGCTATGTGGGGGAATGAGATACTCATGCCAACTTTCTACCTTTTCAGTGTTCATTTGTAGTGCTTTTCAATTTCAGGGTCATTTAGCTCAAAAAATAAGTAACTGCATGAAAATAGCAATGAAGTCAGAAAGGGTTGATAATTGATGACGTGGCTTTGAATGGTGCAACTGAATGCACAAAAAGTCTGGAGTTGAAATAAGTTTAAAAAATGAAATGCCTTGTAATAATGATTTTCGCCGAACCCTGATACTTTCGAAAGCGATTGTCCATTTTTGTACACACGAAGTCCTCCTGTTTTTGCTGTAACCCCTGTCAACTTTTTAGCACATACTATGTGGGTGAAATGATGATACCATGCCACTTTCATAACCTTTTCAGAGTTCATTTGTAGTGCTTTTCAATTTCCAGGGTCGTTTAGCTCAAAAAAAAATCAGTAAATGCAGGAAAAATAGCAAATGAAGTCAGAAAGGGTTGAAATTGATGACGTGGCTTTGAATGGTGCTACTGAACGCACAAAAGTCTGGAGTTGAAATAAGTTTAAAAAAATGAAATGCCTTTGTAACAAGATGAGTTTTTGTCCGAAACCCTGATACTTCGAAAGAGATTGTCCATTTGTAAACGAAGTGGATCCACCCTGATACTTCGAAAGAGATTGTCCATTTTGTACACAAGTTTCCAGTTTTTTGCCTTAACCCTCTCAACTTTTAGCACATGCTGTTGGGTGAATGATGATACCATGCCAACTTTCAACCTTTTCAGAGTTCATTTGTATTGCTTTTCATTTCAGGGTCGTTTAGCTCAAAAAATAAGTAATGCATGAAAATAGCAATGAGTCAGAAGGGTTGATAATTGTGACGTGCCTTGAATGGTGCATACTGAACGACAAAAAGTCTGGAGTTGAATAAGTTAAAAAAATGAAAGGCCTTTGTAACAGATGAGTTTTCGTCCGAAACCCTGATACTTCGAAAGAGATTGTCCATTGTTGTACACGAGTGCATCCTGTTTTTCCTTAACCCTCTCAACTTTTAGCCAAGCTATGTGGGTAAAATGAAGACCATGCCAACTTTCAATCACTTTTCATAGTTCATTTGGTAGTGCTTTTCAATTTCAGGTCTTTAGCTCAAAAAATAGTAAATGCATAAAAAATAGCAATGAAGTCAAAAAGGGTTGAAAATTGAGACGTGGCTTTGAATGGTGCATACTGAACGCCACAAAGTCTGGAGTTGAAATAAGTTTAAAAAATGAAAGGCCTTTGTAACAGATGAGTTTTCGTCCGAAACCCTGATACTTCGAAAGAGATTGTCCATTTTGTACACACAAGTGCATCCCCCTGATACTTCGAAAGATTGTCCATTTTACCGAATGGATCCAGTTTTTGCCTTACCCCTCAACTTTATAGCACATGCTAGTGGGTGAAATATGATACCATGCCAACTTTACCCTTTTCAGAGTTCATTTGTATTGCTTTTCATTTCAGGGTCGTTTAGCTCAAAAAATCAGTAAATGCATGAAAATAGCAAATGAAGTCAAAAGGTTGAAAATTATGACTGACGGCTTTGAATCGGCATATGAACGCACAAAAAGTCTGGGGTTGAATAAGTTTAAAAAAATGAAATGCCTTTGTACAATTGATTTTGTCCGAAACCCTGATACTTCGAAGAGATTGTCCATTTTTTACCCGAAGTGGATCCAGTTTTTCCTTAACCCTCTCAACTTTTTAGCACATGCTATGGGGGTGAAATAAATATACCATGCCAACTTTCAACCTTTTCAGAGTATCATTTGTAGTGCTTTTCAATTTCAGGGTATTTAGCTAAAAAATCAGTATGCATGAAAATAGCAGTGAAGTTAGAAAGGGTTGAAATTGATGACGTGGCTTTGAATGGTGCATACTGAACGCACAAAAAGTCTGGAGTTGAAATAAGTTTTAAAAAAATGAAATGCCTATGTAACAGATGATTTTCGTCCGAAACCCTGATACTTCGAAAGAGATTGTCCTATTTTGTACACGAAGTGCATCCTGTTTTTTGCCGTAACCCTCTCAATTTTTTAGCACATGCTATGTGGGTGAAATATGATACCATGACCAACTTTCAACCTTTTCAGAGTTCATTTGTAGTGCTTTTCATTTCAGGGTCATTTAGCTCAAAAAAATAAATAACTGCAAAAATAGCAAGAACGTCAAAGGGTTGATAATTGATGACGTGCTTGGAATGGTGCAACAGAATGCACAAAACTGGAGTTGAAATAAGTTTAAAAAGAAAGCCCTTTGTAACAGATGAGTTTTTCGTCCGAAACCATGATACTTTCGAAAGAGATGTCCATTTTGTACGAAGTGCAATCCTGTTTTTGCCGTACCCCTCTCAACTTTTTTTAACACATGCTATGTGGGTGAAATGATGAATACCATGCCAACTTTCAACCTTTCAGAGTTCATTTGTAGTTGTTTCAATTTCAAGGTCATTTAGCTCAAAAAAATCATAAAATGCATGAAAAATAGCAACATGAAGTCAGAAAGGTTGAAAATTGATGACGTGGCTTTGAATGGTTCATACTGAACGCACAAAAGTCTGGAGTTGAAATAAATTTAAAAAATGAAATGCCTTTGTAACAGATGAGTTTTTGTCCGAAACCCTGATACTTCGAAAGAGATTGTCCTTTTGTACACGAGTGATCCATTTTTTGCCTAAACCCTCAACTTTATAGCACATGCTATGTGGGTGAAATGATGATACCATGCCAACTTTTAAACCTTTTCAGAGTTCATTTGTAGTTCTTTTCAATTTCTGGTCTTTAGTCAAAAAAATCAGTAACTGCCATGAAAATAGCAAGTGAAGTTAGAAAGTTGATAAATTGATGACGTGGCTTTGAATGGTGCATACTGAACGCACAAAAAGTCTGGAGTTGAATAATTTAAAAAAATGAAATGCTTATGTAACAGATGAGTTTTCTTGTCGAAACCCTGATACTTCGAAAGAGATTTTCCATTTTGTATCACAAGTGCATCCTTTTTGCCGTAACCCCTCCTACTACGCGGGAAAGGCAAATGAGTGGCGCACCTTTTTGTTTTGCCCTAATGGCGCCATAGGTCGGTCACTATCATCACGCCCTAGTAACAATACTAATGCGCACCCTGTGCCCATTAGTATCCATACCAATAGTGGCCACCACATAGTGCGCCATTACTATGCCTAGAAGTGCGCCATTAATCTCTGACTTAGTAATGGTGCACCATATAGAAGTGCGCCATTACTATCTGACTTAGTTAATGGCGACACACATAGAAGTGCGCTATTCTACCAATTTTTTTTTCAAAAAAACTTTTAGAATTTTTTTTTCTAATTTTTTGTTTTTCAGAATTTTTTTCTTCGTTTTTTTTTCTATCTCCGGTCACTATGGCTTAAATCTTGGGTCAATATGCTTTAATCTCAAGTCAATCCACTTCGTGGTCAAACTTCCGGAAGGTCACCCATCCTCACACTACTCTCAGCCACTGCACGCTTAACTTCTCAGTTCTATCCAACCCTAGCACCAGCTCAATTAACACGCACTTGTTCATATATCTATGTATCATCCTATTAACCTTGTAGTCTAAGACTTTGTTCATGTTATGAGTGTGATGAAATTTTGAAAAATATTCAAACTTCCCGGTCAATTACTTATCATATTTTGAACATTTTTTCCACAAAAAAATTTGAACCAATTTTTTTTTTCTTTCTAGTGCGCACCTAGCAAAGTGTGCGCCATTACTAATTTTGAATTTTTTCCATTTTCCCCCCTCTAATCTTAAAAGCCGTATCTTTTATTCAGTTAGGTTTTGGGGATTCTAAAAATTCTTCAACGGGTTCCCCTCAGTAGAATTCTGATATACTTTTCGAGTAGATGATTTTTCATATAAAAAACTTTTCAATCGGAGTTCGTATTCAAAGTTATGCCATTTTACAAATTCCTCGAGAGATTTTGGCAAAAATGTCGAAAATTCATGTTGTAAATTTTGCTAACAACTACCACATATCACATGGAATCTTATTTCTTTTATTTTTGACATTTCATCATTCTTTTATTTTTTTTTAACTGAAAAGGCAGTCCACAGGGGGGTCATTTGTGAATTTTTTGGCCCCTCAGAAGTTGTAGTGGCGCACCGTGGGTGTGGGTGCGCATTACTATTAAAAACTATATGGCGCACTTTCTCCTGATGGCGCCATACTAGTTTTGAAAAAAATTGTTAGTAGTGGCGCACCGTGGGTGTGTGCGCCATTAATAGTTAAACTAGTAATGGCGCACTTCCCCTGGTTGCGCCATACTAGTTTTGAAAATAAAATAAAATTTGTTAGTATTGGCGCACAAGGGTGTGGTCGCCATTACTAGTTAACTGTATAGGCGCACTTTCGCCCTCCTGGTGCGCCTTACTTTTTGAAAAAAAAAAAAATTGTTAGTAGTGGCGTCACCCGGGTGTGGTGCGCCATTAGTAATTGGCCATTAATTGCGTACCTATATATATAGCAGGGCGCACCACATACATGGTGCGCCATTAATGTCCATATTAGCTATAGCCGTTTTTTAGTAGTGCTCTCAGAGTTTTTAGCACATGCTATGTGGGTGAATGATGATACCATGCAACTTTCAACCTTTTCAGAGTTCATTTGTAGTGCTTTTCAATTTCAGGTCATTTAGCTCAAAAAAATAAGTAACTGAGAAAAATAGCGAATGAAGTCCAGAAAGGTTGATAATTGATGACGTGGCTTTGAATGGTGCAACTGAATCACAAAAAGTCTGGAGTTGAAATAAGTTTAAAAAATGAAATGCCTTGGAAGATGAGTTTTCGTCCGAACCCCTGATACTTCGAAAGCGATTGTCCATTTTCTACACGAAGTGCACCTTTTTTTGCTGTAACCCTGTCACTTTTTAGCACATACTATGTGGGGTGAATGATGATACCATGCCAACTTCAACCTTTTCAGAGTTCATTTGTAGTGCTTTTCATTTCAGTCGTTTAGCTAAAAAAAATCAGTAAATGCATGAAAAATAGCAAATGAAGTCAGAAAGGGTTGAAAATTGATGACGTGGCTTTGATGGTGCATACTGAACGCCAAAAAGTCTGAGTTGAATAAGTTTAAAAAAATGAATGCCTTTGTACAATGAGTTTTTTGTCCGAACCCCTGATACTTCGAAAGAGATTGTCCTTTTGTAACCGAAGTCGATCCACACCCTGAACTTCGAAAGAGATTTGTCCATTTGTACATGAAGTGATCCAGTTTTTGCCTTACCCTCTCAACTTTATCGCACATGCTATGTGGGTGAAATGATGATACCATGCCAACTTTCAACCTTTTAGAGTTCTTTGTATGCTTTTTCAATTTCAGGGTCATTGACTCAAAAAATAGTAACTGCATGAAAATAAGCAAATGAAGTCAAAAGGGTTGATATTGATGACGTTGCTTTGAATGGTGCATAATGACCGCACAAAAATTCTGGAGTTGAAATAAGTTTAAAAAAATAAAGGCCTTTGTAAACGATGAGTTTTCGTCCAAACCCTGATACTTCGAAAGAGATTGTCCATTTTGTACACGAAGTGCATCCTGTTTTTCGCCTTAACCCTCTCAACTTTTTTAGCACAAGCTATGTGGTAAAATGGATATACCTGCATGCCAACTTTCAACCTTTCATAGTTTATTTGTAGTGCTTTTCATTTCAGGGTCGTTTAGCTCAAAAAAGTCAGTAAATGCAATGAAAAATAGCAAATGAAGTCAGAAAGGGTTGAAAATTGATGACGTGGCTTTGAATGGTGCAATACGGAACGCACAAAAAGTCTGGAGTTGAAAATAGTTTAAAAAAATGAAATGCCTTTGTAACAGATGATTTTTCATCCGAAACCCCTGATACTTCGAAAGAGATTGTCCATTTTGTACACGAAGTGGATCCACCCTGATACTTCGAAAGAGATTTCCATTTTGTACACGAAGTGGACAGTTTTTTGCCTTAACCCCTCTCAACTTTATAGCACATGCTAAGTGGGTGAATGATGATACCATGCCAACTTTTAACCTTTTCAGAGTTCATTGTATTGCTTTTCAATTTCAGGGTCGTTTGCTCAAAAAATGAGTAAAGTGCATGAAAAATAGCAAATGAATTCAGAAGGGTTGAAAATTGAATGACGTGGCTTTGAATGTTTTCATCTGAACGCACA
>CM022302.1:557834907-558093238 GCA_011799875.1 Thinopyrum elongatum
GCATTCCTCGGGAGGACGGACTGAAGCTGTTGGCAGAGATACATGGAGGCATATGTGGCTCTCACAGAGGATCAAGGGCTCTTGCCGGTAAGGCATTCCGGCAAGGTTTCTTTTTGCTCACTGCCCTCCAGGATGCGACTGCACTAGTAACCAAGTGTGAAGCGTGTCAGTTCCATTCGAAGAAATTGCACCAGCCAGCTCAAGCTCTTCAGACAATCCCTCTTTCCTGGCCATTTTCAGTCTGGGGGCTCGACATATGGGGCCCTTTTCCCCGTGCTACCGGGGGCTTTGAGTACTTGTACGTCGCAATCGACAAGTTCACAAAGTGGCCGGAAGTGGAAGCAGTGAGAAAGGTGACAGCACAATCGGCCGTCAAGTTCTTCAGAGGACTAGTTTGCCATTTTGGTGTGCCAAACAGACTCATCACCGACAACGGCACACAGTTCATGAGCCACGCCTTCATGCAGTATGTCCAAGACCTTGGCAGCAAAATCTGTTTTGCTTCTGTTGCTCATCCAAGGAGCAACGGCAAGGCAGAAAGGGCAAATGCTGAAGTGCTGCGAGGCCTCAAGACGAGGACCTTCGACAGGCTGCACAAGTGCGAAAGACGCTGGATTGATGAGTTACCGGCGGTTCTTTGGTCAATCAGGACGACACCAAATCGAGCAACTGGCCAAACACCCTTCTCCCTGGTATACGGGGCGGAGGCAGTTCTCCCCACGAAACTCATACACGGGTCACCTCGAGTGCTCGCTTATGATGAGTTTGAGCAAGAGCAATTGCGGCAAGATGACGCTACGCTCCTTGAGGAAGATCGTCTTCAGGCTGCTGTGCGAGCTGCATGCTACCAGCAAGCCTTGCACCGCTACCACAGCCGCAAGGTTCATGCCTGAAGTCTTGACAAAGGCGACCTTGTTCTTCGGCGCGTTCAGTTGGCCAAGAATTCTAACAAGTTAACGCCAAAGTGGGAAGGCCCTTATCGGGTAATACGGGTCACCAGGCCTGGCGCAGTCCACCTGGAGACCGAAGATGGCATTCCAGTGAGCAACTCCTGGAATATCGAACATCTTCGCAAGTTTTATCCATAAGGCGCGGTTGCCGGGTCTCCCGACAACCCCCTTTTGTACTAGCCTTGTCGGCAAGGCATATAACCCTATGTACAAAGCCAGGCGCAGACCCTGTGCATAGTCAAATAAGTTCAAGTGTTTTTATAGTTCTTGTCGATTTCCATGTTTGTTTATATGCATGCCTGTCCAAGATATTGTGCTACGCTTGTTTCCGGCAAGTACTGATGGACCGCCAAGGTTCCATGTTCCTATTTTCTCTTCTTTTTTTTCTCAAAGGATAGAAGGCTCCCTCGCGTGCAAGTTTGCCGGGGGGTGATGGTGTGGAGTATGGACACCAACAGGCGACGTTCGAAGTGACATCTTGCGGGAAAGAGTACAGCAACGAAAAGCAAAGTGGCGAAACCTTGAGTAAATTTCTTTTTAACGTAAAGCTATTTTCCTTGGATGATTTCGGTTCTTGTATGGAAAACCTGCACGCAAAGGAACCTTGTCATGATTGGTTGCGCCCTTACTCTATTTTGAGTCCGCTCAACAGTTTAAGTGGCTGCACTGAGAACGGCAAGGTATCTTGCCGGCAGCAACACCCCCAGCAGGCTGCTAAGGATCCGTTCCTCAAAGTGCTCGCGGCAAGGGTACGCGCACCGGCATGTTTTTCCCAACGAAGCGTAGGGTGTATGCCATACAAAGAGAAATCAGACAAGAGAGATAGCATGTGTTCATCCAAAACACAGCAAGTTATATTACATCAATATTCGCCACAATTCTAACTTAAGATGGATTGTCTTTGGCATGGATTCGTGGCGGCAAGAAGAAGTGAAGCGGCTAGTCCCTGCGCTGGCCTTCGACCCTCTTGACTTGGTCCACCTTGTCGACGATGGGCGCGACAAGCTCTTCCAACGCCTTGCGGTCTGCGTCCTTCGGCAAGCGGTCAAGTACCTTGGTGAGGTCGATGTCGGGGTTCCTGTGCACCACTTTGATGAGCACTTTGAGGAGGACGGCCCGGCAGAATCTGCGGGATTCGTTGGCTAGTTGGGTTGCTCAGTTAGAGTGGAGCAGCTTCAGGGCGTCGATGAGACCCTCAAAGAACAGGGTCAACCTGGCGCTCGTGGACACCCTGTCATCGGAAGAATAGTTGAAGTTTGGCAGGCCCATGGTGGACAGCTGTGCTGCAAGCCTTTCCGCGATGTCAACAAGGCGCTCAGTCCAGATCTTCACGCCTTTCTCATAGTCATTATAGGTGGCGGCGGCGCTCTCGAGTAGCTCCTTCTCGTTCTGGAGGTTTTTGGTCAGAGTCTTGTCGCGAGCCCTGCTGATCTCAAGGGACTCCTTCAGTGTGGTCAGCTTCAGCTCCAGATCAGCAATGGACTCGCCGGCAGAGGAGAGTTTCTTGGTCTTTTTGGATATGGCAGTTTGCATCTCCGCCAAGTCGTAGAGAGTTTTATCTTTGTCGTCTTTGAGCGTCGATATCTCCTTGCCGTGATCCTCCAGGTCTGCCTCCAGCTTCTTTACCTTGTCAGCCAGCTCGTTCTTGGTGGCCTCTGCAGCTTTGGCGGCATTGATGGCTTCCTTCAGCTTGCCGGTGTGGTCCAAGGCCAGAGCATCAAGTGCTTCTTTGTGTTTCTGCTCCAGCTCTTGGGCCGGCTGCGACAAGCTTTTCAATTTCCCCGTCCTTGCCGCGGAGCTTGGCGGCAAGTGCCTCCTCGTGAGCAGCAAGGTCCTCTTCATAGGCGTCAAGCCCAACATGGTGTTCCGTTAAGCGAGCCTCTTCTACAGTGGCCCGTTGAGTGGCCTCTTCCTATGCCTTCTCGATGTCAGACTGCTTTAGGAGGAGCTCGTCCCAATTTTGGCTCAGCTGCTCCCAGCCAGCCCATAGCTCCTGCCGAGCCTCGGCGAACCAGACTTGCATTTGCTCGACGCACTTCTGGAAGTCTGCCTCTACTGCTTCAACAACTACTGCCCTGGAGTCCAATTTCTCTTTTTGGGCGCGGTGAAGCGCTTGGAGCTTCTGGAAGTTATCGCTCACGGCCTGGAGGAGCTGATCTTCTTTGGATCCACTGCTGCTGGCACGTGGCTCGTCAACAATCTTGAGCCCGGCAGCGGCAATGACTTCCTCATCAAAAGTATCTCCTTCGATTGGCGCTCCAGTGCTTGCCGTCCCTAAGATGTTGACGATCAAGTTGTCTCCAACCTTCAGGTATCTGCTTGAGGGGGGGACTTCGATGTTGACGGTCGATCCTCGACAACTGCCTCACCGGCAACTGGGGGCTCCGGGATCGGTGTAGCGCCAGGCGCTCCTGCAGCAGGAGTGATGTCAGTATGGTCGCCAGTCTCCTTGCCGGCCCCCTCAGCCGACCCCTTGGCGGTTTCTTCATGCACGTCCTTGGCGACCTCGTCAGCAGCGGCTCTGGCGGCCTTGGCGGCAGCATCCTTGGCGGGCTCCTCGATGATGACATTGACGTCCGTTTGTTCTACCAAGGAGGGGTCTGAAAGCCAAGGAGGAGAAACGAGATGAGACCAAGTTTGGAGTTCAAGACAGAAAGAAAAGAGAGAAAGATCAGACAGGAAGAATGACAAGTGCCCTGAAGCAAGTGGCTTACCTGTGTCGACCTGTTGGGAGGTGGTTCCCTCCCCGACAACATTTTTTGCCGGTGTGGAACTGCCGGCACCTGTGCTTGCCGGCTCTTGCTCCATGCGAGTGGGCTCATCAGTGGAGGCCCTTGTCGGAGATCCGTCCCTGGGCGGCGTGGTTGACGGAGGTGGCGTATCAGGGGCAGCCCTCAGTGGCTCTCCTTGTTGCTGTTCTTCTCCTGCAAACCCGGCGAGGTCAGCAGTGAAGATGTACACCCCAATGCCCGCCAGAGGGAAATGAGTAGTAGACTCACGCCGGGGGCTGGACTGGGGGTTGCATCATGGGCTGGACTCCGGGCTGATGACAATAGTCTCCGGGGCACCTGCCGTGCCCGCCGGGGGCTCGTCGCCCGTTGAAGTCTTGGCCCTCTTCGCCATCCTTTGCGCCAACTTCTTCGTATCTCTGCGGGGATAGACCAGAGCAAAAACAAATAAGATGAGCAAAACGAGAAACTCAGTAAGAAAAGGAGGCGGCAGGACCCTTACTCTTCTCTCTCCGAGCTTTCTTCTCTTTCCGGGCTAAAAGCGGAGAGGTCAAAGTCGACCTTCGCTATAGCGTCCGTACGAGGGCATGGAGAAGGGGACCTAGGCCGTTAGGCTGTGGTAGGAGCGGCAGGCTGATGTGAGCCTGCTCTAGTTGCCGACACCATCACGTGAGCCGCCTCCGCTATTTTCTTTGCTGCCGCGGTCGTGCGCCTCGTCTGGCGCACAGGCTGCTGCTGAGCTTCTTCTCGCTGCACAGCCTTGCCAGCCGCCCCCTTGCCGGGGACCTCTTCATGCGAGGAGGCTCACTGGACTGGCTCGCCAGAGACGGCTCGCCGAAGGACACATTTCTTCTTCTCTGGAGCTGGGGGCTCCTCACACAGCTGCTCCTCAGCTGTATCTTCGGCAGAAGAGCCCCCGGCAACTACGCCACTGTGCTCTCCGGCAGTCTCCCCCTGCTCAGCAAAGTCTTCTTCTTCACTGGCTTCGTCTGCCACGAAGCCAACACTGCCGGCCTCCGCGGCAAGAGCCGCCTCTTCTGCCCTGCTGGCAATATATGCCACTTCTTCGTTGGTGGTGGGGCGGATGAGGTTCGTCTCTTCCCAGATGGCCCTCTTCGACAAGTTGTCGAAGAACTCCTGTGCGCGCTCCGCGGATGGCTCGGCCCAAGTCCCGTCAAGACCATGGGCAGTGAACGCCAGCATCAAGGTGATGATTGAGGTCAGAGCAGAGTTGTTGCATAAGGGAATGATGCCTGCCGGCAACTTGAACGACCTGTCGGCCCTGAACAGCTTGTGGCAGAGAGCTACGTGCTACATGACCATCATGTTGTTGTTCAGACCGGGGCGCAGCCTCATGATATCCGTTGTGTTCTGATATTCCCAACCTGGTCTCCCCTTGTTCTGCAGAGGGGCGATGCGCGGTGGAGGAAGTTAGCGCCAACCATCTCGATTGTGAGCCCGGCAGCCTTGAGGCGGTGGATCATGTTGATTGCGATTGTGAGCTTCCCGTCTTGAGGGTCAAGGGCGCTCCAACCGTGGCTGCAGACCAGCCTCATTTGCCAGGGCATACAGAACGGCTGCGGATCTTCCTCCGTAATCCAGCACCACTTGCCCCGCCATTCATCCCACTTCTCGCGGTAGACCCCGTCTGCGTACGTCTCTTTGTTCCATGCCCTTGGGATCCAGGCGACACAGCTAGAAAGGGCCTCTCCTGCCTAGATGCGAGGGATGAAGTAATGGCGGAAGAGGGCTATGTTGGGGAACACTCTGGCAAAATTCTCACAGAGGTGGGCGAAGATGGACATACATGTCACCGCATTCGGCGTAAAATCCAAGATATGGAAGCCGTATGTGTACATGATGTTGTTAAGGAAATCATAGAATGGGGGGCAGAGCCCGCAGTAGAAGTAATCGACAAACAAAGGGAATTTATCTGGGGCAGCCTTGGCGCAGGAACCTGGGGTTACGCGGGTAGTGGGGTGCCCTGTTGTCGCTCTTCCCCACATGCACAGATACCGCTCCTTCAGCACGCGCGCGTCGAGCGTCGGGGCGCAGATGACGTGTTTCTTCCACATCTTCACCAACTCGCTCTCCGGCACCTCTTTGCCCTTGCTCGCCTTAGGCTCCATGGCAGCCGGGGAAGGAGGGGCAGGAGGCCAAGGGCGGTAAGGGCATGGAGGCGGCGGACGGATGAGGAGGCTCTGTTTCGGGCTCGAGGAAGAAGACGACTGCGGTTTCTAGATTGGAACGGGTGAGAGGTAAATGAGCAGAGCCTCTGCGGATTCCTCTTTTTATGGGGAAGGTGCGAGGCTGCCTCTTTACTGTTTGATGTGAAAGCATTTTCGCGGGCGTGCTGCTGCTGCGGCCGTTCTGCGCACGTATCCCACGTCACGCACTCAATGCGGATCATGGGGAAGCGCAGCAGACGAGATGATTACAGCAGTTAACCCCTACCACGCGTGCCCGTGCACTGTTTGGGCCTAGCCGAACAACGCCTAGCACCCGTGTGTGGCCCAGTCCCGGGGGCTCCTGTCGGTGCACTAAAGTTTGGGCCCTTTAGTACCCCATACTTGTGCACGGGCAATTGCAGCCATACCCGCGGCAAGGCCTGACGGGGACAACTTGAAGCAAATACGAGACGACTAAAGAGGACCACAAGCTGGGCTCCCGGCAAGATTCTTGCTGGGATGGTTTGCGAGGCAAAGCCCCAGCAAGACCATCCCCCTTGAGGTTGAGAGCTCTGACACCATCGACAATGTCAAGACCAAGATCCAGGGGCGTCTGTGTGGTTGCATGCAAATCTTTGTGAAGACCAAAAGGCGAAGTTCCCAGCAAGATTCTTGCTGGGAACGTTTGCGAGGCCCCGGCAATATTCTTGCTGGGGACGTTTGCGAGCCCACTGCCCTGCCACCGCTCCAGCGCAGCGACTAGCCTGCCTGCCTGGCCCCGCGGGCCTCGTCATCCTGGATGCGTGTCGAGATGGGGTGAGGCGGCGACGGACGGGACAGGCTCTCTTTCCTTCCCCAAGAAAGTTACGGACACATAAACGGCACATTAAGTGCATTTGTTTTAAGTTGTCAGGGATAAGTATGTGCACTGTAGCAACTTTACACCTCCTGTATGCGTTGTACGCCACTTTGGTAGCCCCTTAGTATAAAAGGAGGCCCAAGGCAATACAGGGAGGGACTTTTGGACTTTCTAGCCCAGTTTGCATGCGTAGCAGCAAGCCAGAGCCCAAGAACTCTCAATGCACTAAAGCAGGACTAGGGTTTTACGCTTCTCAGCGGCCCGAACCTGGGTAAAAATCCCCCGTGTTGATCGTTGGATCTGCTCTTCGAGCACGCCTTTTTCCCTGCCGAACCGTAGAAGGGATCCACGCGATCCCATAGGTGTCGTTTCCCCGACACTATTCCAACTAGTAGTGATGATCATAACACTTCTATTAAAATGCTTAAAGAAGTTATCTTTCCAAGGTTTGGAGTCCCAACATATTTAATGACTGATGGTGGTTCTCATTTTATTCATGGTGCATTCTGTATTGCTTTCTAAATATGATGTCAACCATAGAATTGCATCTCCTTATCACCCTCAATCTAGTGGTCAAGTTGAATTGAGCAATAGAGAAATAAAGTTGATTTTGCAAAAGGCCGTTAATAGATCTAGAAAGAATTGGTCTAAGAAACTTCATGATGCATTATGGACTTACAGAACTGCATATAAAAATCCTATGGGTATGTCTCCTTATAAAATGGTTTATGGAAAAGCATGTTATTTACCTCTTGAATTAGAACATAAAGCATATTGGGCAATTAAAGAACTTAATTATGATTTTAAACTTGCCGGTGAAAAAAATTTATTTGATATTAGCTCGCGAGATGAATGGAGAACCCAAGCCTATGATAATGCCAAATTGTTTAAAGAAAAAGTTAAAAGATGGCATGACAAAAGAATTCAAAAATAGGAATTTAAGGTAGGTGATCATGTTCTATTATACAATTCTCGTTTGAGATTCTTTGCAGGAAAACTTCTCTCTAAGTGGGAAGGACCATATATCATCGAAGAAGTCTATCGCTCCGGAGCCATCAAAATAAATAACTCCGAAGGCAATAATCCGAGAGAGGTGAAGTGGCAAAGAATTAAACACTATATTTCAGGTACCCCTATTAATGTTGAAACTAATATTATTGAAACAATTACGCCGGAGGAATACATAAGAGAGACCTTCCAGAATACTCCAGAACCCCGAAAAGGGGTAGGTATGTGATACGGTAAGTAAACCGAGTCCAAAAATTCCATAAAAATATTTTCTGTCAGTTTTGGAATATTATAAAAAATACAAAAATAAAAAACTGCCGAGGAGACTCACCTGGTGCCCACGAGGCACCAGGGCGCGCCACCCCCCAGGGGCGCCCTGGTGGCTCGTGGGCCCCATGTGAGCCTTCCCGACTCCATTTTCTCCTGGATTACTTGTTTTGCAAGATAAAAATTCTTTGTATATATTCCCGGATATTTTGACCACCGTATCGCAAGATTCTCCTCTGTTCTCGTTTGGTGCTGTTTTCTGTTAGATTCCGAGGTCAGTCATCATGTCTTCCTCGTCCTCCAGCAACATGGGAGACGATGCTTGGCTGCTGCAGATGGAGCTCAGAAGGGAAGGAGAAGGAGAAGTTACCATGGAAGAAGATGATGAAGATTCGCTTGAGGTCCACCCTCCGGCTTTCGAGAGGGGTACCCTTGCCGGTATCTCCACAATTTCGAACCCTCATCAAGCCATGAGAAGCACTACAGGCCATGGGTGACTAAAGGTACATGAAGGGATTCCCCCTAGGATGCCCTTACATAGGTTACATCGGAACAACTTTCATAATCTGGTTCACAATTATGGGGTCGAAAATACTCCTCGTATGCATATACCCTCCAATTGGGACATCTCTCATCCTAGTAAAAGTGGTGCAGGAAAGGATGCTTGGGGGCCCGAGAATAAACATATTATGGCCGAAGTCCAAAACAATACAGAAATGATACATCAGGTACTCCGAGAAATTCAGAGCCTAAAGGAGATCCTCATTAATGTCATGAAGGACAAGCCCATCACTTCATCACCACCACCATCTCTGAAGAAAGAAACTTGAGCACATGGGTATGGGCACTCGCCTTGGCTTGTGCCAAGCTTGGGGGAGGTGCCCCAGTATCGTATCACCATCACTTTTATTATCTTTACCTATTTTTAGTTCAATCCTTAGTTATTTCATGATCTAGTTGAATAAAAGTTTAGTATGATCTATTTTTGAGTGCTAGTTGTGTGATCTATCTATCTATGTAATCGAGTTGAGAGTTATATAATAAAGAGTAGTTTGAGTTTTTGCTTCTTTACTTTTATGTTTCAATCTTAGCAATGAAAATAATGAAAAAGATCATATGCTAATCTTATGGAAAGTAATGACATTACATAAAGAGAAGTATAAGTGGTAAAATTTATTGAAGGTTAACAAGCATAGCATTAGTCAATTATGCAATTCATGAAAGAATTAATAAGGGAAGAGAAGATTCACATGCAAATATACTATCTTGGACATCTTTTATGATTGTGAGCCCCCATTAAGTATTTTATGTCAAATTGTTGACGTTGGACAAGGAAGAAACATAATGAATTATGTTTGCTTATATTCACATAGAAGTTATATTGTTATAGATACTACAACATGTGGTGCTTGCCCAATATCTTTGCTAGCCAAAAATTCGCACCAAGTGGAGATACTACTTATGCATCCAAAACCCTTAAACCCAGTTTCATGTTATGAGAGTCCACTATATCTACCAATGCATTGAATAAGATCCTTCAAGTAAGTTGTCATCGGTGCAAAAAGCAATAAAAATCGCCTCTAAATATGTTATGAACTTTTATTGTAAGGATAAATAAGCTTTGTACGAATTTGTGATGGCAAAGAAATAAAAGCGACAGACTACATGATAAAGGTTGCTATCACAAGGGGCAATATAAAGTGACATTCCTTTGCATTAAGAGCTTGTGCATCCAACAATAAAAAGCGCATGACAACCTCTGCTTCCCTCTGCGAAGGGCCTATCTTTTACTTTTATGTATTTACTTTTTATGCAAGAGTCAATAGTGTTCCCCTCTATTCCTTTTTCTTTTCTCCTTTTGCAAGCATCATGTGGTGGAGAGATCTAGGCATATATATCCCGCTGGATGTGAGTAATCATGAGTTATTATTGTTGACATCACCCTTGAGGTGAATATGTTGGGAGGCGAAACTATATGCCCCTATCTTTCTATGTGTCTGGCTGAAACTTTTTGCTCCATATATATGTCGTGAGTGTTAGCAATCATAGAAGACTAAATGATGGTTGAGTATGTGGACTTGCTAAAAAGCTCCTACATGTGACCCTTCCTGAAAATATGATGAAATGCAATTGCATTGTTGACTGAGAACATAGTTTGTTAGTTTTCAAGAAGGTTTATGCCTTATACTTCATTGTTGTGATGAATTGTTACTTGTTTATGAGAAGTTCTATGATAATAAACATTGTTGTTATAATATTGATCATGATGCTACTATGTCCGTATTTTTGTTTTTATGGACACCTCTCTCTCTAAACATGTGGACATGATTATCGATATCAGCTTTCGCTTGATGACAAGCGAGGTCTAAGCTTGGGCGGGAGTTGATACGTCCATTTTGCATCATGTTTTGCTCCTATTATTTATAGTGTTTTTAATCAATATAGCACTTTGTGGAGCAATTCTAATGCTTTTTCTCTCTTAATATGCAAGGTTTACACAAAGAGGGAGATTACCGGCAGCTGGAATTCTGGACCTGATAAAGCTACATCAGAGATACCTATTTTGCACATCTCCAAATGAGCTGAAATTTTGTGGAGATTTATTTTGGAATAAATAAAAAATACTGGAACCAAGAAGTACCAGAGGGGGCCACACAGGTGCCCACGAGGCACCAGGGTGCACCCTGATGGCTCGTGGGGCCCCTGGCCAGCCTCTGGCCCCCCTTTTCTGGTATATAAGCCCATTTGCCCTAGAAAAAATATAGAGAAGACTTTCGGGATGATGCGCCGCCGTCTCACGGTGGAACTTGGGCAGGAGCACTTTTGCTCTCCGGCGGAGAGATTCTGCCGGGAAACTTCCCTCCGGGAGGGGGAAATCGTCGCCATCGACATCACCAACGATCCTCTCATCGTGGGAGGACCAATCTTCATCAACATCTTCAACAACACCATCTCATCTCAAATCCTAGTTCATCTCTTGTATTCAATCTTTGTCTCAAAACCTCAGATTGGTAGCTGTGGGTTGCTAGTAGTGTTGATTACATCTTGTAGTTGATGCTAGTTGGTTTATTTGGTGGAAGATTATATGTTCAGATCCATTATGCTATTCAATACCCCTCTGATCTTGAACATGATGATGATTTGTGAGTAGTTACTTTTGTTCTTGAGGACATGGGAGAAGTCTTGTCATAAGTAATCATGTGAATTTGGTATTCATTCGATATTTTGATGATATGTATGTTGTTGATTCTCTTAGTGGTGTTATGTGAACGTTAACTACATGACACTTCACCATCTTTGGGCCTAAGGGAATGCATTGTGGAGTAGTAATTAGATGATGGGTTGCTAGAGTGAGAGAAGCTTAAATCCTAGTTTATGCGTTATTCTGTAAGGGGCTGATTTGGATCTATATGTTTAATGCTATGGTTAGATTTATCTTAATTCTTCTTTCATAGTTGCGGATGTTTGCGAAGGGTGTTAATCATAAGTGGGAGGCTTGTTCAAGTAAGAACAGCACCCAAGCACCGGTCCACCCACAAATCAAATTATCAAAATAGCGAATGCGAATCAAACCAACATGATGAAAGTGTCTAGATGAAATTCCCATGTGTCCTCGAGAACGCTTTGCTTACTATAAGAGATCGTTCCGACTTGTCCTTTGCTACAAAAAGGATTGGGCCACCTTGCTGCACTCTTTGTTACTATTGCTATTTGTCACTTGTTACAAATTATCTTGCTATCAAACTACTCGTTACCGATAATTTCAGTTCTTGCAGAAAACATCTTGCTGAAAACCGCTTATCATTTCCTTCTGCTCCTCGTTGGTATCGACACTCTTACTTATCGAAAGGACTACGATTGATCCCCTATACTTGTGGGTCATCAGGAATCATTAGCTCCAGCTCCGCCCTTGGCTTTACATTGCAATCTTAAAAATATTTGAGTTCCCTAATGTCCGGAGAGTAGGCGTGTAAAGGAGGACGTGAGCTTTTTGTATGCTGTATGCCTACTTTTTTTAAACATTCCTGTTGTTTTGGTAGATGAGGACAGAATTGTGAGAGTGGAGTTTTCTTTTAAAAGAGTAGAATCCAAATATAATGTTAAACAAGTAGGTGTAATGGTGGAGTTCTATGGTGGCAAAATTAATGGAGTAAGTTATTCTGGCCCTGCAACTGTAAAAAAATGCAAGGGCGTTCTCAATTGAGGGAAACTTTTGAAGTAGACCGGGTTACATTGAAATTAGATGGTGTTTTTCTTGGCAGTCCAAAGGGTTGGCTCACTATTGGTCATGCTACTTTTGCTTTGCTCTTATTTTTGGACACATTTGGCATGGCTCTAGAACCTTGTTCTAAGATGTTTTTGATAGGCCGTATTTAGAGACATTAAAACTGCGCATTTTTTCGGCCCTCTCAGATCATCATCAATTTTGGTCGTTGGATGTGTAGTATTGGCATGTCCATTGGATGTAATCTCAATCCTGCCTAGGAGTACTACAGGGGCTGGCCGATTCTCCCATAGCAAAATCGCTGATATACTGTTAGTAGGGCCTCTTGGGCCTTAGGTCTGTCTCATCCAATTTTTCCACGATGCTTTACATGGAAAAAAGCAATCATTACGCCTCGCCAGCGTGGCATCACGGGGGCAGGCCGGCCCACCCCTGGCTAAGTAGCGCTATCCTACCTCATGTAGCACCTCTTAGTCAGGCTCTATACTTCTAGTTAGTAACCGGCGCGAGCCGGCCCTCCCTAGCCATCCCGCCCACATTTTCCTTCCACGAACAGACTAACAGAGGGGGCACGGTTTCCTCTCTCTCTCCCCCCCCCCTCTCAAATACCTCCCCAAATCCTGCAGATCTGAAGGTTTTCTCCTTGGATTTCGACCCCCTCAAGGTAATCTCCTTCGATCCCCTCCTTTTCATCTGAAAAAATGATCACATTTGCTCAAGTCTTGCAAGTTTAGGCAAACCCTAGTTCTTCCTGGATTTTAAAATGTATATGGAGATATGAGATGATTGTTGTGTGTTTAGCATTTGCATTGGCATTTTGTTAGGGTTAGGGTTTTTAGTATGTTAGGGTTAGGGTTATGGTTCTTGTTATGTTGGGGTTAGGGTTATTGTTTGATCTCTATGTTAGGGCTAGGGTTTGGTTATGTGACTAGGATTTTGTGTTAATCTTCGCACTTATGGAATATATTTTCTGTTGGGTTGTTTTAATTATTTTAGGGATGGGGAGAACATGTGTTTATGTTCATCATGTGGACAAAGATGCCTTTTTGAAAGGCAATATCTAGTCGGACCCAGATGAGCTTGACATGGTGGTCGAGAGTAGTCCTAACTATGCCGAGGTCTTGGAACAAGTGGGGAAAGATTTGAATTGGATGGACCCAAGTGATATTGTTGAGTTGGAGGGAAGGCATAATGTGGGGTTTGGAATGCACATCCATTGGAAGACAATGCGTATAAACTCCGAGCAACGTTGGGTTGCATACAAGGAGACGGTGGCCGAATCTCTAGACAAGGCTCTTGAGTTATTTGCAACAAAAAAGGTTGATGCTAGTTTGCACTTGTACTTGAACCGGCTTGCCTCACCGTTTGTTGCTAGGAGTCCTCCACCCATGAACCAAGATGAAATGAGTGAACCTCTTTTGACCCAACAAGTGAGGCCAACATTGAGCCCGATTTCAAAGAACCAAGATGAAGCATTGGAAGAGGAGAATGATGACTGTGAGGATGATGAGAATGATTTTGATCTCCATGACAACAATGTTGGTGATTTGGACAAATATTATGTGCAAGGGACCATGGACCATTCCATCCCGTAATCTTGGTACTATGCATCAGAGTTGGACGACGATGGTCCTGTTGAAGATGTTGGTGGGGAGGGGTTCACGGCGATAGAGGCTAAAGCTTTCGAGAAGGTATTATGGCGGGATCATCGGATACCATTGTTCTAGGATCTTAGTCTCGTGGATGAAGCCGTGGTTGACGGTGGAAAGGGTATATTTCTTGGAGTTAGGTCAACTTCTCATCGGGATATGGAACACGGAAAGAACGGGATCTCTCCCAGGTCAAAGTTCAAAACCTTCTTGGAATTGAAGATGTGGCTCGACGACTTCTCGGTTACGCATTATCGTCTGCACAAGGTGGTTCAATTAGACGTCAAGCTATGTTACATGGTTGCATGTGAGGAGGATGGATGTCCATGGATTGTCCATGCAAGACCATGGAAAAGAGGGCCCGGCTGGCACATATCTAGTTGTGTACCAACTCACATGTGCCGAGGCAAGAAGGTAGACAGCAAGGTTGTGTCCCAAGACCACAGACAACTCACCTCCGATTTCATCACTTACAAGCTTTCCAACTCCATCTCCTCACTTCCAACAATGAGCATTAAGAGCATCATGGACCTTGTGAAAGCCCTCTCTCACCACAAGGTGAAATACGGGAATGCATGGAAGGCGAAGCAAGCCGCATTCAAGATGTTGTATGGTGATTGGGACGAAGCATACAACCAACTCCCTAGGTTGTTGGGAGCTATGGCCGCCACTAACCCGGGCATGGTTCATGTGGTCGAGCCATATGGGCATAAAACAATGATTTACAACAGAAGGACTGTCCGAGTATTTGGCTGTCTATTTTGGGCATTCGAGTAATGCGTGAGGGCTTTCGAACACCGTCGGCCAGTCATCTCCGTCGATGGCACCTTCTTGACTGGGCAATTCAAGGGCACTCTCTTGGTTGCAATAGGGAATGATGCCAATAACCAATTGGTGCCTTTGGCCTTTGCTTTGGTTGAGGCGAAGAACAATGATAACTGGGAGTGGTTTTTGCGTGTTTTGAGAACCAAGGTATTACCGGCTCAAAGGGAAATGTGACGCCCCCAAAAATGATTGTGCACTAACCATACACGAAGCATGCACGATCACGAATGGTAACTCGAGGTAGTACCACAACACAACTCTACGACTCAAATTTAGACAGAGAAACATTATATTACAAACAAGGGTCACGGGGACCCGATATTACAACAAGTGTTAGGTCTGACTACAGACAATACAAGGGTTGCCTTAAGAAGGTTGAAACAAAACTATGACTCTAGATCGAAAAGGCGGAGGCCTCCTGCCTGGGACCTCAGAACTACTGGGTGACGTCGAACTCCACGTAGCAATCATCCTCGGGATCCTCTAGCTCCTAGGCTCTACCATCTGATCGCAGCAACCGGGTAGAAGGAAAAGAGAAGAAAAGCAATGGTGAGTACTCATCCAAAGTACTCATGAGACTTACATCAGATCTATGCTACATATGCATTGGTATCAAAGGAATGGGGATATATCTGTGGACTACACTGCAGAAATGCCAAAAAAAGGGGTAGCTCTGTGTAACTCAGGCATGCCTCCATCTTGCAGCAAGGGAAGAGTAGAGAGATCTTGCAGTAGTAGAAGGGAAATAGCGCATACGAGTACAAATAACAATACAATAGGGCACTACCCCTGGATCCTTCCTCCACTCCTGGTAAGAAAGTGATCCTCAGGCAGGCTTACCATCTCTTGGTGAGTTTTATTAAGTATCCGGTTTAAGTTGTGCAAGATCAGGATACATCTCCAAGCGTCTTATTACCATGGACACCGCTATTCGATTAGATTGATTCTTCCCTGTAGGGGTGCACCACATTTCCCGACATGCTCGAACCCCTCCTTAAGCCACCAGTATGAGCACACTGCCTGGTGTGTGCCGGTAGAGGAGAACGACATGCCGAAGTCCTATGTCAGCCAGAGAGGTCACACACCGGTCTAACCCTAAGTGCGAGGGGTTCTTTGGCCGCTCACCCCAAGCACTCCTGCATGTTTGATGTCTACTAGACAACTTTATTCTTGTAGACTCTGTTGGGCCTCCAAGCGCATAGTTTTGTAGGACAGCAGCAAATGTCTCTCAAGTGGATGACCTAAGGTTTATCAATCCGTGGGAGGTGTAGGATGAAGATGGTCTCTCTCGAATAACCCTGCAATCAAATACAAGCAATCTCTTGTGTCCCCAACACACCCAATACAATGGTAAATTGTATAGGTGCACTAGTTCGGCGAAGAGATGCTGATACAAGTGTAGTATGGATAGTAGATATAGGTTTTTGTATTCTGAAATAATAAAAACAGCATGGTAGCAATTGATAAAAGTGAGCACAAACGGTATTGCAATGCTTAGAAACAAGACCTAGGTTTCATACTTTCTCTAGTGCAATCTCTCAACAGTGCTAACATAATTGAATCATATAACAATCCCTCAATGTGCGACAAAGAATCACTCCAAAATTCATATCAATAACGGAGAACATAAGATGAAATTGTTGTAGGTAGCAAACCACCTCAAAGTTATCATTCAAATCAATCTATTGAGCCATCCCTATAAGTGTCACAAACAGCCCTAGAGGTCATACTAAAATAACACCATATGACACGCATCAATCAACTCTAATGTCACCTAGATACTCCAATGTCACCACAAGTATTCGTGAGTTAATTATTCAATATGCATCAAAAAAATTCAGATTCATAGTATTCAATCCACACAAAGAACTTCAAAGATTACCCCAAAGTTTCTATCGGAGAATGTAGGATGAAAACATGTATCAACCTATGCGCCTAGATTATCCCAATGTCACCTCGAGAATCTGCAAGTTGATTACCAAAACATAAATCAAGTGACTCAATAGAATACCCCATTGTCACCACGGGTATCCACATGCAAGACATACATCAAGTGATCTGAAATCCAAAATATTCGAGCCGATAATAATGAAACCTCAAAGGGCAAGACTCAATTCATCACAACAAAGAGAGGGAAAACTCCATATGATTCGTCTATATTAACAAAGCTCATGGTACATCAAGATCGTGCCCTAGCAAGATCACGAGAGAAATAGATCAAACACATAGCTACTGGCTCACTCTGTGCATTTTGCAACCGAACCGAAAAACCATACCGAAAATAAACCGAACCGAACCAATTTTATGGTTTTTATGGTTTCGGTATGGTATGAACTTTTCATACCGTTTTGAACTTTGGTTTTTATGGTATATACCAAAAAACCGAATGGTTAACCGAGTAAACTGAATTAAAATATATATTTATATTTCTTGAGGCGAACAACCATACAAGTTGTCATTTTTCTTGTACATGAGCCAAATTTCGTACCAAGCACGTACATTTTTCTTGTAACATAGTCATTTTTCTCATAAAAAATGCTAAGGACGTCCATAACCATCAAAGTATGAATCTGTGCATGCAAATATACTTATACATATACTTATGTACTATTTATGTAAAATACTATATGTTTTGAGTCATAAATTTGCAAATTCTTATTACGTCATTCTCAAATTCGCGTCAACTTTGCTCATTATGGTATATACCAAAACCATACTGAAATAATTTGGTATATACCGAAACCGAACCGTATTTACCAAAGTATTAATACCATACAAACTAAAAAATCGTATAAACCGAACCATGTAAACCGAATAACCGAGTGCACAGAGTGACTACTAGCACATACCCTTAGCCCCGAGGATCAACTACTCCCGCCTCATCATGGAAGCAGCGGGGATGATGAAGATGGCCTACTGTGATGGATTCCCCCCTCCGGCAGGGTGCCGGAATAGGGCTCCGATTGAGATCGCTTCGGGACAGAGGCTTGCGGAGGCGGAAAAACTCATCTAGGTTTCTTTCTGGAGGTTTCTGGATTTATAGGATTTTTCAGTGTTAGAATCATGCGAGGAAGGTTCCTAAGGGACCCACAAGCTCAGGTGGTGCATCCCAGGGGGGAGGGCATGCCAGCTAAGCTTGTGGCTCCCCTGGGCATCGTCTGGTCCTTCCTCGAAGTCTCCTAGGTCTCTTCTTGTCCATAAAAAATGACCGTAAATTTTTGTTGCATTTGGACTTCGTTTGGTATGGATTTTCTGGAAAACCAAAAACAAGCAGAAAACAGCAACTAGCACTGGGCACTAGATTAATATGTTAGTCCATGAAAATAATATAAAAGTGCACCAAAACCATATAAAATTATCGTAAACATGGCATGAATACTTAATAAATTATAGATACGTTGGAGACATATCAGCATCCCCAAGCTTATTTCCTGCTCGTCCTCGAGTAGGTAAATGATAAAAGAAATAATTTATGAAGTGTCAATGCTAGCATAGTGCATAAGTTTGATCAATGATAATTATAATCATTTTTTCTAGCATCATAAACAGCAACTCTTTCTCATAAAACTCATCATGATAAAGTAGCAATCAATTCACATGTTATGGTTCAAACAATGCATTCTCTTGAAACTTAACAACGTATGTTCATAGTCACCAAACAATTACAATTCAATTATTTTTAGAAAGGTCTAAGTAAGAGCTCCACATACTCAATTATCATATAGTATTCTATGATTTCTAGTACTCAGAGCATATTTTTAGGACAAAAAACATCCATCAGACACAGAGGAAGATAGGGGCTTAATGTTTCGCCTCCCAACTTACTTATCATAGAGATAATTATCAACAATAATAATTCATGATCAAATATACTTGACTGGATATATGTGCTTGGATCTTTCCCCACCACACGATGCTTGCCAAGTGGAGAATAATTGAGGTTGGTATAAGAAGTTTACTCAACATGAAAAATAAGTAGATAGGTCGTTCGCGGAGGGAAGCAGGGATTTGCTTATGTGCCAGATCTTATTGCTTAAAATAGAGATAATTTCATTTGAGAGGTGTACTTTTCCCGTCAACGTCACGACAAAGGATTTCAACATCTTCCATGCTAAAAACATTATTGGCGGTTCCCATGCAGAAAGGAAAAGTTTTTCTCCCCCACAACCATACAGACACAATCCATGGCTAGCTGAATCCTCAGGTGCCCTCCAACAATCAACTGTCTAGGGGGAGTTTGTTTTATTCTATATATTTTTTCTTTGTTTTTATTTAACAGGACTGGGCATCCCAAACATAAATCACTACATTGTCTTCCTTGTCCAACTTGAACTATTTGATCAAGTATGAAAATAATTAATGGGTAATCACAATCATAAAAGATGTCCAAGATAATATATTTGTATGTGAAATTTCTCTTCCTTATACTAATCTTTCATGAATTGCTTGTATGACCAATATTGTGATTGTCAAATTTCAATAGATTTTACTTTCTAAACCCAATGTGAAACTATTACTAAGCATATGGAACATGTATAATTTCAGATTTATGATATTCAATTCATTCAACAATTCACTCTTAGGATATAAGTGAAGCACAAGAGTGAATGACAAACTACTCCAAAAGATATAAGTGAAGAACAAAGAGTAGTTAATCAATTAAGTAGCTATGTGAAGACTCTCTCCAATTTAAAACTTTTAGATCTAAGTATTTTATTAAACAGTAAACAAAACAAAAATACGCTCCAAGCAAAACACATATCACGTGATGAATAAAAATATAGTTCCAAGTGAGGTTACCGATAATGTTGAAGACTAAAGAGGGGATGCCATCAGGGGCATCCCAAAGCTTAGATACTTGAGTCTTACTTAAATATTACCTTGGGGTGCCTTGGGTATCCCCAAGCTTAAGGTCTTGCCACTCCTTATTCTCCTCATATCGATATCTCACCCAAAACTTGAAAACTTCAATCACACAAAACTTAACGGAACTCGTGAGATAGGTTAGTATGACAAAGAATAAATCATCACTTTGGTACTGTTAAGCCAAGATTCATATTTTTTTCCATATAATTCCTACTGTACTCTACCATTTCTACAATTTATATTGACCAATATAAGCCATAGAAACTATAAAACAAGCAAACTATGCATTGAAAACGTAATCTGTCAAAAACAGAACAGTCTGTAATGATCTGAACTAGAACCATACTTCTATAACTCTAAAAATTCTGAAAATTTATTACAACGTAGGAAATTTGCATGGAAATACTGTATAAAAATATCATAATATTTTGACACTCCAGTAAAATCTGGAAATTTATACACAGGACGCAAAAGTTACTGTTTTTGGGCAGAATCGAATCAACAAGTATCCACGCTATCCCAAAGCTTTACTTCGCACATTATTGAAATAAAAGATAGAAAACATGATTACTATAGAATCTTAATCATGTGAACACACAAAAATAGTAGGGGTAAATATTGGGTTGTCTCCCAACAAGCAGTTTTCTTTAATGACTTTTTAGCTAGGCATGATGATTTTAATGATGCTCAAATAAGAGTGGGAATTGAAACATAAAATGGAGCATCATGAATCATATAGAAAACACATTTAATCCTAACCCACTTCCTATGCATAGGTATTTTGTAAGCAAATAATTTATTGGAACAAGAATCAACTAGCATAGGAAGGCAAAACAAGCACGACCTCAAATATTTCAACACATAGAGAGGAAACTTGATATTATTGAGATATCCATAAGCATATGTTCCTCTCTCATAACAATGTTCAGTAGCATCATGAAAAAATTCAACAATATAACTATCACATAAGGCATTCTTTTCATGATCCCCAAGCATAAAACTTTTATTGCTCTTCTCATAAATTTCTTCTCATTCATGATAGTGGGAGTATCATATGAAACTTGAATACAATAAATTATTTCCACATTAAAAGTGTAATGTTCAGAAAAAGGGTATTCATAATTATGACAATAATTATCACTACTTTCTATAACATAAGTATCAACACAATAATTATCATAAGTAGCAACTTTGTTCTCATCATAATCAATTGAAACCTCTTCCAAAGTAGTGGATCCAACATTAAATAAAGGCATGAGCTCTCCAAATCCACTTTTATCATTAATACAATAAGATTCAACACCCTCCAAACTAGTGAGATCATTATTACCTAAAGTTGACACTCTTCCAAACCCACTTTCATTATTACTGCAATCATAAATAGGAGGCATGCAATCATCATAATAAATTTGATCATTAAAAGTAGGGGGACTAAAAAGATCATCTTCATTAAGCATAGCATCCCCAAGCTTAGGATAAACATTATTTGTAACAAATATATTCTCAAACATGTCATTCTCATCAAACATAGCATCCCCAAGCTTGTGGTTTTGCATATCATTAGCATAATCACTCTTATCATCAATAGTATGAATAGCACCAATAGTATAACAATTACTATCATCATAATTCCCCAAGTTGGTGCCAAAAAGATTTTCAAGATTATAAGAAGTATCATTATCTTCCCAACCATAATTATCACAATAAGTAATAGGCATACCAAAATCGTCCTCAAGTGTATCATCTTCCACAATTATTTTTTATTCATTCTCATGAGGCGCAACAATAATAGGAGCAACATTATTTGGGAGAGATACCTTCTTACCTCTACTTTTCCTTCTTTTATTCTTCTTCACCACATTATGTGTGGGTTTAATTAATTTTTCTAAGCTTCTTATTGAAGAGATTGATTGGATAGGAAGCTCCTCCTCATCACCTAATACATCACGAGAAACAATAGGAGGGTATTGGGAAATCTTTACCCTTCCATTATTATTCCTTTTATATTCTATTGGTTTTCCCGTCTTTCTATAATTGGCGATATAAGCATTCTCATTACAATTTACCACACAAAACATATAGATTTCCTGTAGATTAATTTCAGTATGGTCTGTGAATATGAATGCCTCAAACTAACTATTTTTATGTGACAAGTCTTCACACCCCAAAAATAGACAAAGTTCATTATAAAGTTCAAGAGTGATCAAGTTATTACAATATTTGGCCACGATTCAATAATGAAAAAGCATGCATTGGAAATTAAGATGGCCAACTTTATAGCAAAGTTCACAAGTAATGGGATGAAGAGAACATAATTCTTTAGCAAAATCATCTATCACTTTAAGCCACCAATTGATTTTATCATGTTTATGCTTCTTACAAATCTATCATCCCTATATGGCATGTCTTCACAAAGTTTATGCACTCCACAAAAATTGACAAGCTTATAAGAAACCATTTTATCATGACTAGTGCAATCATCATTAGCATTATGGATATTCATAGAAAGCGTACTAACAACATTGCAATCATGCTTATCGTTCAAAGGACTCATGTTAAACATTTTATTAAAATCTTCCTCTAGCAATTGAGCACAATTATCAGAATCCATATTTTCAAGAAAGACATCATAAATGTAAAGCATTTGATGCTACTTCATTTTCATTTTTTTTAGTTTTCTTTAATAAACCAAACTAGTGAATAAACAAGAAACTAAAACATTCGATTGCAAGATCTAAAGATATACCTTCAAGCACTGACCTCCCCGGCAACGGCGCCAGAAATAAGCTTGATGTCTACTACACAACTTTATTCTTGTAGACTCTGTTGGGCCTCCAAGCGCAGAGTTTTGTAGGACAGCAGCAAATTTCCCTCAAGTGGTGTGATGCCCGGATAGTTAAGCTACAGTAACCCTCTGCTAATGATGCCACATCACTTCGATTACTGTTGCTAATCTCGCGTTAGTTCGAAAACGATTCAAATTCAAATTCAAAATCAAGCAAACAATAAAAGTTTTCAAATATTAAAACTGAAATGTTCGGAGTGAACCAAATATTGCATAGGTAATTATGGTGGAGAAACCACATCTTTATAAAATATTTAAATACTATAAGATGAATAAAACAGTAGCAAAAACAATTAATTATACTCCTGTTATATTTTATAAAATACTAAACTATTTTAGCTAGGTGCCGAAGTTATTGTGGCAGTGGTATAGTTAATGTTACTATTTTAGGTGCTAGTTGAGTGTTTTACAAAACTAAAACAGTTTGGGAAATAAAATTAAAACATAAAAGAAAGATAAAAAAAGTAAAGGAAAAGGCCTAAACAAAAATAAAAGAAAAGGAAACCCCCCCCCCTGGGCCTGTCGGCCCAGCTGGCCACCAGGCCGACTAGGCCGGCCCACCCTCACTCCCTTATCCAACAAAACCCTAGCCCACTACCCCCACCGAACCCCCCCCCCCCACTTCCCCCCGCTCGTTCAGATCGGGAGCCAGGAGGGCTCCCGACCCGCGCCGCCGCCGCCGGTCCTCACCCGCCCTGGCGCCCTCGCTGGCGGTGACGCCGCCACTCCCCCCATCGCCGGCCTACCCCCCTCGCCGTCCTCCCCGACGCCCGCCTCTGCCGGCCCTCCCCATGAGCTTGCACCCCCCCTGTTCCTCCCGTTTCCCCCTTTGCCTACGCCCCCGCTGGCCCCGCTCGCCCTGCGTCGCTCTGGCCCGCGCCCATGGCCACCCCCGGCGCTCGCCCGCACTTGCCTCCACTCGCCGGCTGCCGCTTGCCCGCGTCGCCCCTAGCCGGTCCGGCCGCCCGCACGGCCGCGCCGCCCCATGCCACCCCCCTCCGATACCCCGCTGCCTGGGCCACCCCTGGCTGCACCACCGGCGCCGGCCCTCGCGCCGCTCCGCCGGCCCTGGCCACTCGCCGGCCCGGCCTCCGGCCGCCGCAGGCACCATCGTTGCCCGCGTTGCCCACTAGATGCCCGGACATGTCCGGTGCCCCAATGGGGCTGCCTGGACAATGTCCGGCTTGTCCGTTGTCTGATGACCAAGTGCCAGTTTAAAAAAAAAGAATAAAAATAAAATAATAAATGTTAGTTAAAGTAATTAATTAATAAGTTAATTATTCTGTTAAGTTAAACTAACTAGGTTTAGTTAACCTAAGTGTTAGTTAACCTGTTAGTTAGTGCTACTAGCCAATGACATGTGGACCCTGCCCAGTTGATCAGTCAACCCTGTTGACTGTTGACTATTGACTGTTGACTATTTTAAAAATAATCCAAGAATGCTTTATTAAACTTTAGAAAATCATAGAAAAATAGCAGTAACCCGGATCGAAAAACTTTGAACATCAAAGTTGCTCAAAACGACGAGACAAATCCAAATACGCAGTCCGTTCATTCACCACACGTCCCTAGCATAGCGAACACGCAACAATCCACCTCCATTCTGTCTGTCCGAAAACGCGGAACACCGGGAATACTTTCCCGGATGATTCCCCCCTTCGCCGGTATCACCTATCACCGCGTTAGGGCACACCTAGCACCGTTATATGTCTTGTCATGCATCGTTATGCATCTGTTTGCTTTGTATTTACTATTTTCTTCCCCCTCTTTCTCTCTCGATAGACGCTGAGACCGCTGACGACGCTGCCGTGAATGACTACATCGTTGACGACCCCTTCTTGTCTGAGCAACCAGGCAAGCACCCCCCCCCCCCTTGATCAACCCGATATCGCCTATTCCTTCTCTCTACTGCTTGCATTAGAGTAGTGTAGCATGTTACTGCTTTCGGTTAATCCTATTCTGCTGCATAGCCTGTCTTTGCTACTACTGTTGATACCTTACCTGCAATCCTAAATGCTTAGTATAGGTTGCTAGAATTACATCAGTGGCCCTACACTCTTGTCCGTCTGCCATGCTATACTACTGGGCCGTGATCACTTCGGGAGGTGATCACGGGTGCATATACTATATACTTTTACATTACCTATGTTACTGTTCGGAGATGGGGGCTGAAGGGGCAGGTGGTTCCATCCAGGCAGAGGTGGGCTTAGGTTCCCGACGAACCCCGAGGTTACTTTGTGACGGAGCGACAGGGCAGGTTGTGACCACCTAGGAGACAGGTGGGCCTGGCCCTGGTCGGCGTCCGCGGTTACATCAAATTAACACGCTTAACGAGATTGGGTATTTGATCTGAGTCTGGCTACGAGCCTATACGCGCTAACCACCACGCGGGAACAGTTATGGGTACTCGATGTCGTGGTATCAGCCGAAGCCTCCTAGACGTCAGCGACTGAGCGGCGCGCGCCGGGTTGGACCGCGTAACGCAACTTCCTTTGTAATGGAGGTTGCTAGGTCTGCTCTCCGGCCGCCCATGCAACGTGCAGGTGTGCAATGGGCGATGGGCCCAGACCCCTGCGCGCATAGCATTTAGACCGGCGTGCTGACCTCTCTATTAGGCCTAGGTAGGGCTGCGACGTGTTGATCTTCCGAGGCCGGGTATGACCCAGGAAAGTGTGCCCGGCCAGAGGGATCGAGCGTGTTGGGTAATGTGGTGCACCCCTGCAGGGAAGTTTATCTATTCGAATAGCCGTGTCCCTCGGTAAAAGGACGACCCGGAGTTGTACCTCGACCTTATGACAACTGGAACCGGATACTTAATAAAACACACCCTTTCAAGTGCCAGATACAACCCGGTGATCGCTCTCTCACAGGGCGACGAGGAGAGGATCGTCGGGTAGGTTTATGCTATGCGATGCTACTTGGTGAACTTACCATCTACTCTCTTCTATATGCTGCAAGATGGAGGCTGCCAGAAGCATAGTCTTCGACAGGATTAGATATCCCCCCTCTTATTCTGGCTTTCTGCAGTTCAGTCCACTGATATGGCCCTTTACACATATACCCATGCATATGTAGTGTAGCTCCTTGCTTGCGAGTACTTTGGATGAGTACTCACGGTTGCTTTGCTTCCCCCCTTTTCCCCCTTTCTTTTCTTTCTGGTTGTCACAACCAGATGCTGGAGTTCAGGAGCCAGACGCCACCGTCGACGACGACCCCTACTACTCTGGAGGTGCCTACTACTACGTGCAGGCTGTCGACGACGACCAGGAGTAGTTTAGGAGGATCCCAGGCAGGAGGCCTGCTCCTCTTCGATTTGTATCCCAGTTTGTGCTAGCCATCTTATGGCAACTTGTTTAACTTATGTCTGTACTCAGATATTGTTGCTTCCGCTGACTCGTCTATGATCGAGCACTTGTATTCGAGCCCTCGAGGCCCCTGGCTTGTATTATGATGCTTGTATGACTTATTTTATTTCTTAGAGTTGTGTTGTGATATCTTCCCGTGAGTCCCTGATCTTGATCGTACACGTTTGCGTGTATGATTAGTGTACGATTGAATCGGGGGCGTCACAAGTTAGTATCAGAGCCGACTGCCTGTAGGATCCCCCTTTCCAACTCCTTGGCCGAAGTTGAGTCTAGAAACCGAAAACTATTTTACTAACTTGGTTGTGTGTCTTACGGGCCCACATCGCCAATTGGGTGGTATTAGGATCTTTTACTCCTCGTTCTTTACTCTGGGAGTCTGAACTCTCTTCTACTCAGGTTAAAATGAATTTACTAACTCAAACATTAGGATCTCGTGATTACATCCACCCGGAGAGCCCGTTCATTCCAGATGATCGACTGCTTCACCAGAAGATTCCGAAGATGCTATTCGATGTTTTCCCGGGACACCTGAGTCCACCGTCTTTGCAAATTACATACCGCTGTTATATCCTTATGGATAACTACATACCCTTGCCACTCTGACATTCAATCCCCTTTGGTCTTGTTATTACAAGATGCCCCGAACTGCTCTTCGTTGTTCCGACAATCCTTGAGGTTACTGCCTTGCAGTTCTTGCCTCATGAATACCCCCTACGGATAATTCCTCGCACTTACCGAGTATCCGTTCTTCCCCCTTTTGTTAATATGATTCACAAGATACATGGAATACTATTCAATCTTCCAAAAATCCTTAGCAGCTTATTGCTCTGCAAATACTTGTCTGCTTGCATTATGGATGCTTTCCATATGACTGGCAATTTTCATTAGTATCCTTTGACACCGTCATTTTCATCTTATTGATTCAACATGAGTGCGAATGCACGCATTCATCAGTTGATCCTTTCTAATTATCTTCCGGCTCAGACGTCCTTTTGAACATGAGTTGGTTCTCGACCAATCAAATTGTCATCGATTGTGCCCCTAAGCCTACTCGACTTACCCATCCTTAATCAGAGCCCTTGCTCCTGATCTCTTGATTTGGAAATCATAAATTCCCTTGCATTGAACTTTGAGTTAGTCAATTTTTTCTATAATCTGATGCCTCTGCATACATCTTCTTCCTCTGATTGAGTACCATTACTCACATCAGCTCCATTGTGGATCGCCCGATCCATTATCGGATTGTTATCCGACAGTGTCTTTCATATTCAATCACCTTGTGAGTTCTTCCCCTGATACATGATGCATTTGGTAAATTGTATCCTCTGCGTTCCCAACCATACTCTGCTTTCGAGCTTGTATAAATTACTCCTGAAGCGTTATATGTTCCTAAGATGCCCTATGGGATGAACATATACCTTCCCTAAACAGTGTGAACCCGAAAGTTTACACAAGACATTCTCTTCCGGTGTTTTACCAGATACATTTCAATTCCACAACTTCTTCAAAGATGAGAAGTGAATGAAATGATATGCATTGAAGAAGTGGGAGTCGACCTTGAGCTTTGTGTTCATGCCCACGGAAATGATGTAGACCGTCTCGGAAGCTTCTTGCAAAGTGATTTCCATCTGTATAATTCTTTTGGTATCCTTAAATTGAACCTTGTAGTTATGGTCCCGACCATACTAACCTTATTCATTATATCTGAAAGGAAACCATTCCAGTGCCTCGTCTATTTTTGACGAGATTAAAGTATCCGCTATCACAAGTCAACGACCCAGTTCAACTTCTATCATGTTCTACCTTTGAGTTTTACCCCCTGGTATCCCGATGATATCATGGGACTGCAATACTTCTTATGAGTCTTCGTCAAGTATTCCTTCTCACTGATTCAGTATTCCACGGGTTTTGGGTTGTTTGTCAACTGAGAACATCGATAAGTGAATCGAATCCACCCTGTGATCCAATACTCCTAGTAATGTACTGCTGGGAAATTTAACTCTCAACTCATGTCATTCTTAGCCTAATCGGCTACATCGTTATCTTAACTATGCTACCTAGTACTGCTTCTCGGAGCACAATTTCGACGATGAGTTAAACTTACATCGATCTTCATCGTCATATCTTTTGCCTTGAACAGCAAGCTTGATTCCGAGTTTGTGTCGTACCATGGTTTCAATAGCCTTTCGCTTCATCATTCCTTTTGCTTGATGTCATCGATGATCGATTACATCTTCAAGAAGCCTCTCAACAAATGTGTCGGATCACCTTCAACACTTTGACTTCTTTCGAGATGTCAACTGTGTTCATGTTGAGGAATACCCTCCTTGCCCTCGATGCTTTTTGTTATCATCGACAACACCCTGAACTTCTTTTCATCGCGAGCTTGTCTGTTTTATGGATGCAACTTGCTATCCTGTTTGCATTATATTCTACCTTGAAGTATTACTGTCCTTTATGCCGAGTATGTTGTGAGGATTGCTTCACCTTTTTGAAAATTCTTGGCATAGTGATACTTCTCACCGTCACCATTCCTTCTTGGTCCCCGTGTTGTTTCTAACCGGAATATCGACAAATGGACTGTGATGTGTAAAATTCAAAACTTCTAGCAACCCTATTGCTTGTAAGTTAATGAACGATAGTTTCATACTTTGTGTATTGGTTATCAAATCACCATTCTAACCTTGATCATGCTACCTAAGCCCCTATTTCCGGTGCACCTTTCAACCAATGTTTAATTGAGTATGTTTTCCTCGAGCATACATCATTATATCATTTGTTCACGTAATTGTGGATATCCATCTTTTGGGAACCTCGATGAATTGTCGCTGAGTACATCAGCCACCTCCTCATCCTCTCCTAGGTTTAATGATGAACTCTTGTTTCGGAACTTGCTTCCATAGTTCATTTCCCGAGAATCTTACAATGTCATCTCATCAAATTGTGTTGCACCTTTTTCTTCTCAGGCATCCTGAGTCTGAGGTATCCTGACACCAATCAGATCTGAATCTCGGTCAGATATGATGGTTGGAACATTTTTCCAAGAGTTATAACATTGGTCTTTATATGACCTGGTAAGATGATGTCATGCCTAGCACACTTGACCGAAGGACCTATTTGATATAGTTTCCTTTTTAGCAAGGTTAACCATTCTTCCATGAGGAAATGGTAAGACTTATTCCATAAGTTGTTCCTGATGGGTCCCTTGTGCATCCAAAATCTTACCCTTACTTGACGACCATGTCAATGCTATCTCGAAGCATGTCTGTGGTACTCCGATTTTCAATAAGAGCATTTGAAGCACAATACTAAATTTTCCTTATCAATTATCCAAACACCGTTGTATGGGTAATGTCATGAAATTTTTCTCCCCTTACCTAAAGAGTTTTCTACTTTATATCCTGTCATGAATATCATGCTCTGCTTGTTCTTGGGAAGGATATACCCCTGAAATATGTGTTTAAACACATTTTCCTTTCCATTGTTTTGTTTAATCTGATAAACATATTTTCCTTTCCATTGTTTTGTTTAACCTTTCTTGTGATCTATATGATCTAAGCAGTAATATTTTCCTGCTTATGCAAACACCTCGGTGTACAACTCTGCCAGTAAGACCCTGTTCCTATTGTTGATGACATTTCGGTAGCCACCGATGGACGAGAACTTTGCCTATTGGTCCGCCTCGTTCAACGAGCAGGAAAATGGTTCTCTTCGTCCCTCGCCCTTGGTACCAACATTGTTACCGACATAACTGACAGGTTATTCTCTAGCATGCCTTGCTATCATGGTTATGTAACATGATAGCGCCCTTCCTACTTTTAACCCACATGGTGGGCCCATAACCTATAGTTCCACAGGATCGAAACATGACTCTCCTATACCCCTGTTCCCAAGGTTGTTCCTCGCGCATGGCCTCATATGTAATTCACGGACCACCTTCCATGAGATCACCAATTCTGGTATTAAACACAATACTTATTCCCGTTGCTCTGAACCCCAGACATCGAACGATTGTCTATCCGCTTGAAACTTCATATGGTACCTTCTTACTTGGCTCTCGATGTGTTTCGTTTGTTCAACTCGAGAGATACTCATGTGTTCAATCCTGGGTTAACCCCAGATGGTTTTCCCTTATACCATTCTATCGTTGTAGAGCAGCCCCTTTCCTATTTGTAAGTACGTTGGAATTCCCGAAGAAAAGATGCCGACTTCTTCATGATGAGCTGAAGCAGAGAAATGAAGACATCAACGTAATGGGTCGACCTCTTCGAGAAGAGCACCCAGGACCGAGAAGATCCGTTAGAAATTTCGTAACCAGAACTTTCCCCCTTACTTCCCCGCTTAAATATCGGGACGAGATTTCTTGTAGTGGAGGAGAATTGTGATGCCTGGATAGTTAAGCTACAGTAACCCTCTGCTAATGATGCCACGTCACTTCGATTACTGTTGCTAATCTCGCGTTAGTTCGAAAACGATTCAAATTCAAATTCAAAATCAAGCAAACAATAAAAGTTTTCAAATATTAAAACTGAAATGTTCGGAGTGAACCAAATATTGCATAGGTAATTATGGTGGAGAAACCACATCTTTATAAAAATATTTAAATACTATAAGATGAATAAAACAGTAGCAAAAACAATTAATTATACTCCTGTTATATTTTATAAAATACTAAACTATTTTAGCTAGGTGCCGAAGTTATTGTGGCAGTGGTATAGTTAATGTTACTATTTTAGGTGCTAGTTGAGTGTTTTACAAAACTAAAATAGTTTGGGAAATAAAATTAAAACAGAAAAGAAAGATAAAAAAAAGTAAAGGAAAAGGCTAAACACAAAAAAAAGAAAAGGAACCCCCCCCCCCCTGGGCCTGTCGGCCCAGCTGGCCACACGGCCGACTAGGCCGGCCCACCCTCACTCCCTTATCCCCCAACCCTAGCCCACTACCCATCGAACCCCCCCACTTCCCCCCGCTAGTTAGATCGGGAGCCAGGAGGGCTCCCGACCCGCCGCCGCCGCCGCGGCCTCACCGCCCTGGCGCCCTCGCTGCGGGTGACACGCGTCCCCCCATTGCCGGCCTACCCGCCCTAGCCGTCCTCCCCCGATGGCCAGCCTCTTGCACGGGCCCTCCCCGTGAGCTCGCACCCCCCTTGTTCCTCCCGTTTCCCCCTTTGCCTGCGCCCCGCTGGCCCCGCGCGGTGACCGCGCGCCGGCCGCGCCCTTCGGGCCGCGTCCGGCCTCTGCCCTGCTCGCCCTGCGTCGCTCTGGCCCGTGCCCTCGCGCACCCGTGGCCACCCCCGGCGCTCACCCGCACTTGCCTCCACTCGCCGGCCGCCGCTTGCCCGCGTCGCCCCTAGCCGGTCCGGTCGCCCGCACGGCCGCGCCGCCCCCTGCCACCCCCTCCGCTACCCCGCTGCCTGGGCCGCCCCTGGCCGCACCACCGGCGCCGGCCCTCGCGCCGCTCCGCCGGCCCTGGCCACTCGCCGGCCCGGCCTCCGGCCGCCGCTGGCACCACCGTTGCCCACGTTGCCCACTGGACGCCCGGACATGTCCGGTGCCCCAATGGGGCTGCCTGGACAATGTCCGGCTTGTCCGTTGTCTGATGACCAAGTGCCAGTTTAAAAAAAGAATAAAAATAAAATAATAAATGTTAGTTAAAGTAATTAATTAATAAGTTAATTATTCTGTTAAGTTAAACTAACTAGGTTTAGTTAACCTGTTAACCTATTAGTTAGTGCTACTAGCCAATGACATGTGGACCCTGCCCAGTTGATCAGTCAACCCTGTTGACTGTTGACTATTGACTGTTGACTGTTTTAAAAATAATCCAAGAATGCTTTATTAAACTTTAGAAAATCATAGAAAAATAGCAGTAACCCGGATCGAAAAACTTTGAACATCAAAGTTGCTCAGAACGACGAGACGAATCCAAATACGCAGTCCGTTCATTCACCACACGTCCCTAGCATAGCGAACACGCAACAATCCACATCCGTTCTGTCTGTCCGAAAACGCGGAACACCGGGAATACTTTCCCGGATGATTCCCCCCTTCGCCGGTATCACCTATCACCGCGTTAGGGAACTCCTAGCACCGTTATATGTCTTGTCATGCATCGTTATGCATCTGTTTGCTTTGTATTTACTGTTTTCTTCCCCCTCTTTCTCTCTCGATAGACGCTGAGACCGCTGACGACGCTGCCGTGAACGACTACATCATTGACGACCCCTCCTTGTCTGCGCAAACCAGGCAAAGCCCCCCCCCCCCCCCCTTGATCAACCCGATATCGCCTATTCCTTCTCTCTACTGCTTGCATTAGAGTAGTGTAGCATGTTACTGCTTTCGGTTAATCCTATTCTGCTGCATAGCCTGTCTTTGCTACTACTGTTGATACCTTACCTGCAATCCTAAATGCTTAGTATAGGTTGCTAGAATTACATCAGTGGCCCTACACTCTTGTCCGTCTGCCATGCTATACTACTGGGCCGTGATCACTTCGAGAGGTGATCACGGGTGCATATACTATATACTTTTACATTACCTATGTTACTGTTCGGAGATGGGGGCTGAAGGGGCAGGTGGTTCCATCCAGGCAGAGGTGGGCCTAGGTTCCCGACGGCCCCCGAGATTACTTTGTGACGGAGCGACAGGGCAGGTTGTGACCACCTAGGAGACAGGTGGGCCTGGCCCTGGTCGGCGTCCGTGGTTACTTCAAATTAACACGCTTAACGAGATTGGGTATTTGATCTGAGTCTGGCTACGAGCCTATACGCGCTAACCACCACGCGGGAATAGCTATGGGTACTCGACGTCGTGGTATCAGCCGAAGCCTCCTAGACGTCAGCGACTGAGCGGCGCGCGCCGGGTTGGACCGCGTAACGCAACTTCCTTTGTAATGGAGGTTGCTAGGTCTGCTCTCCGGCCGCCCACGCAACGTGCAGGTGTGCAATGGGCGATGGGCCCAGACCCCTGCGCGCATAGGATTTAGACCGGCGTGCTGACCTCTCTGTTAGGCCTAGGTAGGGCTGCGACGTGTTGTTCTTCCGAGGCCGGGTATGACCCAGGAAAGTGTGCCCGGCCAGAGGGATCGAGCGTGTTGGGTAATGTGGTGCACCCCTGCAGGGAAGTTTATCTATTCGAATAGCCGTGTCCCTCGGTAAAAGGACGACCCGGAGTTGTACCTCGACCTTATGACAACTAGAACCGGATACTTAATAAAACACACCCTTTCAAGTGCCAGATACAACCCGGTGATCGCTCTCTCACAGGGCGACGAGGAGAGGATCGTCGGGTAGGTTTATGCTATGCGATGCTACTTGGTGAACTTACCATCTACTCTCTTCTATATGCTGCAAGATGGAGGCTGCCAGAAACGTAGTCTTCGACAGGATTAGATATCCCCCCTCTTATTCTGGCTTTCTGCAGTTCAGTCCACTGATATGGCCCTTTACACATATACCCATGCATATGTAGTGTAGCTCCTTGCTTGCGAGTACTTTGGATGAGTACTCACGGTTGCTTTGCTTCCCCCTTTTCCCCCTTTCTTTTCTTTCTGGTTGTCACAACCAGATGCTGGAGTTCAGGAGCCAGACGCCATCGTCGACGACGACCCCTACTACTCTGGAGGTGCCTACTACTACGTGCAGGCTGTCGACGACGACCAGGAGTAGTTTAGGAGGATCCCAGGCAGGAGGCCTACGCCTCTTCGATCTGTATCCCAGTTTGTGCTAGCCATCTTATGGCAACTTGTTTAACTTATGTCTGTACTCAGATATTGTTGCTTCCGCTGACTCGTCTATGATCGAGCACTTGTATTCGAGCCCTCGAGGCCCCTGGCTTGTATTATGATGCTTGTATGACTTATTTTATTTCTTAGAGTTGTGTTGTGATATCTTCCCGTGAGTCCCTGATCTTGATCGTACACGTTTGCGTGTATGATTAGTGTACGATTGAATCGGGGGCGTCACAAGTGGGTAACCTAAGGTTTATCAATCTGCGGGAGGTGTAGGATGAAGATGGTCTCTCTCGAACAACCCTGCAATCAAATACAAGCAATCTCTTGTGTCCCCAACACACCCAATACAATCGTAAATTGTATAGGTGCACTAGTTCGGTGAAGAGATGATGATACAAGTGTAGTATGGATAGTAGATATAGGTTTTTGTAATCTGAAATAATAAAAACAGCAAGGTAGAAATTGATAAAGTGAGCACAAATGGTATTGAAATGTTTATAAACAAGGCCTAGGGTTCATACTTTCAATAGTGCAATATCTCAACAGTGCTAACATAATTGAATCATATAACAATCCCACAATGTGCGACAAAGAATCACTCCAAAGTTCTTATCAATAGCGGAGAACATAAGATGAAATTGTTGTAGGTAGCAAACCACCTCAATGTTATCGTTCCAATCAATCTATTAAGCCATCCCTATAAGTGTCACAAACAGCCCTGGAGATCGTACTAAAATAACACCATATGATACGCATCAATCAACTCTAATGTCACCTAGATACTCCAATGTGACCACAAGTATCCGTGAGTTAATTATTAGATATGCATCAAATAATTTCAGATTCATAATATTCAATCCACACAAAGAACTTCAAAGATTACCCCAGAGTTTCTATCAGAGAAAGTAGGATGAAAACGTGTATCAACCTATGTGCCTAGATTAACCCAATGTCACCTTAGGAATGCGCAAGTTGATTACCAAAACATATATCAAGTGACTCAATAGAATACCCCATTGTCACCACGGGTATCCACATTCAAGACATACATCAAGTGATCTCAAATCCAAAATATTCACTCCGATAATAATGAAACCTCAAAGGGCAAGACTCAATTCATCACAACAAAGAGAGGGAACAACTCCATATAATTCATCTATATTAACAAAGCTCATGGTACATCAAGATCGTGCCATATCAAGATCAAGAGAGAGATAGATCAAACACATAGCTACTGGCACATACCCTCAGCCTCGAGGGTGAACTACTCCTGCCTCATCATGGAAGTAGCAAAGATGATGAAGATGGCCTCCGGTGATGGCTTTCCCCCTCCGGCAGGGTGCCGGAATATGGCTTTGGTTGAGATCGCTTCGGGACAGAGGCTTGCAGTGGCGGAAAAACTCTTCTAGGTTTCTTTCTGGAGGTTTCTGGATTTGTAGGATTTTTCAGTGTTGGAATCACGCGAGGAAAGTTCCTGAGGGACGCACAAGCTCAGGTGGCGGGTCCCAGGGGGAGGGCATGCCAGCTAAGCTTGTGATTCCCCTGGGCATCGTCTGGTCCTTCATCAAAGTCTCCTGCATCTCTTCTTGTCCATAAAAAATCACCATAAATTTTTATTGCATTTGGACTTCATTTGGTATGGATTTTTTGGAAAACCAAAAACAAGCAGAAAACAGCAATTGGACTGGGCACTAGATTAATATGTTAGTCCATGAAAATAATATAAAAGTGCACTAAAACCATATAAAATTATGATAAACATGGCATGGATACTTCATAAATTATAGATACATTGGAGACGTATCAATGTTGCGCTTACGGTTCCAGCCTGACCTCATCTGGAGGATATCTGCTGGTCTACCGTGTCACCTCTCTGAACTGGACATCTGGGAGAGCTTTCGGTAAGGAACTAACGATGTCGAGCGCCCCATAACCATTATCCCGCGTGGCAGTTAGTGTGTATATGCCAATGGCAACTCGGAACAACATACCCAGAGCTCATTAATTGGTTATTGTTAAGTACTCGCGGACGATGACCAGGGTCCAGGCCCACCACTGCCCTTATGGTCTCCGCCTGCCCTGTCGATCCGACTTAGTGAAACACGCGCGGGTCCTCTCTGAGCCGAAATGACTTTAAGTTAACTCGCGGGTGCTCTCCGAGCCGACCCGACTTTGGTACAACCTGTAAAGTGTAGTGGTATATACTATATCCATGATCATCGCCCAGAGGGATCACGGCCCGATAATATAGCATGGCAAATGAACAAGGGTGTAGGGTCGTCTGATGGATCATAAGCATAGCTAATCTAGGCATGCTTGGGTAACTGGTAAAGCAGCTGTAACTGGCGACAAAGACAGGCTATGCATCAGAATAGGTTCTACCAAACAACAGCGGTAGCAATACCTAATGCATGAAAGTAGAGAGAAAGAATAGGCAATATCGGAATGATCAAGGGGGTTTTGCTTTCCTGGAATCTATACTGAGAAGGACGGATCGTCGGTGACGTAGTCGTACTCCTGGTCTATCGGAGTCTCGGGGTCTACCGGAGAATAATGCAGGAAAGAAATAAACATCGAGCAAACAAATGGATCACTATGCATGGCATGGCAAAATGTTATGCAGGGGTGCGCTAATGCTTTACTACACATTTTAAATGAAGAGGGAAAATATTCAGAAATATTTTCCCAGCTCTAAGTATTATCCGGTATATTGATCTGGGTGCAAAAGTTCCATCTTCATCATGTTAGGAGTGATGGTCAAGCATTTTGTTCATATATTCATATTCCTTATATTTTTCAGATCATTTTTCATATATAAATTATTTCCATCCGAGTTACGGTTTATTTTATATGAATTTCTGAAGTTTAAATGATTTTCTAGAATTTTTGAATTTATTTTAATTCAAAAGTCATTTAATATCTAATTGCTATGGGTACACAGAAGTGTACCCAGAGATGTGCATGTGAGACTAACAGTGGGGCCAGCTTGCTGAGTCAGTAGGTCAACTTCTGACCAGTTGACCAGTCAACTGGGGTCAACGGGGCCCACATGTCATAGACTTGGGGCTGCCGAGTCAACAGTTTGACTGGTCAACTGGGTCCAGTGGGACCTAGTGGTCAGTGACTATTTATTTAATCAGTGCTTAATTAAACTAATTAGCTTAATTAGGGAGGTGGGGCCCAATGTCAGTGACACAGCTAATTAACAGAATTGATTAACTTTTAATCCTAATTGCTACAGTGGGGGTCGCATATCAGTGGGTGAATAGTGCCTAACTAGCCAGCTAATTACGCAAGGCCCACATGTCATCGACACATGGGCAGTGGCACGGCAGCGATGATGCCCCGGCGACCAAAGCACTGGCGGCGCGGCTCGGGACTCGTCGGAAATCGTCCACACCCATCCATTTGGAGCGCGGTTGGCTGCGTTCGAACGCGAGCGATGAGCCGCGTCGAATGGTGGCGGTGGTTTGATCGGAGGAGGGCTATATCGACGGTGGCACCAACTTGGGCAGCTGCCAGAGTTCGGTTGAGCTTCGGATCAAGGCCACGGGGCATGGCAAGACGATTCAAGGACACGGACGTCATCGCTGTGAGGTCCTGAGCACGCTCGCATGCTCAGCCGGCCACGACAGGGACGGTGACGATGGCAGCAAGTGCAACGGCGGCAACGAGCTATGGTGGCGATGGCAACGGCGGCTAGGAGTGACGAATCACAGCGCTAGGAGAGGGGTTTTGATGGGGAGCCCACCTAGGAGGCACAAGATGGCCCGGTGAGAGCTTAGAAGCAGCAGAACATCAGCAATCGTCAGAGAAGCTCCAGGGACCGTAGCGGGAAGAAGAGCTCGATCCGCTCGATGTAGGCGGAGAAGAAGCAGCGGATGATGGCGGTTCTGATAGACACGTTCCTACGGCGCGGGAATGATGATGTGCGTGCGGGCGAGGTCGGCCAGGGCGGCTGTGGTTCGGCCGAGCTTGAGATCAAGCGAGGGAGGGCGAAAGGATAGGGGGAGGTGGCTAGGGTTTCGCCAGCGTGTCGCGAGTGGCGTCCCTATCCCCTCCCGGAGCGCTGTAGTGTCGCGGTGTTGCCCATCCGGCCAGCAAGCGTGTGTGCGGGCGCGGATGTGCCGACAGCGCGACAAGGAAGACGACCAGGGGGTGTTGGGCTGGGCCTCCCTATGCACTCGAGGCCTAAAGGTGCAGTATTCCCTTATCTTTTTCTTTTTCTATTTTTTGTTTGACTTTTCTTTTCTGTTTTGCATTTTGTTTTGATAGCATTTGATTTTTGATGCAAATGAAACTTGTCACATAAATACTTTGCAATATTTTGGACTGGCACAAAAAGTTTGGTGCCAATTTGAATCCAAATTAAATTATGTTTGCATTTATTTGGGATGGTTAAGTGCTGTTGATCCACTATTTTAATAACTAAGGGCATTTTGGGAACTTTGGTGATGTTCTTTTCCTTAACATAATTAATTATGGAATATTTGCAATATTATGTACATTTTTTATTTTCATGTTTGATGAAACAATTTATGCACTTTTACTTTCAATTCAAATTTGACTTGAATTTGGGACAAGCGGCAAAGTGGCTTGCAAAATATGGTGACTTCGCATTGAACAGAGGGGAGATCACTATAGCTTAATTACAGGGGTGTTACAATTCTCCTCCTCTAAAAGAAAATCGCATCCCAGATTTAAGAGGTAGAGGGAAACAAAGTGGGGTATTCATCACGAAGATGATCTTCGCGTTCCCAAGTGGCTTCATCTTCAGAATGATTCAACCACTAAACCTTGAGGAACTTGATAGTCTTGTGATGGGTGTGACGTTCAGCATGATAAAGAATGTGGACCGGGTATACTTGATAGGAGAGGTCATCTTGTAATTCAAGCACTTCGTGATCCACTGCTTGGATCGGATCCTTGAAGCAGCGGCGGAGTTGCGACACATGGAAAACATTATGAACCTGAGAAAGGTTCAATGATGGTTCCAGCTGATATGCCACTTATCCATGTCTGGAAAGAATGCAGAAAGGACCAATGTAGCATAGAGCTAACTTGCCCTTGATTCTGAAATGGTGAGTGCAGCTTGTTCGCTGGGTTGATAAACCATCTCTTTGTGATGATGGTCATATTGGCTTTTCTGATGAGACTGAGCAGACTTCAGATGTTCACGAACAATTCAGACTTGTTCTTCGGTGTGTTGGATAATATCTAGACCAAAGAGTGGCCATTATCTAGTTTCTAACCAATTCAGAGGTGTTCGGCACTTACGTCCATACTAAACTTCAAATGGTGCCATCTTCAAGCTAGCTTGATAGCTATTATTCTAAGAGAATCTTGCATATGGGAGAGATTCCTCCCATTTCTTGCCAAATGAGATTACGTAGGAATGAAGCATATGTTTGAGCACTTGATTGACTCGTTCAACTTGACCACTGGACTGGGGGTGAAAAGATGTGCTAAAGGACAGATGAGTTCCCATAGCTTTCTGAAAGCATTCCCAGAACCTTGAGGTGAAAAGGCTGCCATGGTCTGAACTGATTTCCACCAGAATACCGTGGAGTGTCACAATTTTGGAAACATATAAGTCTGCTAACTGACTAGCAGTGATTGTCTCCTTGACAGGCAAAAAATGTGCAACCTTGGAGAACCGGTCAATGACAACAAATATTGCATCATGACCCTTCTATGATCTTGGAAATCCAGTGATAAAGTCCATTCCAACTTCATCCCATTTCCATTCAGGAATAGTAAGTGGTTGTAGAGTTCCAGCAAGTCTTTGATGTTCTGCTACATCACACTCAGTAACATATCGATCAATGTCTGGTGCTCAGCCTGACTAGTTTCAGCCTGGATAGCTTGGCTGGCAAGTGTTGCAAGGTCTGTGAGTTCACGGAGACTAAGTGCGAGCTTCAGATCAGGATGCAGCCCTTCACGGAACTTCTCCTGCTTGCGAGCGTCAGTGGAGACATCATCTTTAGCATAATGAGACAGGCCAAAGAATTCCCTCTGATATGCATCGACGGTCATCTTGCCCTGAGTGAGGTTTCAGAATTCCTTCTTCTTCTTGTCCATCAGACCTTGAGGAATGTGGCATGCATGGAAGGCAGTCTGAAACTCCTGCCAAGTGGTGACGATTCCAGCAGGCAGCATACGCCTGTGGCTTTCCCACCATTAAGCAGATGGACCCTTCAGGTGAAATGCCGCAAAGGTGACGAAATTGGCAGGGGCAACACTGGCTGACTCCATCTCGGACAGGATGTCACAAAGCCAATCATTAACATCCATAGGATTCATGGAGTTGCGAAAAATGGATGGGTTGAGACGCATGAAATCTTGAAGTGAGATCGGGTCGGACTCCTGATGAGCATCGTTGAATCCAAATGGTTCACCAGACTCTCGTTGAGCTAATGGTTCAGTTCAAACTGCTGCATCATGGCGGCAATATCGGGTGGTGGTGGAGGATCGTCAGCCATCCTGAGTAAAATAATAGGGGCAAGTTATTTAGTGTAAGAAGAGGCAAGTACGAACGGCATGTGCATATGGGTAACCACAGGGATTATCGGCGGTAATTATTCTCAAAGACTGCAGGTTCAAAAGGTCTCAAAAAATTGTCAGGGAGTATCTCGGAATCTCTAGGTGAATCAGATAAGCAGTCGGTGCAGATGGATCTCTGGAAGGAAATCGTCACGAGAACCTAAAGTTAGTAAAACAGCACCCGAAGAAATGAGAAGTTCAGAACCCAGAGTAAGGACGCAGAATAAAAGAGTCCTATACCATCCACAAGTGATGTTGGCCCGTAAGCCACACACCACACGTAGTAGTTCAAAATTAGGTTTTCAAGACTAGACTCAACATCAACCAAGGAGTTTGAGGGGGGGTTCCTACAGGCAGTTGGCTCTGATACCAACTTGTGACGCCCCCGAACCTGGCCGTGCACTAACCATACACGCAGCATGCACGATCACGAATGGTGACTCACGGTAGTACCACAACACAACTCTACGACTCAAATTTAAATAGAGAAACATTATATTACAAACAGGGGTCGCGGGGACCCGATATTACAACAAGTTTTAGGTCTGACTACAGACAATATAAGGGTTGTATTAAGAAGGCTGAAACAAAACAACGACTCTAGATCAAAAAGGCGCAGGCCTCTTGCCTGGGACCTCAGAACTACTCGGCGATGTCAAACTCCATGTAGCAATCATCCTTGGGATCCTCTGGCTCCTGGGCTCCACCATCTGATTGCAGCAACCAGGTAGAAAGAAAAGATAAGCAAAGCAACGGTGAGTACTCGTCCAAAGTACTCACAAGTCTTACATCAGATCTATGCTACATATGCATCGGTATCAAAGGGATGGGGATATATCTATGGACTACACTGTAGAAATACCAACATAAAGGGGGAAGCTCTGTGTAACTCAGGTATGCCTCCATCTTGCAGCAAGGGAAGAGCAGAGAGCATCTTGCAGCAGTAGAAGGGAAATAACGCATACGAGTACAAGTAACAATACAATAGGGCACTACCATTGGATCCATCCTCGACTCCCGGTGAGAAAGCGATCTACGAGTAGGCTTATAATATCTTGGTGAGTTTTGTTAAGTATCCGGTTTAAGTTGTGCAAGATCAGGATACATCTACAAGCGTCCTATTACCATGGACACAGCTATTAGAATAGATTGATTCTTCCCTGCAGGGGTGCACCACATTTCCTGACACGCTCGAACCCCTCCTTAAGCCACCGGTATGAGCACACTGCCTGGTGTGTGCCAGCAGAGGAGAGCGACAAGCTGAAGTCCTACGTTAGCTCTCCAGAGAGGTCACACGATGGTCTAACCCTAAGTGCAAGGGGTTGTTCGGCCGCTCACCCCAAGCACTCCTGCATGTTGCGCTCATAGTTCCAGCTTCACCTCATCTGGAGGATATCTACTGGTCTACCATGCTGCATTTCTGAACTGGACATCTGGCAGAGCTTTCAGTAAGGAACTGACAACTCCGAGGCCCATAACCATTATCCCGCATGGCGGTTAGTGCGTATACGCCAATGGCAACTCGGAACAACATACCCAGAGTTCGTTAATGTGTTATTGTTAAGTACTCGCAGATGACGACCAGGGTCCAGGCCCACCAGTCTCTGGATGGTCTCCGCATGCCCTGTCGATCCGACTTAGTGAAACACGCGCGGGTGCTCTCCGAGCCGAACCGACTTTAAGATAACTCGCGGGTGCTATCCAAGACGACCTGACTTTAGTAGAACCTGTAAAGCGAGTGGTATATAGTATATCTGTGATCATCGCCCAGAGGGATCATGACCTGATAATATAGCATGGCAAACGGACTAGGGTGTTGGGCCATCTGATGTATCACAAGCATAGCTAATCTAGGCATGCTAGGGTAACAGGTAAAGCAGTTGTAACTAGCGACAAAGACAGGCTATGCATCAGAATAGGTTCTACCGAACAACAGCGGTAACAATACCTAATGCATGAAAGTAGAAAGAAAGAATAGACGATATTGGAATGTTCAATGGGTTTTTGCTTGCCTGGAAGCTCTGCTGAGAAGGACGGATCGTCGGTGACGTAGTCATACTCCGGGTCTATCGGAATCTCAGGGTCTACCGGAAAATAATGCGGGAAAGAAATAAACATCGAGCAAACAAATGGATCACTATGCATGGCATGGCAAAATGTTATGCAGGGGTGCGCTAATGCTTTACTACACATTTTAAATGAAGAGGGAAAATATTCAAATATATTTTCCTAGCCCCAAGTATTATCTGGTATATTGATCTGGGTGCAAAAGTTCCATGTTCATCATGTTAGGAGTGATGGTCAAGCATTTTGTTCATATATTCCGATTCGTTATATTTTTCTGATAATTTTTCATATATAAATTATTTTCATCCAAGTTACGGTTTATTTTATATGAATTTCTGAAGTTTAAATGATTTTCTGGAATTTCTAAATTTATTTTAATTCGAAAATCATTTAATATCTAATTGCTATGGGTACACAGAAGTGTACCCAGAGATGTGCATGTGAGGCTGACAGTGAGGTCAGCCTGCTAAGTTAGCAGGTCAAGTGCTGACCAGTTGACTAGTCAACTATGGTCAAAGGGGCCCACATGTCATAGACTGGGGGCTGCCCAGTCAACAGTTTGACTGGTCAACTGGGTCCAGTGGGACCCAGTGGTCACTGACTGTTTAGTTAATCAGTGTTTAAATTAAACTAATTAGCTTAATTAGGAAGGGGGCCCAGTGTCAATGACACATCTAATTTACAGAACTGATTAACTTTTAATCCTAATTGCTACAGTGGAGCCCGCATGTCAGTGGGTGATTAGTGCCTAACTGTGACACCCCGATTTTGGCCCTTTCTTTTTCTTTTGGATTTCTTTGAATTTTCATTTGAAATTCCTTTTTCCATGGCTATGTGGTCTTGAAACCTGTGAAGATCATCTCTTCTTCCCCTCCCTAGAGGCTTGTCACTCTCAAATCTATCCCAAGACCATGTCATTTCCATCTTAGCCCAACCCCAATATTTGTTTATTGTGAATATTCCTTTTTCCATTAAGGGAATAACCCTGTTTACCCTAGGTTGTGAAGCAACCTATATTTCTGTTTGTCCTAAAATTCCCACAAAATTCTCATAAATTCCTTGGATCATATCTTCCACTAATATGTCAAAACCCATCCTTGCCTAGTTCAAAAATAATTCAGGATTATTTATTTCCTATTCTGTCCAGCATGACACTTTGTGAAGGAAGTGCTATTTATATTTTCTTTATTGCCCTCAAACTTTTTGATCACTCTTTCAAATCCAAATAATTGTCACATACCAAAATTCAGCGTCATTTGCCTAGTAAATCTTCCTCAGCAAATTTCCAAAGTTTCTGTCCAGAGAGAAGCTTTGTGAAGGAAGTACTAGCTAGGCTAATCCAAATGAGTTGAAATTTTGGTAGATCATCCATATGGTCAAATCATTACACTCCGCCAAATTTCATCTCCATCCAACAATCTATGTGAGCACACCTTCAAATCTTGGTTTCTGGTCACAATTTCAGTTTGTGAAGCAACTATATTTTTATTTTATTTATAAATTATGAAATTAATGTAGGACCTAAATATCCCTATATCCTTTGAGAATGCCAGAATTCACATCATTTTGCCAAGCCATTTTCTCCACAAAATTCCCCCAAGTTCTGTCCAGTGTGGAGCATTGTGAAGGAAGTACCATTTTTATTTCTTCCAATGGTATGAAATTTTTACAGTGCCTTCATATGCCCAAATCATCATCCTCTGCCAAATTTCAGCTCAATCCAATCATCCAGGTGAGTGCAACTTCCAGATCCAATCTCTGGACCTGATTGGCAGTTGTGAAGCAACTATGACAAATATTGGTCCAAATCCTTTCATAATTCACAGGATCATAGTCCTTCCTACCCTAAACCCCTAAGACATCTTTCTTAGTCCATTGGTCAAGTCATTTGACCACAATTTCATACCCAAGTTTGCTACAGAAAACTTCATTTGATGCTACCCATCAGCACAAAGGTGCTTTAACCAAACCAAGACCACAGTGTTTCTCTATCAAGTAGGGTCCACGCGGTAGACATGTTTTTGCTGGCCAGAACGCACCGCGTGCGCCTATGCACGCGGTGACCACGCGGCTGGGAGGCCATTGTCGCGCGCTCTGCATCGTTTTGCTTCGGGCCTCTTCTCTTCGTCCGCCCCTGCGCGTCCTCTGGTGCCACCCACCTCCCCCTTCCTCACACGTAACCCTCTAGCCCCTCCCCCCTCCTCTCTCTCTCTCGACGCGTCGCGGCGACCACGTCCGGGAGTAGACCACGTCAGCTCCACCATGGCCGGTCGGCCACGCCGTCCATGAGCTCTCCCGAAGCACCCCTCGTGGCCTCTCCGCACCGCGTGAACCTGCCTGGCCCCTCTCTTCCTCCCCTCCGCGTGTCCCCGAGCTCCGGCGCGTGGCGCACGCGTCACCACGGCCATGAGCTCGCCCGCCTATATAAAGGCCAACCCGATCCCTCTCGACCTCACCAAGCTCCTCTCCTCCCTCCCAGCTCTCTCCCGGACCTCTCGATCCCTCGTCGGATTCCCTCTGCCCACCCACAGCCGCCATGGCTGCTGCTCGGCTATGCTCAAATTGGAGCAATGTCGACCCTCCCTCTCCCTGCTGCCTCCACCAGAAGCCTCCACCACCACCCTAGACCCGCCCCATAACCTTGGCCCCTCCTCTCCGCCACCATGGCACGCTCCAAGGTGATGGTCGACGCCCGGTACACCGCGGCCGAACCCCCATCGCTACAGCGCTCCCCGGCGAGCATGAAGCGGTCAGGCGGGTGCGCCTCGTCGTCCCGAGCTCGCCAGTGGCTGCGGCTTCACTTGAGTAGGCCCGAGTCACCGAAACAAGCGCCGGCGCTTGGGGCCTCTCTTTGTTCGGCGGGTGCGCGTCCGAGAGAAGAAGACGGCACGGGGAGAGAGAGAGGAGATGCGGTGAGTCCAGCGTGTCAGCGACCCAGCACCCAGGCCTGCCAGTTTAAGTGGAGGCGCACTTCCACAGATTACGTTTTTGGTTGACCAAAAGCGTATTTTCCTAAAAGGCGTTTTCTGTTTCCAGCCGACGGCCGAATCGATTAAATAGCGGACGTTCGCCGGTTAGCAGCAGAAAAGCACACTTTTTATTTGTTTTTCTGCCTAACGAACGAACGGTTGTATTTTCGCAACCGTGACTCCGAATCAGGTGATTCCAAAGCCCACGTTCTCTATTTGTCGAGTCCGTTCTGTTGGTGTCATTTTCATGATGTGGAAACATTCTGAAACTGACCATTTTTCCCTTGGCCTTTATCAGCCCCATTCGAGAGGGAAACATTTCTGGCAAAAAAATCGCGAGTTCATCGCACTTCTTCCCGATGATTCACTCATCCCCAGGCAAGCCACAATAGCCGCTTGCATGATGGCATTGCAATAGCCATGGTTTCCACTGGAATATTTAAATAATGGATTAATTAGATAAATGCCACTCCAATTATGGCGATTCATAAAAATGCCACTGCAATTTCCAAACTTTGAAAAATGCCACTGCAATTTTTGCAAACTTTGAAAAACGCCACTCTAGACTTCGAAAAATGCCACTGGAAATGGCATGAAATGGCATATTTCAAAGTTTGGAAATTGCAGTGGCATTTCTCGAAATCGCCAGATTTAGAGTGGCATTTATCAAATTAACCCTTAAATAATTGCTTGCTCATGATTTTGTTAATGCTTCGAATATACTCATGAATCCATGTCCAGGCTTATGCCATGTTTATTTTCATCTAGTAAGTGATATGATTAATTGCTAATGGTATTCTTATCATGTTTTATTCTTGTAATCATTGCAGATGCTAGTGATGACATGCTCATATGAATGATTATGGTTTGATATGAAAATACTTGTGATATTCATGATCATCGTTATGCCATGCTCATTTGCATCCAGCAGACTAAATGATTTATCATTGTTGATGTTATGATGTTAAATGGTTATGTTGCCCATCCATGGTTACACTGATATCATGCCCAGATGCATTGTTGTTTCGTTATGACTCAGCTCATCACCATTCAAGTTAAACCTGACGTTAATTGAACTTGAATAAATCTGTTGGCTGAGTCATGGTGCCACCGAATCGAGCTCACCAGTGCAACCACACTTGCCTGGATGGCGAGGCCCTAATTCGGTCTATTGTCATGCCTCTCGCCGGTGCCTCCAACTAGGGAAGGTTATGTGCGCGCGCTACCCTGATCAGGTAGGCGGTCATAAGCCTTGTGTGCCCAAGTTGTGTTGTACACGGGTGTCCCCGTTTGGGACGAGTTTGTTTTGCCACGGCGGTGGCAGCCACGAGGTGGCAGGATGTCACAAGTTGACATTGGGGCCACCCATAACATAGCCCAAAGGGGAGTTGTCGGAGTGGCCGGGAGAGTGTCATGCAATAGATTGGTTTTGTCAGAACGTCATTGGTCCACCCGAATGGGAGCACGAGGCCATGAGTTCTGTGGTGTGGGTACAGTGTACTAACCTCTGCAGAGTGTATAATCTATCGATAGCCACGTCCTCGATCATGGACACAGTTCGTAGTAGGTCACACTATGGGTCAACAGAAATAAAAATCTGGATAATAAACAACCCCGGTGCCATGAGAGAAGAAGTTGGTTAATCTCTATGTGGTCATGAGATGATCATGATGGTATTCTTGATGATGATTGATCATGAGGTGATCATGTGATGATCACGACGGTAAGAAAGATTGATACCTACGGTGGTTTCGAGATAACCTCTGAGCAGAGTAAGTTGGTCCATGAGACCTTAAATGTTGACTTCCCCCCCTTGCATGCTAAAGCTAGTATCATCATGTTCATATCTTGAATTATATGTACCTGCCATGCTCATGTTGTTCTAGTAGTATTGTGTTCATCATTGATGATTAGCCTATAAATGCCATGTTGTTGTTTGTCTTAATTGCTTTGGTTGCTGTGAGCTTGTGAGTACATTCAAAGTACTCACCTGGCGTGTCATGCCAGATTGCAGGTCTTGTTGTGATTGATTGTTTGCCGAGGATCCTGAGTTTGTGCTTTAGGATGCGTCCCAGCCAGAGTCCCTGCGGAGTGGAGTTCATCACCGTTGTAGTTGTTCCGCTGCTAGACATCATTCTGCTATGAGTTGTTCTGCTGCTAGCATAGAGCTATTTGAGCAGGCGTGGTATCGCCGTGCCTCTGTAACCTTTGTAATATCGCACCCTTGTACCCGTATTATTTGTAATAAAGAGCTAATTTGTTATATGCCAAGCAATGCCGTATTCTAGAAGACTTGATCTATGAGCTGGAATACGGGATGTTCCGGTCTCTCTGAGCCGGGGTGCCACACTAACTAACTAGCTAATTGCGAGGAGCCCACATGTCATCGACAAAGGGGCGGTGACGCCCCGACGACGATGCCCCGGCGACCAAAGCAGCGGCAGCGTGGCTCGGGACTCGTCAGAAATCGTCCACACACATCCATTTGGAGCGCGGCCGGGTGCATTCGAACGTGGGCGACGAGCCACGTCGAATGGTGGCAGTGGTTTGACCGGACGAGGGCTACATCGATGGCGGCCTTCGGAGTTCAGTTGAGCTTGGGATCGAGGCCACAACGCATGGCAAGGCGATTTGAGGACACGGACGGCATCGCCGTGAGGTCCTAAGCACGCTCGCGTGCTCAGCTGGCCACGACAGGGATGGTGGCGATGGCAGCAAGTGCAACGGCGGTGACGAGCTACAGTGGCAATGGCAGCGGCCGCTAGGAGCGACGAATCGTAGCGCTAGGAGAGGGGTTTTAACGGAGAGCTCACCTAGGAGGCACAAGCTGGCCCTGTGAGAGCTTAGAAGCAGCAGAACGGCAGCAATCATCGAAGAAGCTCCGGTGACTGTAGCGGGAAGAAGAGCTCGATCCGCTCGATGCAGGGGGTCCAGGCTTGAGCTCGTGGGCGGAGAAGAAGTAGCGGACCATGGCGATTCTCGCAGACACGCTCCTACGGCGCGGGGACGACGGTGAGCGCGCGGGCGAGGTCGTCCATGGCGACTGTGGTTCGGCTGAGCTCGAGATCGAGCGAGGGAGGGCGAGAGGAGAGGGGAAAGTGGCTAAGGTTTCACCAGTGCGTCGCGGGCGGCGTCCTTATCCCTTCCCAGAGCGTTGTTGTACCGCCGTGTCGCCCATCTGGCCGGCGAGCGCACGCGGGCGCGGACGTGCTGACAGCGCGACGAGGAAGACGACCAGGGGGTGTTGGGCTGGGCCTCCCTGTGCACTCGAGGCCCAGAGGTCCAGTATTCCTTTCTCTTTTTCTTTTTCTATTTTTTGTTTGCATTTTCTTTTCTATTTTGCATTTTGCTTTGATAGCATTTGATTTTTGTTGCAAATGAAACTTGTCACATAAATACTTTGCAATATTCTGGACTGGCACAAAAAGTTTGGGGCCAATTTGAATCCAAAATAAATTATGTTTGCATTTATTTGGGATGGTTAAGTGCTGCCGATCCATTGTTTTAATAACCAAGGGCATTTTGGGAACTTTGGTGATTTTGTTTTCCTTAACATAATTAATTATAGAATATTTTCAATATTATGTACATTTTTTATTTTCATGTTTGATGAAACAATTTTTGCACTTTTACTTTTAATTCAAATTTGACTTGAATTTGGGACAAGTGGCAATGTAGCTTGCAAAATATAGTGACTTGGCATTGACTAGAGGGGAGATCACTGTAGCTTAATTACAGGGGTGTTCCAGGAAATTTGTGTCACATCAGATTGCCATCCAGGAATTCTTAACATGGTGGACATTGACATTCCCGAGCATGCTCCTTTGCACCATCGATGGTGCATGAAGCATTTTTGTTCAAACTTCTATTGGGCATGTGGGAGTAAGGAGTTGTCCAACGATCTTTAAGATTGTTGTCTCGCTTTTTCCGATCGATGTTTCACAAACTTGTACAACCGATTGGTCACGAACAGAAAACTCGATGCAGGGGGTCTTGACTTTGACAATAGGAACATTCAACAAAGGACGAAGTGGGCACGAGCTTATGATGAAGATGGTCGGAGGTACGGTCAAATGACAAGCAACATGGCAGAATGCTTCAATAGGGTGCTCATGGGTGTCCGTGCATTGCCCGTGACGGCAATATTTCAATACACATTCAACGAGATGAATGCGTATTTTCTAAAGTACTCACTTGAACGGATAAGCAGATTGCGGGAGAGAACAAGCACAAGGACAAATACAAATTCCCACCCAAGGTTGATGAATGGATGGAATTTCAATCACAGAAGGCGGACTCCCAAAAAGCAACATTATATAATGATGATGAGTGGATTTACCAAGTGAATGAGCAAGGAGGAACCACAACGATGGCCACCAACACGGAGGCCGGGCGTTCAAGGTCTCGCTATCGCAGTGTGACTGCTCTTGTGGGAGGCCATTGTTGCTTCATCTCGCATGCTCACACTTGTACATGGCAGCTCACACTAGGAATGTGGACGTTAATCACCCGCTCACCATGAGGGAGTCTAAGTTCTCGATCATTACCACCAAGAATACATGGGCCCCTAGATTTCACCCATACTATGACCAATCACGATGGCCGGAGTATCATGGAGTTCAACTATGGCCCGATCCGGAATGGAAGGTGATTAAACGGGGAAGCCGAAAAGCAAAGCTTCTTAGAGGCAACCTGGAAGGATGGGGCCGTCGTGGTGGCCGAGAATCGGGCAACAACCAATTCGAAGAGCCTCGTGAGAGAGCCCATTGTGGAGAGTGCAATGGTGAGGGCCACAACACAAGAAGTTGTAGCAAAAGGAAGAGATCAAAGAGAAATGAATCAAGCACAAGCCAATAAGGAGGTACACAAGTTCCTATCAACCAAGTAGTAGCCAACAAGGTCCTATGCAACAAGGGCCTAGCCAACCAAGTAGTAGCCAACAAGTTCTTAGCCAACCAAGAAGTAGCCATCAAGGTCCTATGCAACAAGGGCCTAGCCAACAAGTTCCTAGGCAACCAAGAAGTAGCCAACAAGGGCCTAACCAACCAAGAAGTAGCCAACAAGGATCTAGGCAACAATGAGGGAGCCTACTTGGTCTTACAAGAGGCCGCGGTGGTGGTAGAGGCCGTGTTAGTGATACAAGGGCTGGTATGGGTGGATACCTACGAGGACCATTTCCGTATGTGGCTACATTTCAATATTCTTTTCATGTTGTTTCATAGTACACTATTGTTATTTATGATCACATGTTGTTTCTTGTCCTTACTAACTATTATCTTGCAGTTTTTCGTAGGTATGGCGGCGTCTCAACCCAACAAGGCAACAGCAAAGTGGGTGGAGGACAAGGATGGGGAAGGTGAGAGGCCGGGTGGTGGGAGGAGGCTACGAGGAAGGTGAGAGAGGAGGATGCAGCCACACTTGAGAGGAAGAAGCAAGATGCACTTGAAGAGAAGAGGAAGATAAAAGAACAAATTACACTGGAGTATGTAGCGAGGCAGAGGAGGGCTAAGTTTGAGGAGTCGATTAAGAAAGTGCAACGGCAAAAGGAATTCAAAGAGAAATGTAGGAGGCTTCATCTTTTCGAGAACGCAAAGAAAGAGAGGGAGAATAAGCTATTCATCGAGAGGGTGGTTCATGAGGCTCGTCGTGCAAGGGAAAGGGAGGAGGAAGATGAAGAAGAGAGGAAGAAGAAGAAGAAGGGAAAGGGGCCTTGCTCGACACAATAGAGCAATGTAGTTATGATCATGTTGTGAACTATGCCATAGACTCCACTTGTCGTCTCGTGCACTTTGATATTTGAACTTTGTTTTGGTCGTGAACATTGAACTTTGTTATGGTCGTGAACTTTGAACTACCATCAAGTTGTTGTCTACTTTTTATGTACTGTCAACATTTTGTACTCTTATTGTGATGCATTTTTGGTAGGTGATGTGTACTTTCCCCAAAACTGTGCTGGTTTCAAGCTTGTGAAATAGTTCATGACTGTAGCACCTTTCCCTTAGGCGCTATCCTCCATAGTATATCACCTAAGTGTTAGGCACTATGCTAATTAAATTTGTAGTCCAGAGAGCAAACATAGAGCAACAGCGAGGTGACAGATTAGTTTCCACCCCCCCACCCCCCCCCCCGAAAATTGTTAAGTGTGTGTAGCGCCTAAAGCAGGGGCACTATCCTCCACAGTATAGCGCGTGAGTCTTAGGCGCTATGCTAATGAAAATTTGCAGTCCAGAGAACAACAGAGAGCAAACAGACCCGTTCCCCCCCCCCCCCCCCCCGAAAATGCTAAGTGTGTGTGTGTAACACCTAAGATAGGGGCACTATCCTCCACAGTATACCGCCTGAGGCTCATGCGCTATGCTGGCTAGTGTAGCTCCTTTGACCTAGGTGCTATGCTCTTTAAATCTGGCAAAAACTGCAAAGCAGTATGTACTATTGTTTGAATCAGTTTTTTCAACAAGACTCTAGCAAATGCATATCACAGATTCAATCAGGATCACCAGAATCAAGTTCTCTAAACCGGCGACAAGTTCAACATTACTTCAAGTTCAACAAAGACGGTAAATTCAACATTACCACGAGTTCAACACCGACAACAAGCTCAACATTACTACAAGTTCATAAGAAACCGACGACAAGTTCAACGTCGCTAGTGCTTCCTTCCACGCGTCCTTGTGCCTCGTCCCCTCCTAGGAGCAATCTTGTCCATCACCACTGACTGCGGTTCATCCTCTTCCTCTGCCTCCCCTCCTCCGCATCATCTTTCAAGTCATCATCCTCCTTGATACCCCTCATCCTTCTCATACCTGTTGACCTCCGCGAGCCCTCAATGACCGCCTTCTTTCCTTTCATGTTGTAGTCATCCGGTGTGTACCTCTTGAAATGTCCCTTCCTAGACTTTAACATGTAAGCGGAGCAAATTTGATAGTCCTGCAATGTCATGTCATCCTCAACCTTCCTAAAAAGAAGATATGTATGGTAAAGATCGTGCCTCATAAGAAAGTGAGGAATGCTTGGAAGAGATGAATGTATGCTATTCTCATACCTCCAAATGAGTTGCCGAGGTAGTCTCATCCTCCAGATTAGCTGCATGGTCAGGAGGCGTATTGGACCTAGACTGTGACGGAGTTGTATACTCGGGGTCACGGCAACCTAGGAGGTTGGATAACCGGCGTAACCGTTGGACCTGGCGCTGTCACATTGACAAGTGAAGGAGATGTGAAACTAAGCAAGGAATAAGCAACTAGGCGATGTTGTAACTCGAAACGTACCTTAATGAAATCTCAAAGTGCACTTTCTCCCTTTTTTCCGACCGGGTTCTGACTAGAACATTCTGGCTTTCATCGGCTTGTTTCTTGAACTCCTTGCGCTAAGGATGAATGGAAATCAACATGTTAGGCAAGCAAAGAGGGGTACTAGTGCTAATAGGAAAACGAACAAGGGCACACTTTACCACAAAGTTAAGCACTGGAGCGAAAGGGGTTTGGGTCCCATCCATGATTAATTTGTTGTATTGGCTCTGGGCAAGTTCATCAAATATGGTGGGCTCTTCCAATATTTCCTCCTCATTAGACGACGGGCATATCTCCACACGAGTATTGGCAATAAGCCATTGAATGTAGTAGTTGAATGCAATTGGGCAATACTCGCATAGCTGGGATCCTGCCCTAGTCATAGCTTCCTCCACACAAAGCTCGAACTTGGTGACATACTTCTTATGATGTTTATCCTAGTCCTTGACCTTTCTCTATCTTTTCCTATCCAACCTGCATGTTAAAAAGCACACTATTAGCACCATCAAAAAGGACATCACGATGCTAAGTGCACGCATTTCATGCTTTCTTACCTGTGAAGCTGGCGGTCCGTGTCCTCCCACTCCGGCGGGTGGCCCTGAAACAACCCAAACTGCCTCATCACACGATGTGGCAAATGAAGCTCAACCGCCCAATTGCATATCAATGGGCACCGCATAAGCCAAAGATGCTTTTTCTCCAAGCGGGTTCAGCTGGAACTGGTATGCTACACCAAAGCTATCCCTGCTACCATATGGCTCCCATTCCACCTGCAACATAGCACACCAACATTGATGTGGAGTTTTCATAGAGAGCATGCGAGTTAGTGATGTAATGACAATACTTACCTGCTCGGTGGTAAGCGTATCCAACTCGTTGGTGTACTGCTTGTACATGATATCGACATCGCTCGTCATCTCCGATACCACATCCCACTTGTAAGCCCAAGTGGGGAGCCGGAGAGGGTTGTTATGATCGTCCCAATCCTTGTACGATACCTCTTTTAGGCGTCCAACTGGCAAGCATTCCCAGCTCCATTCCGAAAGTAGGAGCATAGGACCACCAATTCCGGCGGTGGCTGAGGACCTACGACAAGCATCGTCCAACTACACATAAAGGCAAACAGGATTCAGTTAAGGACAAGTTTGCATTGGTAATGTACAAATAAACTAAAGATGAACAATTGATTACCTGCCGGTACAAGTTGGCTAGTGCCACCGAGCACCAGCTAAATTTGTTGTCGAAGACAGTCAACGCCTTAAGCCACATCCATTGAGCGGTCCTGCCACCGCCGTCGGCAAAGAGAGTCCTAGATATAATATACGACACGTATATGCGAGCATATGTCTGGATCACATCATCAGTAGCGTCGACGGGGCAATGCGCAAAGTTCTCTACAATCCACGTGTAAGGAGCGCCAGCAGGGACTCTATCTTTACTTTTGTCTTCGGCCTCCTCAGGAGCCATACCAATAAGGGCCTCTATCTGCTGGCGTCACCCATCAGAATCTATGCTCATACATAGAGTCTTCCCCTCGATAGGAAGTGCAAGGATCATAGAAACATCCTAAAGTGACACGGTCATCTCCCCGGTCTGGAGGTGAAAAGTGTGCGTCTCCGGCCTCCACCGGTCCGCAAGTGCAGTGTTCAGGTTTGGCATCGACCGGGTGACAAGCTGGATGAATGGGAGGAGTCCTAGAGTCTCGATGTACGGTGTGTACCGCTCATCGTACAGCATGGCACTCGACGAGGCCCTGTGAGACCGAATCTTTAGGGGTCCAAGCTTCTGCAAACATACAAGTGAGAGTATTACAACGTATCCATTTGAACTAAACAAAAATTATGAACTACCAACTAGTATTTTTATTACCATCTTCTTCTCCGCCATCAAGTAGGCCCAGTGTTCAACATCATAGTAATCATCGAGAAGCCACACCATCCTAAATATTTCAAACAATAAGACATACATGAACATTGTTTCGGTTTCTAACTAAATATGAGCAAACTACCATCCTTCCTATGCATTATTTTATATGCGAGCATATTTCATATGTATTCATCTCAACAATCATATGTAGCTACTAAAAGGAATTTAAACCAATCATCTAATAAAATTTCATATGTAAGTATTATTCAATACATAGATACAAATTCCCATGCAACCATGATTTACAATACAAATCAACAACACACATGTTTCCCAATGATTACAACTCATCTACAAAGGCTAAATCACCCCACGTTATTTCAATTTTCCATAGAAATTTTGAATCCATCAAAAACTAGGGTTTCACCCAAACTTGCACAAATATGAACAATGCGATGGATTTTTCGGATGAAAAGGAGGGGATCGGAGGAGAATACCTTCTGGGAGAGATTGGGGCAGAAATCCAATGGGAAAAACTTCAGATCTGTGAGATTGGGAGAGGGGATTGAGAGGGGGAGAGGGAGAAAGCCGCGGCCGACCCTTTCTGTTCCTGGGAGGAATGAGTGGGATGGGGGAGGGCCGGCTCGCGCCGGTCACTAAGTGCTAGGGTAGCGCCTATCGCTTAGGCACTATACTGTGTACGATAGTGCCTAAGGGAGGGGCGCTACTTAACCACGGGTGGGGCCTGGCCTGGCCCCGGGGTGCCACGCTGGCAAGCCATGTAACGCCTGTCAAACGGGCGCTACACCGTGTCGTATAGCGCCCACGCGTTGGGCGCTACCCGAAAGGGTTAGCTGGGTGAAATAGTTTCGCGGACGGTTCATTCTGTGAATTTGTTTCACCTTTAGGTCATTTTTGTCCATTTTGCCCCTTCCCTCGTGGTTCAAATTCTTTCTGTTGATGATGTTTTTCCTGTTATGATTTGTTGCTGGTTCTATCAGTTAAAGTGTTGGAGGCTGGTTTGCTGTGTTGGTTCGGGGAATCCTTACCTGACACTGTCATAGGCCATCTCCAGTGATTACGGACTGCAGAAATTTTGGTTTGTCCTCCAGACTGCATAACGGCGGTCCCAGGGATCGTGGCTGCAACCCCGGCTGGCGAGAGAGAGAGATGGCAACGTGGGCTATGAGGAGGAGCATGCAGGGACGCTGCCAACGGTTCGAGGACGCTGAGGAGCAGGCAGCCACGGCTGCGGCCAACACAGGAGATTGTTTCAAGGAAGGTAAGAGACTGATTTCTATTCATCTTTATGCATTAATAATTTCTTATTGTACATATTGCTGGTTCCAAAATATTTATGGACAATTCTAGCATATCTTTTGTATGGCCACCAACTCACCATCGATGGTCTCACTATCCTATAAGCTTATTAGGCTCAAGCCTCAAGGCATGTCTATTGTGATCGATGAATGATTGTCTTCTTTGGCGAGGAAATGTACCATGCAAGGAAAATGTTATAAAAACATATTATAGTTCAGTACAAAGTACCCTCTTGAATGGATCTTTTCTCAAGTTTGTATGTGTTGTTATAACCGCAATCCTCTTTCATCCCCCAATTGGCAAATACTAGTTGGATGCCCGTGCGTTGCCACAGGACAGAAACATTTATAAAAGCAATAAGCGATCAAATTACAACAAACCGCAAATGCTCAATGTATCTCCGGCTACACACATCGTGTGTCATCTCCTCTTTAAATTCTGCTCTCAGTCGAGTATTGAGGTAGGAGACCAACAATATGGTCATGTACTAAGAACTTCACATTAGCATGGATAATGAAGGGTTAGACATTAACATGGATAATGAAGGGTTAGACATCCGGCAGCAACATCTGCTCCTTCGTGGTTGGTAGCAGTGGTCAAGATAAATTAAAGATGGAAATCGTGCTCGGGTTCTTCCCATGATTGTTACTCAAACCATGAATATTTACTTCCTAATGCATTCGCCTCGAGCGTAAAAAGAAAGAACTCCATTAGTTACCTTGAGTTGTTCTCTTTCTATCATGTACATCAAATACAAGAAAATACCATGCAACATATAACAGGTTACCATGCAGTCATTTATTAGTTCACACGAAGATTTTCTAATGGAGATTAAGCTTAGTTATATGCAACAAAGATCAAGCAACAAAATGAGTCAGTGATACACAAACTATTGATCTGAAATATGGCTTTATTTCTACATTATGAAAAAGGAATAACAAGATTACATTCGGCTGCCTACAACTAAAAAATAAAATAAAATAAGAAAATTGCACTGAAACTCCCCAACTTACAAGTTCATTTCAAAAAGAGTTGCTTTCCCCTCCGACAAAACTATCTGTTAACACAAGCAGGAGCATCGGCACCTTCAGAAACCAGAACAGAGAGGACCAAGTGTCATCATATATACAAGAGAGCCCTTGTTTCCCGTCTCCTACAAATTTCAAAAGAAGGGAGGAATTTTACCATGCCCCCCACACCCTGAACCTCTAACCGGACATCAACCATAGCCACTCTACGGCTGCCTTCCCAAGCACAACCCCGCGAGCTTGCCTGACCATTTCCCTAGTGCATCTTTGTAGCCATACTAACCTTGTTGTATCCACCTACAATTGCGGCCATGCCTCTGAATGGAGTGTAGTAGGGCAAGGACGTCATGTCGATCTCTGACGCGACCTTGGTGTCCCTGAAATGATGATGTATGCCCTGCAGGTGCTCCTATTAAGAGTCGTCCGACATCCGGTCCCTTACCACTATTCGTCCAATGTGTCGATCGGTGACACTTGCACTCTTGATTGGTGTCATTGACGTAGTCACTCTGTCTGTCTAGCTGCAAGAGTAGCAAAGGTGAAATATGTTAAGATATTTAATTAATCTGCAGATCAGAACATAATAGATTATTACATGAAATCAGCAGATTACATATGCCACATACAGGTCAAGGTATGAAAGAAAACTCACCTTAAATATAACTGAAGTGTTGGATACTGTGTTTTATGATTTGACATCATACAAACATTATCCGGCACAAAGTTACAGTTAGAGATAACCAAACTAATCACAAAACTAAATCAATGGCAAACAAATAAGCATCATGGTTAATAAGTGAATTTACATACTCCCTTCGATCTAATAAGTGTCGTGGTCCACGACAATTATTTTGGATCGGAGGGAGTACCTTTTTGTCTATCACAGTATCCATGTAATTAGAATTTCCGTTCTGAGCCCCAAACATGTAACCTATTTGGAAAGGTCTTGAGAAAATGCAAAGAACCACTGTTTAAGTTAGAAATCATCATAGTATGATGCTATAGACGAACAATCTTGTTCATATTCTAGCCATACTTTGCTTGTTGTGAATCATTTTTACTGCCATGTGTAATAACAACAACAATCTTCAGAACAGCATGAACGGGATATAGTAAAGTGCCCGTGCGATGCAACGGACCGAAATAGCTCAATAGTGATTGCGAGCCTGATAAAAATTAATACTCTAATTTCTACCACTCCCATATCTTATTTTCTTTCTTTCTGAGGAACACTACTCACAGATCTTTAGTATCTCCCATATTTTAGTTTCCCTATCATGTGTCCCACCATATAACATTCTAATATGTTTGCACCATGGATGCAAAGGTATGAAAGATCATGCATAAACTAATGAGTATTGCACTTTACATTTCCTTTATTATGTGGATCACTAAATAAAACAATTTGGTCAAATCATCAAAGAAACAGTTAGCGGAGGGGCAAAAATCTTAAACCAAAAAATGCATTGACAAAACATTATTACAGCAAGGCAAAAATGTGAGCATATGCTTCCATATGCTTCAATGGAACGACTACAATGGAACTTCAATTCAAGCATAATGTTTACTGGTAGATGTCGATGGCAGCTTTAATGTGAGCATACACCTACTTGTAGATGGAGATGGCGGCTTGATCTGAAAAATACATATGGAGGAAATTAGGATTTTCTAGTGCAACTTGATTCAAGCTAGTTGATGATGTCAATTTTTGCCCAGATGGATCAAACCTGAAAAGTTTACAAAAGAAATCACTAAAAAGGAACGAAAATGGACATAAGATTTTGCTACTAATACATGAGAACTACATAAATAAGACTTGGCATACACCCAAAGAGTAGTTGCAAACTGCAAATAAATATTTAATAGCCAGAACTTCAGCCGCAGCATCCTAACAACGACAAATTTAATAGATGAATCATCCTAATTAACATAGATGAAATTAGCAGCACACATGCAACAGAACTTGGTAATAAACCATGTTCGGGCAATAACAAACATCTCAGCCACAGTGAAACTGAAGCTGATGTTAACAAATGTAGAGGAGGTAGGAACCTTCTGTAGACTATAGTGCTCCGGTTCATCAGCAGCAATTGAGCCACGCCAAGGGATCCGCAGGCGGCAGCTACTCTGTTGGTGACATCACCATCGAAGAGGACTATCCGATCAAACAAGAAACGTCCATTGGCTTGATCATTGGCATAATCATACAGTCTTCGTTCCGCTAGTTCCAACTCTCAGGGATAAATGTGCACCAGACTACTGGAGTAGATGGGCTCTGACATCCGGTGTATCAGTCTTCCAATGCATCACACAATATATATGATATGGAAACTTTGGCATTATCAACCTGAAGTACCTGAAAAGACGAGGATGGCCACATCAGCGTGGCAGTGATCTACTCATCCCTGCTATCATCTAGCACAAGAAAATAAACCTTGAAGCTACACAAAGATCTACAGGCACAAGAAGCGAAGTTTGAAGCTGCATAAATAAGGGAAACTTTGTTGTTGTACCCCCATACTGATGCACCGGTTATCCCCAATAAATATGAACTGCCTTAGAAAAGCCATTTGGTTGATTTAAAAAGATTATTCAGAATAATAACGGGGAGACAAAATTGTCCTATCAGTTCATCACCCAAGCACAGAGGCAAAAAAATACTCACATTCAGACATCGGCACCTCAACAGCGTCCAACTATCGACCATAAAAAAAAGAAATTTTCAGCTTTTCATACACAATTACACATAAGACTATCTAGAATCATCTTCTGCGAAGCTAAATCCATCACCCCAGATTTATTCCGGTAGAGTTTATACTTCATACAAATAAAAAAAAATCATGGGCACACATGTCAAATATACACTCACCAATCCGGAGAATGAATTGAAACAGAGGGCATCAAATGGAGAGAGAGAGAGAGAGAGAGAGAGAGAAGCTCCCCTGAGAGAACCCATAGACGATAGGGCGACTGCTGCAGGCTGACGGACATCATCATCGCGACTGATACAGGCCATGCAGAGGAGTAATTTGGACAGAGGCACGCGGAAGGGACTTGGCCGGGCCGGGACGATGGACGGCAGGGGCTCGACCGTAGGCGGCTTTTGGTGGCAGCAGTGGCCCGTCTCGCAGGGGGGCGACGGGGCGCAGACGCTGGTCGTCGCTCGTCGCTGTGGTCGACGCGCCGCCCTCCTCATGGACTCCGTGAGATGTCAAGGGCGCAGATCCACCACTCCAATCTAGCTTGGCTGCAGTGTGCTGCTGCTCGAGGTCGTTGTAGGCGGGAGGAGGTCGGCGGTGGTGATTCCTCTCCGGAGAGACAGGGAATCGAGAGCGAGGATTTGGGGCAAGGAAGTGGGAGGTGGGATACTAGGACGTGCGTACGTGGGTTGTTTTACCAATTTTATTGTTTTTTCTTTCTTTCGTGCGCGAGGGGTGGGAAGGAGGTCCGATTTTTCATGTGCGAAGAGAAATTTACACGTACGAGGGGAGGTCGAACCATCACGACGTTCGATTCTCCTTTAATACTAGAGATTTAGTCAATCAAGTTGCTTAATTTTTTTACATTGTTTCTCGAATCAATATGGATGCAGCCTGTATGATATGGTTAAATGTTGCTCCCACTTGCATTTTTAACTGTTAGTGCGTTGAATTCTTACACGAAGGTGCTTGTTCCTATGACTTAGATTGAGATATTGAATGAACATTTGTCCAAGAACAGTTTTTTTATGCTCATTACAGATTGTTCTTTTTAACTGCTACTGTTTACTTCTGAATTTATCTGCTCTCAGCTTGATCAAATACTAGATTGTTAGGCCTCGCACCGCACGACCCAGCGTTGATGGCCCGGGTGATAAATTTTTGTTCCAGTTTGACAGGCAAAATGTAAGAAAAAAATTGCCCTGCTATGTATGTATACCAGGAAATGATAGTTAAAATATTTCAAGTTTTATCAAATGTATCTATAATCCAATTTCTTTAAAACTTTTATGTAGTTTCAAGATGGATTGGTACCACCACGCGCGCTCCCTAGGTCAGTGCATGTAAATAGAAGTTTTCTACCATATTACCACATTACTTCCCTACAAACCAATTATAATTCATCTCTTCAAATACCGACCAACATATGTGCCAGTTTATGTAAATTTAACTTTCCTATTTTGTGTTTGTATATATTTACAAAACATATCCTTCAATTTAATGAAAAAATAGATGGGCGCGGCAACGAGCACCATCATGGTCTAGTAGTACTTAAGATAGTCCATTAAGGGGTTCAGAGTAGAAGGTTTGGTCCGCTATTTGCTACTCTCTCCATTCCTTTATCTAAGGTGTATTATTTTCAGCACGGTGACCAAGGCACATAATTATGCACTAGTTAGGACAAAATTACCCTTCTCTAATTTGTAGATTAGCGGCAAGTAAATCATTTAGGCTAGGAAAGAAAGAGATACACACAATCGGGAGAAAGATAGTTTCCTTTTCTTTCTCTACAAGGAGAGATACATGCAATCCGGGGAGAGATACTTTCCTTTCTCTGGAGGGCCAAGATCGGAATTACGAGGAATTAGAACAAATGCACCTTACATTGTGAAATTTTATCAAAAAACAAATACACCTTATATAAAGGAACGGAGGGAGTATTGTCTAATCTAGCGTGCTTGCTTACGTGTGCTTTCTTTCTACTCTAGTGCGCTGAGCTGCTGCTTCTCCTTCCAATTCCGCTCACCCCGGTCCTTGATCGTATCCGCACCGACGCGACTACTAATTCACAGTGTTATTGTATCCATGGCAGGGGCCTCCATTGGGAGTATTTTTTTTTTAAGCGTCACCGGGGGGCAAGAGGCCCACCTGAATATTTTCATTTAGCCGAACAACGGCAAACCATACAGAAATACAAGGTTTTGGCACCCATTAGGGGAAACAGAGCCCAACGCCACATGCCATAGACGGCACTCTAGGGCAAAGCAGAAAGACATTACACTCAAGACTCGAGAATCGTTTTACAAATGGTGCGGCAACAACGCCATCTCCATAAGAGAACATCAGCGTGTTAAGATTATCATATCTCATAGGATCTGCTGTAGTCAATGCTTGATCTGGTAGTTACTAGTTAATAGTCGCCATGTATAGATGATCCTATAAGCTGTTATATCAATCAGAGATTGACCTGATTGAATGTATGCTTGATGTACAAGTTTAACACCATATAAATTGAGTACAGGCCGGTGGGTATTCACCACGGCAATTACCCCAATTAAAGCTATTTTTACATGGTAACAAGAGCCTAGTCGATCCACGCCATGACTTCCGCTCAAACCACCTCCATGACCTCGCCATCCACTGCATCCGGAGCCTCCCTTGCCCTCGGGCAGTTCACCAGCGGCATGCTTGGCACCGGTGGTTCTGTGTTCGCTGGCTCCACCTCATCGGGACTCATCTCGATCTCTACCATGGGACAGATGGTCACCGTGAAACTCAATCGCGACAACCACCTGCTATGGAAAGCGCAGGTCATCCCCATCCTTCGCGGCCACCAAGTTCTTGGCTATGTCGATGGATCATATCCGGCGCCGCCGAAGACTGTCCGTGAGTCGGACGCGGACGACGCTCCGATGGTGGCCAACGTGGCATACACCGCCTGGTATGCTCAGGATCAGCTGATCCTCTCTGCGCTCCTCTCAACATTGTCACCTGAGGTCCTGGCGCGGACGCTCGGGCTGGACTCCTCCGCCGCGGTGCGGTCTGCCGTCGAGCGGATGTTCTCGTCGCACTCGCGCACCAAGGTCACGCACATCCGACGCCAGTTGGCGCTGATCCAGAAGAAGGACATGAGCATGGCCGATTACTACGGCCGTGTAAAAGCTCTCGGAGATCAGCTGGCAGCCATCGGCAGCGCCCTCTCTGATGATGAGATGACAACCTACCTGCTGACCAGGCTCGATCAATTGTACTAGTCATTCACCACCTCCGTCAACTTTGCAAGGCGGCAACATGCCGCTGGACGAGCTCTACTCCCACATGCTCGACTACGAGGCACTCCGGGAAGCCGCCAACACCAGCTACCAGATCACCGCCAACGCTGCTAGTCACGGCAACGGCGGAGCAAACCGTGGCCGAGGCCGTGGCAATGGCGGCCGCGGCGGCTACGCTAACCAAGGGGGACGAGGCGGCCCTCCTAATGGCGGCAATGGAGGAAATCACGGAGGCCAGGGTGTACGCAGGAATGCACCAAGCAACAGGCCAACTTGCCAAATCTGCGGGAAGGTTGGTCATTCAGCATACAAGTGTTACAATCGTTTTGATGCAAGCTACCAGGGAGAAGAGCCACGCCAAGCTAATCACATCAACACCGGCCATCAGGCCTATGATCCTGCATGGTACGTGGATTCAGGAGCCACGGACCATATCACTGGGGACCTAGAGAGGCTCAACATCCGGGAAGCCTACCATGGCAAGGAACAGGTCCATACAGCTAGCGGATCTGGTATGAAAATCTCTCACATTGGTAATTCTCATATTCATATGCCGCACAATCAATCTTTAGCCTTAAACGATGTTCTTCTTGTTCCACAAACACAAAAAAGCCTTCTCTCTGCTCATCGTCTTACCAATGATAATAATGTGTCCGTTGAACTTTTTCCCAATGCTTTTGTTGTTAAGGATCTGGCTTCGAGGAAGGTACTAGCTTGCGGGGGGGGGCAGTGAAGAAGGTCTCTACCCAGTTTATGGCAGGCGTCCGAGTCAACATAGGACGGCCTTGTCTGTCTCTGTCAAGCCAAGTTACTCACGGTGGCACTGTCGCTTGGGCCACCCGTCATCCGTCGTCGTCGATCACGTCGTCAATCGCCTTGGTCTCCCTTATGGAGACAAGAAAAGTAAAACGTCAGTTTGTGACGCATGCCAACAAGGGAAAAGCCATCAGCTACCCTTTCCTCGTTCCAATAGAGTGTCTTCGGTTCCTTTAGAACTTGTTTTCTCTAATGTTTGGGGGTCTGCATGCCTCTCATCAGGAGGCTTCAAATATTATGTTAGTTTTGTCGACGACTTTAGTAAGTTTACTTGGATGTTTTGTCTTCGGAATAAAAAAGATGTTGAACAAATTTTTCTTCAGTGGCAAGCTCATGTTGAACGATTATTGAATCGTAAAGTTTTGCAGGTCCAATCTGACTGGGGTGGGGAATACCAAAAAGTCCATCCTTTCTTCCAAAAAATAGGTATTGCGCATCATGTCTCATGCCCACACACACACCAGCAGAACGGATCTGCAGAACGAAAACATCGCCACGTAGTCGAAACCGGCCTCACACTTTTAGCTCAATCCTCCATGCCAATCAGATTTTGGGATGAGGCTTTTAAAACTGCGTGTTTTCTTATCATGCCAATCAGATTTTGGGATGAGGCTTTTAAAACTGCGTGTTTTCTTATCAATCGCATGCCCAGCAAAACCATCAACATGGCCACACCACTTGAGCGCCTTTTCAATGAAAAACCTGATTATACCTTTCTAAAAGTTTTCGGTAGCGTGTGTTGGCCATGTCTTCGGCCTTACAATAATCGAAAGCTTCAGTTTTGATCAAAACGATGTGTTTTCCTTGGGTATAGCACACTGCACAAAGGTTACAAGTGCCTTCATATCTCTTCTGGACGAATCTATATCTCTCGAGACGTGGTGTTCGATGAGGCAATCTTTCCCTATTCCGATATCATGCCACCCTCTACACCGGCCTCCCTACATAATCAACTCATGTCACCAACCTCATATCCATACTCGCCATATACCTCTGATTATGCAGCTAATGATGGAGAAAACAATAGCAGAGATCATAATTCATCCAATCCTGCTACGTGTGGTATTCTTGTTCCTTGTGTGCAGGTTCCCAGCGTGCCAAGCAACAAGGGATTGTGTGATCACGTCGATCGCCCCTTGTGCATGGGTCATGCAGGCGACGCTACAGCCATGAGCGAGCCACTCTCTCCGCACGGGCCAGCTTCGCCGGGAACGCCCGGCGAGTCACCTTCACCAGATGGGTCAGCCTCTCCTGTAGCGGTCCATGAGCCAGCTTCGCCCCCTGGCCCTCCAGAAGATGCGGCGGTTGTGTCTCCTGTCGATGCTCCATCATCGAGCACTGATTCGCCTCCGGCAGCGGCACCGCCGCGCTACGCCACTCGCCTCCACGACAACACATGGCGGGCGAAGGTCGTTACTGATGGGACCATTCCCTATGGAGTGACGCGTCGCCAGCGTCGGGCCTCCTTGGCGGTCACCGTGCCTCGCAACCACGTTGAAGCTGCCACTGATCTGCGCTGGCGCAACGCCATGGATGAAGAATATCAAGCACTCTTGTCAAACAAGACCTAGCATCTTGTCCCACCCCCACGAAATTGCAATCTCATTGATTGTAAATGGGTCTTCAAGCTGAAGCATCGCGCTGATGGCACCGTTGATCGATATAAAGTGCGCCTCGTCGCCAAAGGTTTCAAGCAGCAATTCGGAGTGGATTATTCAGAAACATTCAGTCCTGTCATCAAGCATGCCACAATTCGTTTGGTCCTCTCTCTAGCTGTCTCCAATGGTTGGTGTCTTCGGCAACTCGATGTTCAAAATGCCTTCCTTCATGGTGTACTTGAAGAAGATGTGTACATGCGCCAACCGCCGGGCTATGTTGATCCAGCGCTACCTCTCCATGTTTGCAAGCTGTACAAGTCGTTGTATGGTCTCAAGCAGTCACCCCGAGCTTGGTTCTCTCGTCTCAGTGCCAAGCTGCTAGCCCTTGGCTTCCGTCCCTCTCAGGCTGACACCTCGCTCTTTGTCTATGAGCAAGGGGGAGTAACTATGTATATGCTCATTTACGTCGACGATATCATACTGTCCAGTTCGTCGCCTCATGCTGCTCAAGACCTCATTGCCGCACTCCGTAATGACTTTGCAGTAAAGGATCTCGGTGATCTACACTATTTCCTCGGGATAGAGGTAGTGCGCTCTCGAGATACAATTACACTGAAGCAAGCGAAGTATGCTAGTGATCTCCTGAAAAAGGAAGGTATGATGAGTTGCAAGCCTGTTCCTACTCCAATGTGCACTTCAGAACAATTGTGTCGTGATGAGGGAGCAAAGCTCTCTGAGATGGAGACGACGAGGTACACAAGCGTTGTTGGGGCGCTGCAATACTTGACGCTGACTAGACCCGACATCAGCTTCGCTGTGAATAAAGTGTGTCGGTGCATGCACTCGCCTACAGAGCAGCACTGGGGGGCAGCCAAGAGAATTCTTCGGTATGTCAGAGGAACCATGCAGCTCGGCTTGAAGATCAGCCGTTCTTCCTCATCCTTGCTGAGCGCATTTTCGGATGCCGATTGGGCAGGCTCGGCAGATGACCGACGCAGCACCAGTGGATTTGTGGTGTTCTATGGAGGGAATTTAGTGTCCTGGAGTGCAAGAAAGCAAGCAACTGTCTCCCGGTCTTCAACAGAAGCAGAGTACAAGTCACTAGCCAACGCCACGGCAGAGATCATCTGGTTTCAGTCCTTGCTTCGTGAGCTAGGCGTTGCTCAACGATAAACCCCTGTCCTATGGTGTGATAATCTGGGTGCTACATATTTGTCAGCCAACCTGGTGTTCCACGCTAGAACGAAACACATCGAAGTTGATTTTCACTTCGTTTGAGAACAAGTGGCTCGAAAGGATCTTCAGATTCGGTTTGTGTCTACTCGTGATCAGTTAGCGGATGGGCTGACAAAACCAATCAGTGGACAACAACTCAGGCGACTCTGTAGCGATCTCAATCTTGCAAGATGAGATCGAGGGGGAGTGTTAAGATTATCATATCTCATAGGATCTGCTGTAGTCAATGCTTGATCTGGTAGTTAATAGTTGCCATGTATAGATGATCCTAAGCTGTTATATCAATCAGAGATTGACCTGATTGATTGTATGCTTGATGTACAAGTCTAACACCATATAAATTGAGTACAGGCCGGTGGGTATTCACCACGGCAATTACCCCAATTAAAGCTATTTTTACACAGCGGCGATGTTGCGGACGACATCAGAAGGAGCTAGGCTCTGGTCACGGAAGAATTTGGCGTTGCGGCTCTTCCAAATGTTCTAAAGAATGGCGATGCAGACCGTGGAACGGAGGAGAGGTTGCGTAGGGAGACCAGCCGCATTGCCACGGCATAGAGACAACAGCTGGCATTGCTGGCACGGCCGAGGCCCAGACGGCGCAGGGGTGCGTACACCGAAGAAGCAGGTGCTCGAGGTTTTCCTCCTCGCCGCAGAAGATACACACCGCACTGGGAATGATGCACCGGTGTTGAAGATGAGAAGCGTTGGGGAGGCACCGGCGGTGACAAAGCCAGAAGAACTACTTACATTTTCCGGGAGCATAGCTGCGCCAGATCGTAGGCGTGAAGGCGTCCACCTCGTGGAGTACCATGGTGAAGTGGTACATCGCACGGGCCGTGAGGGCTGCGCCGAAGGGGCGCATGCCGCGGCGATTAGGCACAGCATCACGCAGGGCCACATGCCCCAGCTCCGCGCGCAGGCTGCAGAGCACAGCACGCGCAACCGCCGTGAGCCTGGGCTGCAGATGATCCTCAATTCAGTGGAGGACAGACGAGACACTGGCATTGGGGCGGGTGGAGTGGGAGAAGAGGGCCGGGAACCGCACCTCCAGTGTGCCACCCCCGCACCACAAATCACGCCAGAACATGGTCCACCGCCCGTCACCAACCACACAGGAGGTGCACTCCCGGAAGCGAGGCTGGCAGTATCGCCAGCAGCGCCTTCCACGTAGCCGTGTCCAAGCGGTGAGCGTCGCTGAGATCACAGTCACCAGACCAGCCATACCGCTCCATGAACCAAGCCTGCCATGCCGCTGATTGCACCTCGTGTATGCGAGCAAGAAGCTTCATGGGAAGGTAGGAGTTCTGCAGGCGCATGTCGTGCATGCCAAGGCCACCACGTGCCCTGGGCTTGCATATTTCAGACCACGCAATATTGCACTACGCGCCAGTGATCGAAGAATCATTGGCCCAGAAGAAAGCACTGCACCTTTTCTCGAACGCGGCATGCGTGGCCTCAGCAAGTTGGAGGGAGCCCATGGCATAAGTGGGAGGGAGGTGAGGACTGCGTCGACCAGCGTCCACTTGCCGGCCGATGAGAGGAGCAGACCGCACCACCCGGCAAGCCACTTGTCCACCTTGGCAATGAGGGGGTAAAGGTCAGCGATCCGCAGCTTGAACGGAGAAAGCAGGAGACCCAGGTACAGCTAGCTGTGGAAAGCTGCCAACAGGGCACCCGAACACCACGGCAAGCTGAGCAGGAGCATCAAGATCGATGCTTTGCCACCTGCGCTGTGTCAGCCCGTAGCAGGATCAACGTGTCATCAGCGTACTGTAAAACAGGGCACGGGAGCGACGGGACGAGGGGGTGTTGGAGACCTCCATCAGCGCCAGCGTGAAGGCAGCCGGGTCCAGCGTGGGAGTCCTAAAGACATGGCTGTACACGGGAAAACACACGAGATTTGTTTATGAAAAAAAGGCTACGCAAAGGACTAGTGCTATTCATCGGAGGAAAAGATAGAAAAAGCTAATTGACCTACAACCTACAGGAGTACGTGGTGGAGGAGTCGGGAAGGCTTATATGGTGGAGTTTGGCTTTATTTCTTTGTATTGTGTACGAGGATGGTAGCGTAAGGGTCTGTGATGTGCGTGCGGGATGGCGACGTGCGTATAAGGTTCGGAGGAGTCTGGAGCGTGTCGTGATAGGATCATGCATACACAGGGCGTCAAGCAATGCACGGAGATGTGCGGGGCGGACACGACGCAAGGTGGAGTATGATTGCAGTCGGATAAGTTCGGCTGGGTCGGATTGGACAGTCTGATGGATCGACAGGGATGTCGGTCAAAGCAGAAGACGGCGTTGATTTCAGCGACGACGACATAGGAGCGTGATGCTGATGGTGACCGACTTTTGGGGCGTGAAAACACGTGGCACAGGTCCGAGGTCTTACTGTATGTGTTTCCATTACAGGAATACAGGGTGAGGACTGATGATGCATGCTTCTTTGTTCAATGGTTGGATGGAGAATGTGAGTGCAGGAGTTGTGACTATATTTTCCATCACAATTCTTCATGTGCTTGCTCAAAATGTTGAAATTTATTTGAAGCTATATTGGAATTGCAGTTCTGATAGGTGTTGGATCATGACTTATTGTGACGTTCTTCCTGTCAGTACTTGTGAGATCTATCGACGATGGCAAGAAGGATGTTGCTTCTGATTTCTTGGTGTTCGGTGGGTAAGGAGCTAGAGACATACTTACTTTTTTTCTTATGGGAAACTAATAGAAACTTCTCTTTGGGATTAAGGTGAATATATGGTTTCTACTTTTCTATACTACCACTCACTATCACAACTTCATATACCTAAAATGATGCAAGTGAGTATAGTTTCTTTGTTATTAGGTCCCAGCATTAGACCCACATTTAGCTACAACTAATCAGTCAATAGACTCCAAAATAGGCATTATCCTTTCTTCAACCGCGTGGCGTGTCGCCGCATATATGATGCCACATATAGATATTTTTGTGTTTCCATTCAAAGTTAATTGTTAGCCACAGGTGAAGATAACACCGAGATTTACATATACTTTATTTGAATAACAGTTTACAATAGTTTTTGTTATCATTAACAACACCATATTTTCTTGTTAAATTGGCATTGAGGGGCAAGAACTGGACTCTTTGGTGACTTGGTATCGTCAAGAAATATATCATGAAAGCATGTATTCTCATCTCTTTGAGGTTATAAGTGTTATGAAATGAGCTTGTATTCCATCAGGGCCAATAGGCCATCACATATACATGTAGGGAAATAAGCAAAGAAGCCCCTATACAATATGATAACTACACACGGCACAACCCCCTGTTCTAACACCCCCCCCCCCCCCCCTCAAACTCAAGGGGGGTCTTGGACACCGAGTTTGGACAGGAAAAGGTTGTGTTATGACCATGTCTGAGCTTTCGTCATAAAATCAGCAAGCTGAAGCTCCGAGGGCACATACTGAAGGGCCACAATCCTCTCTTGCACCTGAGAACGCATGTAGGAGGCATCAACACCGATGTGCTTGGTGAGCTCATGCTTAACAGGATCACGGTCAATGCTAAGCGCCCCAGTGCTATCGGAGAGCAAAGGGGTCGGTGCAGCAGTGGAAACACCAAAATCCTGAAGAAGCCACCGTAGCCAAGTAATCTCTGCAGTCACGAATGCCATAGCTCGTAGCTCAGCCTCAGCACTGAAGCGAGATACAGCAGTCTGCTTCTTGGTCTTCTAGGCAATCAGAGAGGACCCAAGAAAAACACAATAGGCAGAGAGAGAGCGTCGATCAGTGGGATCGCTGGCCCAGGTCACATCACAGTATGCCTGAAGCTGAAGAGAGCTGGAGCGAGGGAAGAATAAGCGATGAGTCACAGTACCACGAAGGTAACGAAGAAGGTGACTGTAGTGAAGTTGAGTGGGAGCAGAGACAAACTGAGTCAGAATGTGCACAACATAAGAAATGTCAGGACGAGTGATGCCTAGATAGACAAGGCTTCCAACAAGATGGCAGTAGCATATGGGATCTGCAAGGGGTTCACCTCACCAGGACAAAGATGGAGACCAAACTCCATAGGAGTGTAAACCGTGCGCTGATCAGTGAGGCAGGCACGAGTGAGAAGACTTTGGATGTACTTCTCTTGAGAGAGATAAGCGCCCTCAGGGAAATAAATTATCTCAAGTCCAAGAAAGTAGCGAAGAGAACCCAAATCAGTCATCAAGAATTGCTCATGTAGACGTTTCTTAAAAAAATCAATGAATTGGTGGTCATCCCCTATGATAATCATGTCATCAACATAAAGTAGTGAAAGGGTGCAACCGCGAGGAGAAGTGTGAATAAACAGATCAGGATCATGAGCACTAGCAGAGAACCCGGTCTCTGTGATGACGGAGAAACGATCAAACCAGGTTCGAGGAGCTTGTTTCAGCCCGTAAAGAGAGCGCCGAAGGTGGCACACGGTGCCATCAGAGACAGTATAGCCAGGAGGCGGCTGCATATTGACCACTTCCCGCAGCTCACCATTCAAGAAGGCATTCTTGACATCTAATTGAGAGATGGACCATTGCCGAACAGCAGCAACAACCAAAAGAGTGCGAATAGTGGTCATGTGACCAACAGGAGCAAAAGTCTCATCATAGTCATGACCATACTCCTGCTGCAAGCCATGCGCAACAAGACAAGCTTTGCAGCACAAGAGAGAACCATCCGAATGTGTCTTAACCTTGTAGATCCATTTGCAAATGATGGGTCTAACGCCTGTAGGCAGGGGTACAAGGTCCCAAGCGATTGTGCGCTCAAGAGCATGAATCTCCTCTGCCATAGCATGCTGCCATTCAGAATGAGCAGCCGCCTCACGATATGTAGATGGCTCAACAACAGTGGTAGCAGCAGCAACATAGTAAGCAGGAGGCTGGAGAGTGTGGCGATCACACAGATTATACCGAGGAGCAGGTGGGGTAGGTGGTTCTGAAGGAACGGAACCCAACAGGGAAGGAGTGGAAGTGGAAGTGGGCGCATCCGAGGGAGAAGGGTGCTGAGCACGATGGGAGTAGGCAAAAGGAAACGGAGAGAGAGTGGAAGTGGATGGCTCAACCCGGGTAGGAGAGTCAGGAATAGAAACCTCGTCCTGTGCAAGCTGAAGCTCATGAGCAAAAATAGGTGAAGGGCTAGGCGTGGTCCTAACAGGTGACAGTGAAGGTGGAGAATCAGGTAGAGTCAAAAAAAAAGAGGCTCGACTAATGACTTGGTGGTGGCAGTGGAAGAATGAGGCTCGACTAACGACTTGGTGGTGACAGTAGAAGGAGCGAGACTCATCAAAAGTGACATCTTTGGAGATTCTCAGTCTCCGAGCAATACGGTCCCAGCAATGGTGACCCTTGTGCTCCAAACTGTAGCCAAGGAAAGCACATTCAATAGATTGAGCAGTCAATTTGGTGCGTTCATGAGGGTGGAGAAGAAAAAAAAAGGCACAACCAAACAGGCATGGACCACTATAATTAGCTGGGCCATCACCTAGATGATCAACTGGTATCCCCCACTGAAGAGCAACAGAAAGCTGAATATTAATGAGATAAACAGCGGTAGAGACAACCTCATCCCAAAAATGCGGGGGGACAACAGAAGATAAAAGAAGAGCCCGAGCAGTCTCAAGGATGTGACGATGTTTGCGTTCAGCCACCCCATTTGAGCATGGGCACCAGGACAGGAATACTGAGGAAGGGTACCCTGTTCAGCAAGGAAACCATGAAGCGCACAATATAGGTATTCGCCAGCCAAATCAAAACGAAAAACTCGAACAGAGGAATCATACCGAGTGCAAAACATGGTAGCAAAAGACTTGTAAATTTGAAGCACTTGACTACGAGATGACATAAAGTAGATCCAAGTGTGGCGAGAAAAATCATCAATGAAAATTATATAATATTTGTGACCCCCTTTTGAAACAAAGGGGGCAGGACCCCATACATTAGAGTGAACAAGTTCAAAAGGTCGTTGAGAAACAGAATTACTAGAGGGATAGGGGAGTTGTATCTACTTGCCAAGATTACAACCCATACAATTTAGTGAACTATCACCAGAAACAAACCCTAGAACACCACTCCTAACCAAAGAAGACAAGCGGGAGCCACAAATGTGACCCAGTCGATGATGCCACTAAGCGAAGGATGTGGTGGAGGTGGCAGCTGAAGCAAAAGGGGTGGTGATGTCCGACTGGCTAGAGGACATAGCGGAAGGAAGGCGCAGCCAATCGAGCTCCCAAAGACGCTGAGAGTCATGGCACCGAGGACCGATCCCAACCAGAGTCCCCGTATGATGATCCTGAACACAACAAGAGTCAGAATCTAGGATAACACGACAACCCAAGTCAGTAAGCTGGCCAGCAGATAGAAGTTGCATAGTCAGTTTAGGAACATGAGAAATGACAGGGACATGAAAAGAAGATGTGAAAGAGTCCCTCTTGCGGCAACAGAAAGAGAAGTGCCATCTGTAGTCTGAACCATAAGTGGAGAAGGCACAGAGTTGACATCACAAAGGTGATCTATGTGTGGTGTCATGTGGAAGGAGGCCCCGGAATCAAGAATCCAGGGCAAAGATGTACCTGGCGAAGAGTGTGGTGGTGGATCAAACGTCTGACCAGCAGAACCAGCAGAACCTGAGGGTGGTGCAGAAGCAACAAGGCGGCGTAGCAAGGTGAGCATCTCCTGGTGAACCTTCTCAAGGGAGCCTTCACGAGAATTAGAGGAGCCTCCTGAGTCCTTTTGAGGACGGCCACCTGTAGAAGAGGGCACACCAGGCAGCGGTGGTGGAACACGGGCAGCCAGGACTGCTAAAGAGGATGGCAATAAGCCTGTGCTTCGTAGGCGCCGCTCCTCAGATCGCACCTTAGCAAGGGCCTCCAGACTAGAGAGCCGAGGATGGCGTGCCAATAGCTGAGCACGACTCTGCTCGAACTCCGGCCGGAGTCGAGTGAGGAAGTCGTAGAGGCGACAAACCTCCAGCTTAGCTTGTTGCCACACACAACACTGACATCTGCGACAAACATCAGCTCCCAGAGAGTCCAATTGGCACCACACCGCTGACATCTCCTTGTAGTAGTCATCCACAGTAGCATCTCCCTATTGTAGTTGTTGCTCTTGAAGAACAACAGAGAGATACATGGCATCCCCCGTAGACTCATAGTGACGGTGAAGGTGCTCCCACATCTGATATGCAGTGGTAAGAGCCACCACATCCATGGTGAGATCAACATCCATGCTGTTCACTAAAATAGAAGAGGCTCGAGCATCATCATTTGTCCATTGCTTGTACAGGTGGAGTTGATTCTGATACTCTTCAGTGGCCTCTTCAAAGGCATCTAGCATCTCACGTTGCTTGGTTTCATCAGCATCAATAGGGAAGGCCAACTCAGCCGGTGGAGCGGGCAGCAGGGGATAAGGCAGAGCACCAGAGAGGTTCTCCCAGACCAGCTGGCCCCTCATGTGCAGCTTCATGTGCTGCACCCAGTCCCTGTAGTTCTGTCCGTTGAAGATAACAGGACATCGTGGGACTGGGACATCACCGGTGGTGGTGGAGGGCGCCATTCCAGCAGAGCAGCAGCAACAGCTCGTTGAAGACCAGTAGCAGCAGGGGGCACAACTTGATGGCGGCAGCAGACCAGGAGGAGAAGAGCAGCAGCAGCAGCAGCTCGTTGAAGAGCAGCAGCAGGAGGAGGCACAACTTGATGAAGACGAGCAGCAGCAGCTGCTGCGGATGAAGAGGCAGGAGGCCGGCGGCCAGGGAAGCTGGTGGCGGAGGCGACGGCGCCGGCCGGGAAGGACAGCGCACCAGCGGCCTGGAACAGCGGCGGCGGCGGCTGGGGAACCTAACCCTAGCTCTTATACCATCTTATGAAATGAACTTGTATTCCATCGAGGCCAACAGGCCAGCACATATACATGTAGGGAAATAAGCAAAGAAGCCCCTATACAATATGATAACTACACACAGCACAACCCCCTGTTCTAACAATAAGAACATATGGGATAGACTGTAAATCAGCCACAATCCCATGAAGGCAATGAGATAGATTGTGCTTGCATCATTTCATTTTAAGTGGGCTAATTGAAAATTTCCCTGTTGAAATATTGAATTTCATGATCATTAGCATTTTTCTGAGATTCTATATTGTATTAGCCACAAGGATATTTTTAATCATTTTGTATGACGACTATAAAACATGGACTCATAACCCATGAACTTTGTGCGTGTTTATGGCTTCCTCATGGGCTTTGATGCGTTCCATGTAGAGAAAGTGAGGGAGCTTGCAAAATACGGGCACACTATGATGTGCTCAATGCACCAGCCGAGAGGTTCAGTCTAAAGCAAATTTGATGACATTCTACTACTGTCAGAGGGACAAGTTGTATATATGGGGCATGCAAAAAAAAAAATACCTTTTAAAATACTTTGCATCATTAGGTTGTTATACTGCCACCATTCCTTTAATGTGCTCTTTATTTATGAATATAATATTTTCCGTGATTTATGCATCTCTTTAGTCTATATGTGCACTTGGTTTAGTGTTTAGTTCGCGTTGGCGTCAAGCTATGCTCGCGGACTGACCAGCAGCGCCAAGTACCTCAGATGTTAGCCATGGTCTGCACAGTCTCCCTCACCATATGATTCATGGTGGTTTAATAACAGCGAGGTGTGCTTATCATTGCCTAATTGAGGAATTCTATCTCTTTTCTATCAATTCTGGTATGCAGACAAGATGTGTTCATTGTTTTGAGCTGATTAGATGTTTGGTTTGTATGTGCAAGCGAAGCACCATGGGAAGCTCTTTCATAGAGGGCAAATTCATACCTTCTTTTATATAGATATATAAGAGCTCGATTGATTGGCCACAAAGCATCTTACATCGGGCGGGTTTTCACGTTTAAGGAGTAAATTCACAACTGTTTTAATTTCTATGAGCAAAGTTGTTTGCTTCATAAATTATTTGTCGGAAGTTTTTGTGATGTTCTTGGTTGGATCATGCATGCATGATCAACACAACACCTCATTTCAGATAAAAAGATTGCATCTAATGTAAGTGTCACTGACATATTAAGCTTTAAATGGTTGAAAATTCTTTCAGATCTGTGAGATGCACTATATTGATTGCTTTGATTACTGCAAACCAAATCATTAGGTATAATATAGAGATGAAGTCACTATTCATTTATTGATTGCTTTGATTTCCAGCATTGTCTGTCAGTGTGTTATGCAATTCGCCAAAGTGTAGTGTTCTCACGCCATCAACATCATGATTGAAAGGTACAATCCCATCTGGGAATAGAATTAACTGATAATGTTGTCACTGTGCTGTGTTATAATGACATTTATTTAGTATAGCACTCCACTTACAAATTACTTTATTTAGTTCTCTGTGTCTTAGTTTGCTGCATGATCATGATAATCGACCATCCCAGTTATTTTGCTATTGTACATGTAGCCGCTGATAACATATGTACTCCCTCTGTAAACTAATATAAGACCGTTTAGATCACTAGTACTGCTCAAAAACTTGTTTTTTTGTAATGTTACATCTCCACAACAGTATTTTTTCTTTCTTTCTCAAGAATCGGTTGAGAATAAGGTCAGTACAGTATAGACCGACAGAATATTAATGGAATATATGATTATTGGTCCCTGGTTGTCCTACAAGTTCAGTTGTTCAGATTTGTGGTTTGTGTAGTCCTTTCGATTTGGATAGTTCCGTGCTTTAGATTTGGTAACAATTTCAGATTGAAGGGCAGATTTTTAATCTTATTCCAGTTTTGGTACTGCTTTTCACCAAGAAATAGACATGCTAGATTCATATATTTTTCTTGAAAAAATGTTCATAATTTTCTTTGGGTAATGGTGTTGAGTCGAGTGCTTGCAATCTTCAAGAAGTCATAGCTGCACTTGGTGGCTTACGATCGCGGTCGTCGGCCTCGGTGCGTTCGCAGGGGGCTGGTAGAGGTGACATTGGACCGAAGGAAACTCTAGATGACTCGTTCATCCTGACGGTGGCGACGACCAGGGTCGCCGTTCTCCTCCTTGCAGGCGCCGTCGAGGTCCCTGCCCTCCACCCCGACCCCATGCCCGGGTGAAAACCCAAAATCTCCTTAGATTGGGCGGCGGCGGCACTGCGTGTGTCGTACCCTTCTTGGAGGCGCCGCCTGGGGCGTTTGGGTGCTCGGTTAGAGGAACTGCAGGCGGAGGGGATGGGACCAGTGGCAACAGGTGGTGTTCGCGACGGAGGAGCGGTGTGGCATCTGGCACGTCGATAACGGCGGGTCTCAGCGGCATGGAGCAGCGGGGTCTCGCCGGTGGGCGTGTGATGATGGACGAGCGCAGGATGGTGGCGTTGTCTGGCGTCGTGGTGGCGTCAACGGCAGCTTGACCGGGCAAAATAGATGCAGCAGTACAACACTGAAGATGGATTGGTGGCAGGTGGCTGCGGCGGCCTCATACCCGGTAGGCGTTCTGGTTGAGGAGTGCGCCGGACTGGTGGTTGCCCCATACCCGGCAGGCGTCCTGGTTGGGACCTCAGGTCTTAGATGTTAGGTTTGGCTGCGAGGTCTGTTTGGTATTAGGCCCAGACTATCAGCATCCCTTCATCAACTGGGTAGGAGTAGCGACAGATATTGCCTAGACGGTGGCTTTAGTCTTACTGTTGTATGACTTTGTAAGATCTTGTGTGAATAATTAATAAAGTGGCTGCATGCATCGTCTAAATACAGAGGCCGGGAGTCCTCCTCCTTTTCTAAAAAAAAAAGAGATAGGTTATGTGGTCAAATGCATGGTCCGCGAGATGAGATTTGGCAGGTTAAATTATTCGGATGCTGCAAACTGAACTTGTGCATGCAGTCTTCTCAAAATCCAATACAAGTGTAAAACCGCTAGCAGAAATACAGTAGGTTTTTGTGGACTTTGTGAATTGCTGAAGGTCACTGTGAATCAACAATTCTCCCTCTGTCTGCTTTCCCATTTGTTAAGGGTACAATTTGTAACTTTGTTTAGTCACCTTCGGCCCAAGCAATTATCAATTAAGCAACAGAAATGTCAACACGCAAAAAATTATACACCGCATAAAAAATTCATCAGACACAAGGCGCGGCGTGCCGCCGCACGGGCATGGCTAGTGTGAAACGAGGCCACACCGTTGTTCGGATCCTGCTGTTCCTCCCTTCCAAGCCGTGTCTTGATCGGTCGACCGGCTGATTCAGAGCAAGTATAATAAAGTGATGTAAGCGGGCTATAAGAATTTAAATATTATATTTTTGCTGACTTGGAGGAGTGAGAAGAGGAAAGAGAAGAGAAGCGGGCTGTAGATTTGCAGCCGACTGTAGCACGGGTTCCAACAAGCATTGTGAGAGTGGAAGATGGGCCATATGTTAATAAAGTAGTACTTCCTTATAACTAACTACTATACATGTTGGCTATTATATTGGCTATAGAGGACATGGCAGCATGCTATAGCCAGCAGCTGGCTATATTGTTAACCATGCACTCAACGAAAATCTTATTCTCCGCCTATAGCAAACAATACCGAAATCACCGATTAGGGGTAGGTCACTCCCACAAGTGCGACACTTAATGCAACCTGGGTTTTTTTATTTTTTTTTTAAATATTTTATCTCTTAAACCGTGCGTCCGACTCACGAACCGTTCCCACCGTTATGTTTCTTGCGTCGAGATCTTTGAAACTAGATCTCATGTCAACAGGTTTGAACGAACTTTTTTCCCAAAAAACCCGAAAACTAACAAAAAATAAAAAAAAGAAAACCAAAAAAAGGGAAACCGATGAAAACAAAAACCGAAAAAACCAAGAACCGAAAAAAAATCAGAAGCACATTCTGTGCGTTTTCACCTTTTGGGAAGCACAGCCGTGCTTCACCGTGATGCACAGCTGTCTTTTTCACTTTTCAGGAAGCACAATTGTGCATCACGCGGAAGCATAGATGTGCTTCACCGTGAAGCACAACTGTGCTTTCCACACAAGGAAAAAAAGATTTTTTTTAAAGAAAACCTAGGAAAAACAAACAAAATCCAGAAAAAAAACGCGTCCAGAAAAAGAAAAGACTGTGCTCCCGCGGGTGCGCCCATCGTGCGACACATGGCAGCGGCTGGACGCACCACGCGGCACGCCCCCGCGCGCCCGCTGAAACAGCCAGCCGGGGGTAACCGCTGACTAGTTGCTCCAGAACAATACTAGCCTACTAATCATCAATGGCGCGCGTAGCCGCGCCCGTCCATTATGGCGATAAAATGCCAGATATATCAAGGCAAAAAATAGATGTTAGTATTAGAAGTAACCATAAATCTGAAGTAGAAGTTTCTAGCCATCCGTATTTTGATCAATCATGACAAGAATAGAGCCTCCCTATTTCCAGAATAATAACAACATAGGATCACCATTTCCAGAATAATAACGACATAGATAGCTTAACCACACACAAAGAAGAACCAAACAAAAAATGAGAAGCCTGCTTGCTTGGGAAGCAGCTTTAAGCAAGAAGTGGAAACAATATTATCATTGAAGAAGTTTGACATCTTGAGATGAAATTCATCAGAAAGTACAAGTTAAGACAAGGTATATTGTACTGCAATGTATTGTACAAAAGCCAAAATGTAGGTATCCCTGTCCTAGACTACACCACTGTTGATGCCATCCACATTTGGTTAAATAATCAAGTCAATTCTGATGCCATCCTTCACTGTTGATGTCATCCTTCACCCAATGAAGATGTACATAAATCCAGGTGTGCTGAAGGCACGCATAGAAGTTTTACTGCCTAAAAGGATCTTCATTTGGCACGCCACTAAGAAGGGGATAATATCTCATGACACGGCGTGGTTAAATAATCAAGTAAATTCTCCCTTTTTCACAAGCCAAGACAGTTAGATAACCAAAAAGTTCAACTTTCTTCACAACACAACAATGAAGGTGATAAGTAGCATGATGTAATAGTTCTTACGCGTTTGCTGCGGCACATTGTTAGAAATATATATATTATATAGAGTTGAGACACAAAAAGAAAAATAAACAATGGAAATGGAAGAATTATTTAATCAGTGAATATTTCAGGATCACCTTTACCAATCTCAGCATAGGCTTAAATGAAGTCCCAGTTACACTCATATGCTTAGTGCATTTTGAAGCGAACGGTGCAGTGCACCCGACTAATCACTCAAATATTGAGTAAACGTGACAAATCATGAGGATTGCTACAATACATTGTGCGGTGAGCATTCACATGACACCAACAAATGAGTACACTACAGCTGTTTCAAACAGGCCGGACCACTGGAGAACTGAAAATTTCTATCATATAGAGCAAGTTATGGAATGGTCACTAACTGAAGGCTAAAGAGCCTTAAACCGAAATAAGGAAATCATCTCAAATTGGTAATGATAAAACTGAGGAGATTCTCGAGAATATCGGACATAATATTCAAGTCTAATTAACTTTCCAACTATGCATGTACCTTGTCAAGGCATGTTTCCTTAAAGCTCGGGCTTTATCTCAAAATCTCATTTCTATTTTCACCTGCAAAAAATGAACAGGTAAACCTTGGAACGTGAAAAAAAAAATCATAATAGCAAGCAGAGAAAGTTTTAGTGCAATCGGAACAGGCGATACAGAAAATTGCACAAAAATTACAATAAATAATGATCTGATAGGGGTAGTGAAAAAACATAAGGATTTCAGAAAATCATACTGCGCCAACGAAGTAGTAACTATTTATCCATGCACTCACTGTAAGAAACTCACCGGTTGATCCATGGATCCATGTTTCAAATTTATGATTTACTACTCTTCCCCAAGGCTTTATTGAAATATATAAATACTGCTAATAAGTAATAACTAATTGATGGGCCTTGGATCGAACTGAATGTTAACAGCTAAAATGTCAATAAATGCAAGTACCTAGTAGAACAAAGATTGTTGCTCTCATTCTTAATCAAGTACAGTTTGCGTCTCTTGAGAAGCATGCATCTTCTTGATAAAAGCACACGCCAGCAAAAAATGTGTTAGCATAACATATTCAGTTGTTCATCCCTCTTTCTACTGCACAGTAAAAAATACATCATTGTAGTGGCAAAAAAAAGTCTAGCATCTCAAGGAAAAAGAATGAACATCACACATGCAAATAAGCAGGAGTAGAAGATAAGGAATCAGTTGGCATACATGAAGAACCGAAGGTATGAGACTAAATATGGGACCCAAAAAAGGAACCCCGTGTTGTCTAGCTGTAAATAACAACTGTGATAATGTTGCTTACAGGCTATTTACAACCCATCTTGCATCAAAGTGATCTGCTCAGATGTAAGGAATCCTTTCTTGAACAACATTTTACAGTGCATCTAGTTCAGAATTCTTATGGAATTTAAACTTAAGTTATTTTGAATTAGCAAGTCAAAAGTGAATTCTAAACTTGTAATTTCAAGTCTAAATTTGACTGGTCCATCAAATATACAGTTTAGAATTGAACTGTTTTATTTTGAGAGACTTGCCTGAACATTACATGTGCAGTACAACGTTCATTTTCACTTTGTTTCTGTAGAAATTTGGAACTATCATTGTACTGATTTTATCATTACATAAATGCATCGTTTATTTTTAGTTCATTCTTCCTAGATGCACACTCCCTGCAGATTGCTATGTCCATCGGTACAATGAAACTAATAACACCAAAAAATCAACAGTAACATTAGAGGTCGCCAGATAACTAGTGAGAGAAACTAACCTGGGACTGGGAGCAGAGGGGGAGAGCAAGATCGTTGACCAGAGGACATTACCTGCAAACTTGCGAGGTTTGGGGTGATGCAGGGTGGAGAATCAGACCAAAGAGGACAAGGTGCAGGTGGTGGCGGTGTCGCCTTGAATCCGGTGCATCGTGCGCCGTTGCTTGGATGCCAAAAATATGCGCCGACGCCTAGGATTCGGAACTCCACTTTATGCTCGGGCCATCAATTGCACGCACGACAGGAAAGGAAAATGGGGGAGGAGGAGCGCCGCACCATCGCTCGTCCGCGTCACTGCGAAGGAGAAAGGCTAATCCAATGGGTGAGGAGGAGCCGCCGTGAATGCAGTGGTCGCCATCTCCATCCCTAGTGCCGCCTGGTGTTGGGAAGAGGGGGGAGAGGGGAGGCCAATGCACTGGCACCGCAAAGCACCGGCAAATCGCCACCGCGCCCCCAAAAGAGAGATTGAGAGGGACGAATGACAGCAAAAATGCTACACCATACCCACCCCACCCCCCAAATTGCACGCACGACAGGAAAGGAAAATGGGGGAGGAGGAGCGCCGCATCATCTCTCGTCCGCGTCACTGCGAAGGAGAAAGGCTAATCCAATGGGTGAGGAGGAGCCGCCGTGAATGCAGTGGTCGCCATCTCCATCCCTAGTGCCGCCTGGTGTTGGGAAGAGGGGGGAGAGGGGAGGCCAATGCACTAGCACCGCAAAGCACCGGCAAATCGCCACCGCGCCCCCAAAAGGAAGATTGAGAGGGACGAATGACAGCAAAAATGCTACAACATACCACACCCCACCCCCCAAATTGCACGCACGACAGGAAAGGAAAATGGGGAGGAGGAGCGCCGCACCATCGCTCGTCCGCGTCAACTGTGAAGGAGAAAGGCTAATCCAATGGGTGAGGAGAGAGCCGTGAATGCAGTGGTCGCCATCTCATCCCTAGTGCCGCCTGGTGTTGGGAAGAGGGGGGAGAGGGGAGGCCAATGCACTGCACCGCAAAGCACCGGCAAATCGCCACCGCGCCCCCAAAAGGGAGTTGAGAGGGAAGATGACAGCAAAAATGCTACACCATACCACCCCACCCCCCAAATTGCACGCACGACAGGAAAGGAAAATGGGGGAGGGGAGCGCCGCACCATCGCTCGTCCTCGTCACTGCGAAGGAGAAAGGCTAATCCAATGGGTGAGGAGGAGCCGCGTGAATGCAGTGGTCGCCATCTCCATCCCTAGTGCCGCCTGGTGTTGGTAAGAGGGGGGAGGGGGAGGCCAATGCACTGGCACCGCAAAGCACCGGCAAATCGCCACCGCGCCCCCAAAAGGGAGATTGAGAGGGACGAATGACAGCAAAAATGCTACACCATACCCACCCCACCCCCCAAATTGCACGCACGACAGGAAAGGAAAATGGGGGAGGAGGAGCGCCGCACCATCGCTCGTCCGCGTCACTGCGAAGGAGAAAGGCTAATCCAATGGGTGAGGAGGAGCCGGCGTGAATGCAGTGGTCACCATCTCCATCCCTAGTGCTGCCTGGTGTTGGGAAGAGGGGGGAGGCCGATGGACTGGCACCGCAAAGCACCGGCAAATCGCCACCGTGCCCCCAAAAGGGAGATTGAGAGGGACGAACGACAGCACACCATACCCACCCCACCCCCCCCCCCCCCCCCCCCCCCGGGCGCCGAATTTCAGGGTGAGCCCAAGCCCCTACTAATCACCAATTAAACCTGCCAACTCATTACGTAACCCTCTTCAGCCCGTAGCAAACCGTAGGTGTTGCAAAGCTCCGAACGATAGCCTCGGGGTGGAGAGAGCCCTTCGCTACGTTTTTTCTTTTTTTCTTTTGAGAAGACGCCACGTTTGCTTCGACAATTCGTCCGATGGGATGAGCATGGGAATGGGCCAGACAACGGAATACTAGCCCAGTTAACCACAGTGGTCCAAAAAAATACGAGAATAGATGCATTTTAGGACATCCAGCCCATCTCAAGAAAAAAATTCATGTTGTAGTAAAATCTAACGGCCAGGAATGTTCAACACACGAAATCGAACGGCCAAAACTGCTGAGGGCGTGAGAAGCCTTGGAAGTGGTTCGGTTTTAATGTCCTAATGTGTACAAGGCGAGCATAATGGGCCGACCCAACTCGAGAGCACGGTTCTACCGATTTCATGTACGGGTTTTTACTTTTCTGCTTCTCTCTCTCTCTCTCTCTCTCTCTCTCTCTCTATATATATATATATATATATATATATATATATATATATAGGCTTTCACCGGATTCCTTCCCATTTGCGCTTTTCTTTTTTTCTTTTCTTATTTCCTTTTTCCGCTTTCCTTTTTCTATTTTTGGTTTATTTTTTAGCAAATATGAATATTTTAAAATTTTGTGAGCATTTCCTGCATTCATGAACATTTTATAAATTCATGAATGTTTTATAAATTCATGAATATTGTTTTTAAAGTTGTGAACATTATTTAAATTCATGAACTTTTTTTGAAAGCTCGTAGTTGGGTTTTTTCTTGAAGCGAGAGCCGCCAGTTTTTCTGTCGGGAGCGAACATCAGTGTTTTTCTACGCGTAGCATTGTACTGGGTCGTAGTCGGTTTTCTCACATTGAAGAGACACGTGAGGGAGTGCTAATGGGTCAGCCCGCTGCACGATTTAGCTACTACTCTTCACTATAGGCGAGGAATAGGAGCATCCCGACTCAACGACCCAAAATCAGACGAAATTTGAGAGTGCTCCTGACCAACGAACAATCATGGCACAGCTCGGACCTATTGTATGTAGAGGCCCAGTGCTCCTGGGATTTACTATTAAAACGTAGTGTGTGTGAGAGAGGGACACACGTTTTGGAGCTCAGGCTCCATGGCGCCTGAAATTTGAAAGAAAGTAAAAATAAAAATTATATTTTGAAGTGTCAAACAAATCTAAGTATTTTTTGCCTAAGAAGGTTTTTGAGGAGGAACCTATGGGAACGACAGTCCTGCATTGAGATTATTAGTTGCTTACTGCTGCACAAATTCCACATGTACATATAGATATATTTTATGTGTATATTAAGTTTCATCGTGAGGTATTTTAACACGTGAGCTACATAAAAAGACAAATTCGTGGAACAAATAGTGTGCACTATTCACTATTTTCAAAGTCACCCCTACCTCTCGCGACAAGAAAGGTGGCTAGGGTTTTTTGCATATGTGCTCCTCACTTTCGGGTGCCTTCCCGCACCCACGAGGTGGGGGGAAGCCCAGTATGGGGTTGGCCGTGTTGTTTGGGTCACTCTAGTTTTGGCTAGGGCATAGTTTAGGTGTTTGGTCGGAGGTGGTGAGGCGATAGCATCATCGGTGGCTTGGAATAAGGTCTCCATGTCATGTTCTCGTTTTGGCAAAGTGGTTTGGCACTGACGAAGGGTGTGTGGAGATTCGGTTAGTGTTGGAAATATGCCCTAGAGACAATAATAAAGTTATTATTGTATTTTCATGTTCATAATTAAGTTTGTATTTCTGTGTTATAATTGCAATGATTCTTGAAGATGAGATTAAGAGAAAAACCCAGTTGCATGTGTGGAAACATAAACACCAAAGATCCTTAGTCTAGCTTCTAGGACTAGCTCATGTATTGCAGATGATCTTGTTTTCCTGATCATGGGCATTGTCAATGTGACAAGGATGTCGGAAATAATGAGAACACCTTGTTAGAAGAACAATGGTGTTAAATAGACCCAAACTTATAAAATACCACGAGAACACATCGTCTATATTGTTGTCGATATATTCATATAATATGTTAATGTTTACTCACGTACTTAGACCATGAGAATATTGCAGACCTGCATACCGGATGGTTGCTTTGAGGTTACCAAACATCACACCATAATTGAGTGATCAAAAAGTAGAGGAAAAGTCGGTTCGTGCCACTGTCGAACTTGTATATTCGAATCTTGCCACTCAAACTTGCGTGTTTCGGTCTGTGCCACTAACGCTTATGAAGAAATTAGGTCCGTGCCCCTGCGCATCATCTCCGTGCGTTGCCGTCTATTTGTTCCGTTTGCTTATATTTGGGACCCACCAATTGTCATGTCAACCGCACCTCTATGGGACCCACCACGGAGACGCGTTTGATCGTAGCTTCCGCAGTGGGGCCCTCCGATGACGGGATGGGACGGCAGTGCCACAGCCTGTGCACGCAGGCTCACACATTCAATTCCGGAGACCGGCGCTTCTTTCTCCCAACCCCGGCCCCATGCTCTCTCCCCACGCCTCTCTCTTCGCGCACCCTCATGGCCTCATCCGCACTCCGCCGCTTGCTCTAGACCGCGCAACGACCGCCATGGCACCGGCCATCCCTAGCCCTCGCTTCGGCATTGCAGCGGGGCCGAGCGCCGATCGCCATGCCACCACCGAGGAGGATGTCTTGGACCAGATGGACACCGTCATGGAGGCGGAGTTGCCTCCGACGGAGTGCGCTAGGAGAGAGGTCGAGGCGCAGGAGCGCGCCAGCGTGGTGGCCCCCCCGGTGAACCATCAGCTTGAATAATCGGCCAGAGCAACTCCTGGACGCGATCAGAGCGGCCGCCGTCGGGGCCATCAGCTTGTCTAAGACGCGGCATATCCTCCTGGACGAGAGGGTTCATGCCCGCGTGAAACACGCAGCGAGGAACTTCCCCGCGTGGTCGCCGAAAACCGATGACGTCGCCGTGAAGCTTGCCGTTGAGGAACTTGCTCAGAAGCACATCGCCTTTGTCGAAGCCGAGGAGGTGGCCACCGGCCAAGCTGTGGTGCTGCCATGCACCGCAGCCCCCGAGAGCTCGCGCACTAGCCGTGGATCCTATTAGTATGTATTTTAGTACGTTCGTCTAGCCAAGTCTTGTATGAACTCTGTTGGTCTTTGTGTAATATTGTTATTTGATCAATAAAGTGCCGACGTTCTCTAAAAAAAGGACAATTTTTTAAAATCTTTCCCATCCTTGTGCAATACGTGCATGTAGAATTACTGGATTTTTTTAAGATTTTTTTAGACAAACTTGATTTTTGTTCAGTTTTACAAAATTGTGCTATAGGTAGGCCAAAAGGGGCCATTTTCTAAGCAAGTGGTTTTCCAACTTTCGAGAAATCATGTCAGATTTTTATGACAATCTCATGTACCAATATTAAGACCCTGTGCCAAATTTTAGAAATTTTTGACACCTTCTATTTTATTTATATTTTCTTCTAAAAAGTCTAAGAAAATGCTAAATTATGATTACTGCATAACAAATGGTGATTTTAATTCACACATGTTATTATATATCTTAGACCAAGGTGTAGGAAAATTTTCAACTGGAAAAGCGCTCAAACGGTCACTGAAAAAGGACTTTGTGGATATTTGCATAGGATGTTATAGGAGATAGTCCACTTTATGAAAAATCATTATTTCTGTTAGTAGACATCAGAGCCGAGAAGTGAAGCAACCTACGAATAACATATTTTATGAATAATCCACAAAGGGGCAAAAATAAAAGCAAATGAGAACTTAGATGAGCTCTTTGATCGATATTTTTCAGGAATTGCCTGCAAATGATTATGTTCGACCGCACCCCCTACGGTAAATGAACTGAACCATCGGAACCGGCCTTACCTGGGGAGAGGTGGCTATCACTATTCAACCCGGCGCACGACAACGGCCGAATGAATGTCAGAACCCGCCAGCAGGGGGGCCCTAATTTGTGGGCCGAGGAGGCGCCCAGGGCCACCTCGCCCTGCATATGCCACCTTCTGCGTTCAAGGTGGGGCCTGGCATTTGTTCCACCGGGTAGAGGCCCCCGCGGGCCCGGTAGGGGCGCCATCATTTTCTATGGCTCGTTTCTTTCGTTCGTAGTTGGACGGGTCCATTACCACCTGCGCGTATGATAGGCTCTTCCTACTCGCCTGCAAGCATGGTTACCCGACCTCTATCCGTCGCCGTGTCCGCTCCAGTAACGTGATCCATGTTAGTGTGCGCACGACATTACATGGTTATCTGTTTTGCTGTTTAGGAGGTGGATTGATTGCCCGTCCCTTGCTTCCAATAGAATTTAACGTTTTTCTGTGGAAGTCCGGGCAATCGCCTCTCTAGTAGACAGCACAACATACATAGGGCGAGGTCAACAGGCTAGCCGGGCATCCTGCCCGGCAACGCCGAACAACAAGGGTCGATGCAGTGTTACCATTGTGAACCTTAACAAACTCATTGCCGAAATCCGAGCTGAAACTCTGGTAGATCGTTCATTGGCCAGCGGAGTCCTTAGCATAACATCAAGAGAGGTGACGAAGTCACATTTACGCGCGTAGAGTAACATAGAGTGTCAAGGCCATGACACCAGCGAGAAGCTGAAGCGCCATGTAAAAAATGTGATTTTGGCATGGTCCCGATCACTTTCTGTATGAGATATGCCCTAGAGGCAATGATAATAGTTATTATTTAACTCCAAGTTTGTAATTGATGTTTATGTTCCATGCTATAACTGCAATGATTCTCGAGTCTACAATAACCACGAAGCTCAAAGGGTAACTCTTATGCACGTGTGGGATAACAAATGGATAAATAGATTCCTACTCTCGCCTCTAAAACTAACTCAAGTGTTGCATGATGGTTCTGTTTTCCTGATCATGGGCATGACTATGCCGGCAACTTTGAGGGCACAATGTTAGAAGAACACTTGTGTTGAACTGACCAAATTGTTGTTATGCTATGAGATACATTCGTCACAAGTTAATGGTTAATAACACAAAGAAAGTTATACGTTTGCATAATTCCTTAGACCATGAGAGTATCGAGTTCCTTTGTACTTGCTTCGTGAACTTTGGGGTTTGTTAAACGTCATCTGTAACAGGGTGACTATTACGGCGGCTTACGGGTTCACGGAAAAGTATGACAAGGAACTAGGTAGCTCAAGATTAGGATTTGCTCCTCCGATGATGGAGAGATATTCTTGGGGCCCTCTCGGTGTTACGGTATCCATCATCGTCAGGCCAGATACAGTGTGATTTGATCATAGGGATGCCGGAACGTGGGAACGAGAAAAGGGAACAAAACCTGTAATGGGGTAACTGGCATAGTGAACAAGTTGTTGATTCACGGGGATGCCGATAAATCTCACCTCAGGTATTTGTAACATATCACGAAGCAACAGGAACATCATTCGGTAACTAAAGGTTCACTCGAATATTCATTCGTGTGGGTATAGGGATCAATATGGATGTCCACGGTTCTGCTATTGATCATTGATCGAAAAGAGTTCCAGTCATGTCTATACTTCACCGAACCTACAGGGTCACACACTTAAGAGTCATCTATCTGTTGAATACCAGGTTAGGAGTCAGAGAGAAAGTCATCGGAAAAGTTTCGGAGACACTAGAATAGTGTCAAAGAGAAAGTCACCAGAAAAGTTTCGGAAACACTGGAATAGTTCCAAAGAGAAAGTCACCGGAAAAGTTTCAAAGGCACTAGAATAGTTGCAGAGAGAAAGTCGACGAAAAAGTTTCAGAGAGAAAACCGGAAGTGTTTCGGAGTAAATGGAAATGTTTCAGAGAAAAATCATCCACCAAAAATGTTTCAAATGTGTCCAGAATTATTTTAGGGGGTACCGGAAATGTTCTAGACCTTCGGGAATTTTTTCGGATAAAACGGTCACGGAAAAATATTTCATGAAAAGATCTCATGAATAGTGGCAACACTATTAGGGACCACCCCCTTTTGGTGGCTTTTTGAAAAGCCACCTTTTGGGGCTTTTCCCTGAAGTTGTAGTGGATGACATGGGGAGGTGGGTGCCCCCAAAAGGGGGGCCCACACATGTGTGGCCAATTTGGGAGGAGCTCCTCCATGGAGCCTCCTCCCCCCCCCCATTTGGTGGCTTTTGGTGGAAAATATCTAGGGCCATTTTGATATTCCGCCCCCCCCCCCCAAGCCTCTACCCCTTGCCTCCCACTATAAATAGAGGTGGAGAGAGCTCTCCATTTCATTCAAGTTCTCTCTTGAGCTCTCATACAATGGCATGCAATGATCTGCCCTTCTCTCTCTCCCTTCACGAAATAGTTTCGTAGTGCCGAAAGGCTGCCTGGTTTCCGGCAGCGCCTAGTCCTGGACGGCGAAGCCCTGTTGGATAGCTGACACCGTATGTGTGCAACCTGGTAGAGAGATTGTAGTTTTGATCTTCTGTTCGAGTGCCTGCCCGAAGGGCTGTCCAAGGAAGAACATCCTCGCGGTTGGGAGGTTGTAAAATCCTAGCTGTGGGAATCTGCACCGCCAATCTTCACAGACTCTCCTTCCGCTGCTGCTACGAGTTGGTAATGATCAAATCAAAACCATGTATGCATCTTCATAGTGATCCTGGGCGTGTTCGTAGTGCGATTTTTTTTTGTTTTCTGCTACGTTACCCAACAATGGCATCATGAGCCGTGTTATGCGTAGATGTAGTAGCTGAGATCTATTGGTAAATAATATTTGTGCGGGTAGCAAATGAAATCTATTACATGATGTTCTTGTTGCTTCCCTTGAATTTGCGTAGTTCTGCGTTCACCATTGCCCGGCTGTTGGAGTGAGCGAGTGTGCGGTGCATCCATGGCGAACTCACGGTCGTCCAGACGTCGTTTGAAGTTGCCACCTTGCTACGCGATCTGTTATAGACCTCTTGCTGCACCACCGCCGTTTGAAGGAGACTCTTGGCCTGGTTGAACTGCTTCCGATATGGATGGCCCTCGGGGAGCTCGATGTCCTCAAGCTCCCCGGTTGCCACCATGAGGTTACGCGTCGGGGTGTGGAACGCTGCCGAGTTGGTTGGCGCAACGCCCTGTTTGGATGCGCATGCCGTTCTGTAGGGTAATGCAGTAGAAAACAAAAAAATTCTGACCTACGCACCAGCCCAGGACCACTATGAAGATGCATACAAGGTTTTTGATCTGATCGTTACCGACTCGTAGCGCAGCGGAAGTAGAGTCGATGAAGATTGTTGGTGCAGATCCCCGCAGCTAGGAATTTACAACCTCCCAACCGCGAGGATGTTCTCCCTCATCTACTCCTCGGGCGGTCAATCGGACAGCCCTTCGGGAGGCAGTCGGACAGTCCCTCAGACGGTGTCACGGACAGCCCTTCGGGAGGACCCTCGAACTCGGACGGTATCTCGGACAGGCCTTCGGGAGGACACTCGAACAGCCCCTCGGGCAACAGATCGAACCTATGACCTCTCTATGGGGTTGCACACATACGGTGTCAGCTATCCGGCAGGGCTTCGCCGTCCAGAACTAGTTCCCACCGAAACCCAAACGGCCTTTCGGCTCTACGAAACTATTTCGCTGGGAGGGAGAGAGAAGGCCAGATCATGCATGGCATTTGTATGAGAGTAAGGAGTGAGTGTGGAGAGCTCCTCTCCACCTCCTTATATAGGCCAAGGCAAGGGGTGGGGTGGGACTTGGAAATACCAAAATGTCCATGAGGTGAGCCCTTCACAAGGGCATAAATGGAAAGCAAGTGGTGCTCCATGGGGAGCACCATCTTGGGCCGGCCACAACCTTGTCCCCCCCCCCCCCCATGGGGGGCCCCACATCTCACCAAACATGCCTCCATGAAACAAGGATGCTCCCTAGACAAAAAGCCATCAAACAAACTGCCCATGATTCGTGGGATCTTGTCCCCCCACGCTGGTACAAGATGTTTTCCGCGACCGTTTTTTCTGGAAAAATTCCGGAAGGTCCCAGAACATTTCCGGCATGGTGGTTTAGTTTAGAAACATCTTCGTTTACACCGAAACAATTCCAGCAGCTCCAAAACACTTCCGGTTTTCTCTCCAGAACTTTTCCGTCGTCTCCAAAACTTTTCCGGTGACTTTCTCTCAGACTCCCTGTCTAGTATTCAGCACATGGATGACCCTTAAGTGTGTGAACCTATAGGTTCGCTGAAGTATAGACATGACCGGAACACTTTCCGATCAATGATCAACATCGGAGCTGTGGACACACATATTGACTGCTATACCCACACGAATAAATATTCGAGCGAACCTCCAGTTGCCGTGTGCTATTCCTGTTGCTTCGCGATATGTTACAAATACCCGAGGTGAGATTTATCGGCATCCCCGTGGATCAACAACTTTGTCCACTATGCCAGTTGCCTTGTTACCAGTTTTGTACTCTTTTCTCGTTCCCGTGTTCCGGCATCCCCGTGATCAAATCACGCTGTGTCTGGCCAGATGATGATGGATACCGTGACACCGAGAGGGCCCAGATCATATCTCTCCATCGTCGGAGGAGCAAATCCCAATCTTGAGCTATCAAGTTACTTGTCATACTTTTCCATGAACCCATAGGCTGTCGTAATAGCCACCCATTTACGGATGACGTTTAACAAACCCCAAAGTTCATGAAGCAAGTGTGAAGGAACTCGATACTCTCATGGTCTAAGGAATTATGCAAACATTAACTTTCTCTGTGTTATTAACCATTAACTTGTGACGAATGTATCTCATAGCATAACATCAATTCGGGTCGATTCAACACAAATGTTTTTCTAACATGTTGTCCTCAAAGTTGCCGGCATAGTCATGCCCATGATGAGGAAAACAGAACCATCATGCAACACTTGAGCTAGTCTTAGAGGCCAGACTAGGAATACATTTTACCGTTTATTATTCCACACGTGCATATGAGTTTTCCTCCGAGCCTCGTGGTTATTGTAGACTCGAGAACCATATCAGTTATAGCACGGAATATAAACTTAATTACGAACATGGAGATAAATAATAACATTTATTATTGCCTCTAGGGCATATCTCCTACAGACTCCCACTTGCACTGGAGTCAATAATCTAGTCAATGCTGATGCACTTTACACCTATGGCATACTGTTGTAAAATATGCTTCGCATGTGGTATAGTCTTTGTCCAACGGATCTGACAACTTCAGTTCCGTGTGTATCTTTGCATATCCTCGCGTTTTCACGCTTTCACAAAATCCATATTTTCTGTGGACTTGGCTTTGTATATATGTGAATCACTGGTCGAACCTTGATTCCTCTGACTGAGCTATGGAGCAACTATCTACAATAGTGTTCCATTAACCAAAGTCTTCTTGGAACAATACTAAGTTCATGAATGAACTGTATGATTCAACATCTTCTTTGTCGCTTCAAAAGCAGTAACATACTTAGCCTCTGTTATAGAATTAGCCACAGTAACCTGTTTGGAACAATTCTAACTTACTGTGCCACAATATCGTGTATTACACAAAACCCTTAACTTAAATCAAAAATCGCATGGAGCATTGATGAAGACTGTATCGATGTAACTACTTACAACGAGCACTTCATAATCTCTGCTTGCGAGAAAACATGTCATCAGTGCTACTTTAGTACTCAATGACATTTTTCACTGTTGCCCCATGATCAGCACTTTGATTAGTTTGGTATCTTTACTCGCAACTTCTTGGGAGTACTGGACATATCTGCTTGTTTTACATACCATGGAATACATGATTAATGCAAACACAAAAGTGTGCGGAATCTCTATCATGTATTTTGCTCATCAGTGTTTTAGGACACCGAGTCTTGCAAAACTCCTTCCATGTGACTTCGGCAAGAATCACTCCTTGGCGTTCTTATGCTAAACTGTTTTAGCATCTTGTCAATATGTATTTTGGCTTAGCCCTATAAGGCAATTCTATCTCCGTAGATAAATATGCCTAATATCAAGGATACCTAGCCCAAGCACTTCATCGAAAAACTATTTTTCAAAGAAGTCCTAATTCGTGTCAAGAAATTTATATTATTTCCAATCAACAATGTGTCAAGCACACAAAGTTTTTAGAAATATTATTATGCTCCCACTTACTTTCTTGTTACCACAAGCATCTTCGCTATCCTTTGATGAAATCAAACTCTTTTGACTATCTCATCAAAACGAAGATTTCAACTCTATTTTGCTTTCTTCTGTCCATTTCTGGAACTCTGAAGTTTGCACACTTACTAGCATCCTCTGGATCGACAAAATACTTTGGACTGTTTCACATACATGTCCTTGGTTGTATTTCCATCTCATGGAAATCCTTTTGGCGTCCATGTATCATATCTCATGATTGAAATATGTATTAATTGCTAGTTCAACTCAAACTGACTTTAAGCATCGCTACGGTGAGACAATCTCATCGTAGTTAATTCCTTAAATTTGTTATAAGCAACAAGTCAAACTTTATGGATAAAACAATTTAATCCATATTAGTTTATAATTCCATTAATGTTCGTTAGACTCTAAGTCTTCCGAAGGATGTATCAAGATTTAATCTTGAAGCATTTGTATGGAAACTATTTCAGATTATATTGGCATTTAGCCAATTCCGGAGTCAGGTCCCATCAACGCTTCCTTGCGTATCGTAGGTATGTTGTTGTCCAAAAACAATATCTCGTTTGCGCACCTGATAGGTTTGCATGAGTTTTGCCTACGTGGTTCAGCTGCAAGATCGACCGAAGTCCATACATCTCATGTAGAGGCTTCCGTATCAGTCGCAGTAGTAAAACTCTGGAATTACTTCTGAGGTTTCTTTCCCTTGTCATGATAACGAAGATACTGTTATCTCGTCGAGTTGCACTGTCCTCCCACTCACCTTTTTGCAAGAAACATTTTCTTCAAAATCATACCGTTCTTTGTGGCAAACTTTTTTGCCTCAGTATAGTGATGGAGAAATACCCAATAATTTGGGATAACCTACAAAGTAGCACTAGTCTGATTTGGAATAGTTTTGTAAAAAAATTACACAAGCCCCATATTCCAAATGTTAAGAAAAGACATAACATGGTTGGGTGTACCATACCATGGCGTCATTTCAACAGATCTGATGGCACTCTTTTCGGTGTAAAAGCCGCAGTCTCTAAAGCATTACTTTCAAAAGGGATAATGGCAAATTGATTTATGTCATCTTTGATCTTACCATGTCATAAATGGTTTGATTACATCTTCATGGACATTCCACTCACAGTGGTGTTCCGGGAGGTGTAAGTTATTAAACTCTTTTCACAACTCATCAGACATTCGCTAAACTTGTAACTCAAATATTCCTTTCCGCAATCTAATTGCAGAAACATAATTTTTCTTGTTACAATAATTTCTACATCATTTTGAAAACCTTTTGAATGATTTCAAAAGATCCAGACTTATGTCTCATCAAGTAAATATCCATATATCCACTTGAGTCATTTCTAAAGATAGACAAATCCACTGCTAGCAACAACATTTATCGGACTACACACTTCAAAATGTATGATCACCAACAAGTTTGTTGCTCGTTTCTTATGGCTTGTGAATGGTATTTCAGTCACTTCACTTTTCGGACGAAAGTTGCAAGTCTCAGATGATTCATAATCAAAATGACTTCAAAATCCATCATAATGGAATTTCTCCATGTGAGTTTCTCCAATGTGACCAAATGCAGTGCCACACATTTGTGGTATTCATTTAGTCTTGCAACATTTAGCGTCAGTGTTATGGATGTATCATATTACCATCAATATTCATAACATACATCCCATCCATGATGGAAGCATGGCCCTTATGTTATTCATGATACTGAACAACAATTGTTCTTTTATGAACAACCCTCTTGCAACAAACATTATGCAATGGGCTAGAGTGTATAAAACTCTAAAATGAATTATGAAAGTAAACATAGAGGTAATATATTATTATCAATATTCATAACATACATCTCATTCAAGATGAAAGTATGGCCCTTATGTTATTCATAACACCAAACATCAAAAGTTATCTTATAAACAACCTTCTTGCAACATACTTTATGCAATGGGTTAGAGTGTATAAAACTCTAAAATGAATTATGAAAATAAATACAGAGGTGATACACCGATGGAAGGTATAGTAACCTTTACTATGTTCCCAACACGTATCTAAACCTCATTACTGGCAAGTCTTTTAGGCCGTAGTAGTTCTTGTATCGAGTTGCAAGAGAATGCAATCGAATGGGTATTCCTATGATCAAATCACAATACCTAAGAATCGGTGACTAACAGTTTAATCATAATTCCCAAGAACTATTTCTTTGACCAGTCTTCTATACATTAATAACTCGTATGACATTCATACATGAGCTGGACATTCCAGTCTTCTTTCTTTTTGCCTTTATACTTCTAACAGTTTTACTTCCAATATTTCTCCTACTCTTAGAAGAAGCACCCAACTTTAAGAGTGGCGTTAACCCCGGACTTCCTAGGCGTGAAAGTTTCACTAACACCCTTCGGATATTTCATTTCTCTTTAAGTTGTTGTTTTATTCACCATCATCACATGACAGGCGTTCTTCTGGATCCCATCCATTCAGTCTAATGCTTGGTAAAAAATTCACTAATACTTTGTAAACAAACATTGCATTGGATATCACATATCTTTTAGCCTTTGTTTGCATCTGAAACTAATTTTCAGTTCCATGAATATCACATAACTATCTCAAACTTTTTAAGTTCGGGTCTCATGGAAGCAAACATATTGCACTTGACCGTAACGGAATTCTAGCTTTTTGATCGAAGGACGAGAGTCACATCATCCATAGCATTAGCGGGAGAATACCGAAAGCATGCGATAGGACAAAGTCCTTCTCGGCACTGTTGAGGACAATCCTCACATTACGTTACCAACCGTAAAGTTTTAACTAGATATTTAATAGCTATTCAATTTTTTAATAGGGAATGTGGAAATGCGAGCCATTATTCGACAACTTTTATGCATATAACACTTAGACAGTGTCCATAATTAATTGCACTAAGAATTAAACAAGTTAATTCTAAAGTGTGCTCCCACTCAAATTAATATCTCTTATAATTGATTGTGAGTGATACAAGATCCAGACTTCAATTCATCGCCATAGAATCATCATCTCATGACGGGAATTTTAATCGGTAGGCCAACTTGCCGATCACATCTCTATGCGACTCTTGTTCATCTTTCGATGCGTGTGTTCCGAGCTCAAGACAATCCTGCCATGAACGTCAAGACAATCAAGTGATCTTGCTACGAGGTCTGACCTAACCCGCCTCACACTTCTCTAATCGTTCGTACCCATGCAACCATGGCACACCCAGAAAAGATAGGTGTCGTGACGGTGCTACACTTGGGAGAACACTAACTACTTGATATTTTAAGTAAGAGATCACCCTAATAAAAGCGACTACCGCGCAATCAAAAGGGTGCATCATAAGGGATTAACATGTCAGGAAATTCATAAATAGCATGATATGGTATAGCCCTTTCTGACGGAGAAGTCTTTATTTTCTTCGTCTTCAGCATTTGCGTCAGTCTCCACCTTCGCGAAGATTGCCACCAACTTGTCGATGCACCAGATAATACTGCTATCTCTATAGCTAATAAAATAAGTGCATTACATAAGGTTGACACGCAGGTCATTAAAGTGACAATCATATGGCTCCAGCCATCATGCCGAATCATGACACGCAGGTCATGTTAATTAATTTACATTATATAGTCATCTCATACATAATCAAATTAAATATGACAAAGACTATACCACATCTCATGCACATACATCCTGCAAAACCAATTCAGACGCCTCTAATCGGTTTATGCAAAATTTTATTTTAAGTGGCTTCTAAGGTTTCGAAACAAACCGAAGCTACCAACGTTGATCATCAAATATGATTATTCAAGTCGCTATATTAACTTTGCGGGGCGTATGAAACACGAGATAAAAAATCTTGAGCCCCATACTGAACTTCGTCATACGCATGATGCCCATGCAGATCATATCTGCATTGCCCTTTAGTCTGTGAAATTTCATCTTTCTCTTAACTATGGTGGACCCCAAAGAACTGTTAGCACTTCGTTGATCAATTAGGATCGCGGATTGGCAGAACTTTGTAAGATTCCACCATGCCGTTTCAAGATCAGAAATACGCAAATTCCAGGGAAGCAACAAGAACATCGGGTAATAGATTTCATCTGCTACCCGCATAAATGATTTTCAACAATAGATCTCATCTACTACAAAATTATATTATGCAACACCCATATATCTCATATATTCTAGATCGTAATCTGCATCTACGCATAGAACGGCTCATGATGCCACTGTAGGGTAACGCATGAGAAAACAAAAAAATTCTGACCTACGCACCAGCCCAGGACCACTATGAAGATGCATACAAGGTTTTTGATCTGATCGTTACCGACTCATAGCGCAGCGGAAGTAGAGTCGATGAAGATCGTTGGTGCAGATCCCCGCAGCTAGGAATTTACAACCTCCCAACCACGAGGATGTTTTTCCTCATCTGCTCCTCGGGCGGTCCATCGGACAGTCCCTCGGATGGTGTCACGGACAGCCCTTCGGGAGGACCCTCGAACTCGGACGGTATCTCGGACAGCCCTTCGGGAGGACCCTCGAACTCGGACGGTATCTCGGACAGCCCTTCGGGAGGACACTCAGACAGCCCCTCGGGCAAAAGATCGAATCTACGACCTCTCTACGGGGTTGCACACATATGGTGTAAGCTATCCGGCAGGGCTTCGCCGTCCAGAACTAGTTCCCACCGGAACCCAGACAGCCTTTCGGCTCTACGAAACTATTTCACTGGGAGGGAGAGAGAAGGCCAGATCATGCGTGGCATTTGTATGAGAGTAAGGAGTGAGTGTGGAGAGCTCCTCTCCACCTCCTTATATAGGCCAAGGCAAGGGGTGGGGTGTGTTGGGGATATGACTATTAGATATGACCCGCCCAGGAGGGGCCTGGTCATCCCAATGGCGGTTCATCTAAATGGAGCCTAAGAGTATATTGAAGATGGCGGTTCATAAGACAGGCTTGTTAAAGGGCCCAAACCCGAAGGCGGCGTAAGGCCCGTAAGTGTAAACCGCCACGTATATGCAAACTTGTATTGTAAGGCATATAAGATAAGTCACCGAGCCGGACACGTTTGTATGAGCCGGCCGGGACTCTGTAGGCCGCAGGGCGTCAACCCATGTATATAAGGGGATGACCCGGCAGCGGCTTAGGGGAGAAAAAAAGACAACAGCTCGAAAGCCAGGCAAAGCGTATTCGCTCCCTGGTAATCGAAACCCTAGCAATACCACCTCAAACTGGATTAGGCCTTTACCTTCACCGCAAGGGGCCGAACCAGTATAAACTCCTCGTGTCCTTTGTCCCGTTTAACCCCTTTAAGATAACCTCGTCGCCATGGCTCCACAACTAAGTCCTTTCATTAGGACATCTGCCGTGACAATTCCATGACAGTTGGCACCCACCATGGGGCCTGCGCACGGTGGTTTTGAGTTCTTGAAGGGCAGCTTCGAAGGGATCAAGGGGTACACTGTGGGCCGGATGACCAAGAGTCGTCGCGGCAAGCTTTACATCGACGATACAGGCTGGGGCCCCGAGGCCGGCTCAATTGACTATGGGTACCGGGTCCCCTTCGGCAGAATCCACGTCTTCATCGGCAAGATCGGCGAGCCGGGCCCTGAGCCGGACATCTGCGCCGACATCATCGAGACGGCTCAGCGCGCATGACCTGCCTGGGTTCAACCCACCGTGAAGCGTGCCTTCGTTGGGTTTATCCATGGGGCTGAGTTAGAAGGCTCTGTGTCTGGCGGTGAGACGGGCATCTACTCTGATGGTGAGTCGTCCATGGGGGAGACCAGCTCACTGTATCAACTACGAGACAGATGGCTTGGGGGCTGTTTCGATGGCGACAGTATTCCGGATCCCCATGAGCCGCCGAATAGGGTGGCAATCTTTATGGCTGGCACCCAGCCGGTTATCGGTTCGACAGCCACCATGGCCATGACCTCCAGTGCAGCGGCAGTGACGGCAGCGGGTGTTGGCAGTTCAGCACGCCCGCCGGCTCAAGTTTTAACAGATCTATTGGAAGCTCTGGCAACCCTGATGGAGGTAGATGTAACCCCAGACAACCAGGAGCAGCATAAGGCGGAAGTGGCTAAGTTGTGCGATGAGATAGCACAGGCCAAGACAGAGCTGGCAGCGGAGAACGCTACGATGAATGCAGAGCGGGCCGTTTTAAACGGATAAGCACAGCGGATTCATACCGGCGCTCGGTGGATCAGAACGCTCCCAACAAGGTCTTAAGGAGAAAGCACGAGAGTCGTCTACCTTTGGTTTATGAGTCGAGGAACCTCTTCAACACACCTGGGGCAGCGGCCAATGACCCGCCGGTGATAAATCCGACGGCTGAAGCACGAGGGGGTGGAACGCCGGGTCAGCCACGTGTGACAGGTTCTCCGCATATGAAATACACCCCGCCTCAACACATGGTGACGCCGCCGGATCATTACTCAACCCCTTTAGACAATATGATTGCTGCAGCTACACGATTGGCAGCTCTGCCAGTTGAGGGCGAGACCCCGACGGCGGTTGAAACCTGAAGGGCTAGAGAGCTTCTTCAAACAGCTTTGGTACAGCAGCAGGCTTATTCTTATAGTCATGACCGGATTCATTCGACCCCTCGTCCGAGCCGGAGCTACAGTAGGCACATTGACTCGCCAGTTGTCTCGAGTACTGAGCAGCGCCGTAACCAACCTCATGGATATGACCCGGCGCGCAATGATACCAATGCACAGGATTTAGTGGACCAGGGCAGAGCGCGTCGAGAGGCCAAGCTAGCGGCTCAACTGGCGGCTCATCAGCACGTGCCGGTTTACCCGACGGCTTCAGTTGAGGCAGGTGTAACTTCTAGAGCATTGGGTGTGCCGTGTTTAACGGCGGCTCTGCGAAACGAACGTCTGCCCAAGGACCTCAAAGGCCCCCGCAAGGTGCCTAATTACACAGCAGATCAGCCCCCTGAGGCTTGGGTGGAGAGTTATGAGATGGCTATGGAGATGCTGGATGTTAGTGAGGCTGCATACGCTAAGTATTTCACCATGGTGCTGGAAGGAACGGCTTGTACCTGGTTAAAGGGGCTACCGGCTAACTCCATCGGGTCCTGGGCAGAGCTGAAGGCCCGGTTTATCCAGAATTTCAAAGATACGTGCAAGCAGCCCATCTCGATCGTGGATTTGGTTTCTTGTGTTCAAGCCGAGGGCGAGTCAACGACCAGCTGGGTGCGCCGGGTCTTGACTATCATACATTCTTCAGATAACATTAAAGTCGGCTCAGCGGTTCTAATGTTGGAGAAAAAATTTCGTTTCATTCCACTTAAGGAGAAGCTCGGGCGGCTTAAGCATCATTGCAACGACATGGGGGAGCTTATGGCGGCTCTTGTTAAGTATGCCGACTCTGATGGTACCAAGGACCCCGACTCTGAGGATGAAAGATCGGGAAAGGGAAAGAAGAGTAGCGGCATGAAGGGACAGCAGAACAACTCAGCCAATCAGGGCGGCAACGGTAAGCGCAAGGCGGATGATTTTGTGGCTAACACCGGTGCGCGGAGTTATAACCAGCGTCATAAGGGGAGGCCGACTCAAGGGACAAAATTTGACCTTGAAGCAATATTGAATCAGCCATGTCCGAAGCACAGAACGGAGGAGAGGCCAGCTACCCACCTGTGGAAAGATTGCAGTATCATGAGACAATTCAGGGAGTCTGTCCAGCGCAACCATGGCCCGAACGGCGGTTCAGGATCCGGCTCTCATGGTCCGGGTCATGGAGGCGGCGGCTCAAATTCCGGGTTTCACGGTCAAAGCAATCAAAGTGGTTACAACCAGGAGAATAATCAGGGGAATCAGCAGCAGCAACCGTCTGGTTATCAGAGCAACCCGAAGCAATTGAATAGTAGAAAATACCACGTCTTCACCACTAACCTGTGTAAGCGGGATCAGAAGCTTCACAAGAGGGCAGTAAACGCGGTTGAGCCAGCGATGCCACGTTATTTACGGTGGTCAGAGCAGCCTATTGTGTGGAGTCGTGATGATCATCCGCCCCGGGTTGATAATCCGGGTCACCTGGCTCTGGTGGTGGCGCCTCAGGTTGGGGGCTATACATTTACTAAGGTACTCATGGATGGAGGCAGCAACATTAACATACTTTATTATGAGACCTTCCGTCGCATGGGACTGACTGATAAAAATCTTAAGCCGTCAAACACTGTTTCCATGGTGTGGTGCCGGGTAAGTCAGCCTATCCAGTGGGTAAAATATCTTTAGAAGTTGCCTTTGGAGATGAGCATGACTCCAGGTCTGAGACTCTAACCTTCGAAGTGGTCAAGATCAAGAGCCCTTATCATGCTCTGTTTGGTCGACCGGCTTATGCTAAGTTCATGGCGAGGCCTTGTTACGTTTACTTACAGCTTAAGATGCCGGGTTACAAGGGCACCATCACAGTACATGGGAGTCGCAAGGTGGCCCTGGAGTGTGAGGAAGGTGATGCTGCTTATGCTGAATCAGTTTGTGCGGCGGAGGAGCTGAAATTTTACAAAGATAATGTTGACCCGGCGAACATGACGTCCTTGAAAAAGCCAACCACAGAACAGGATCCTTTGCTAAAATTTAAGTCGGCAGATGACACTAAAATGATTGATTTTGTTCCTGGCGACTCATCTAAGCAGTTCAGCATCAGTGCCAATTTGGATCCGAAATAGGAAAGCGCGCTCATCGAGTTCATCCGTGAGAACCGGGATATCTTTGCATGGAAGCCTTCAGACATGCCAGGTGTACCGAGGGAACTCGCTGAGCACACTCTCAATATTGATCCAAAGTTTAGGCCAGTCAAGCAATTTCTTCGTCGTTTTAACAAGGAGAGGCGGAAGGCCATTGGTGAAGAAGTGGCCCGGCTCTTAGCGGCCGGGTTTATCGTTGAAGTTTTTCATCCGGAGTGGTTGGCTAACCCGGTGTTGGTACTCAAGAAGAATGGCACATGGAGAATGTGTGTGGATTACACGGACTTAAATAAGGCTTGTCTGGCTGATCCGTTTGCTCTCCCCCGTATTGATCAAATCATTGATGCTACGGCGGGTTGTGAGCGATTGAGTTTTTTGGATGCTTATTCTGGTTATCATCAGATCAAGATGGCGGTTAAGGACCACAAGAAGACGGCTTTCATTACTCCATTTGGAGCCTTCTACTATGTGTCTATGCCTTTTGGGCTCAACAGTGCACAGGCGACTTACCAGCGGTGTGTGCAAAATTGCCTTCACAGTCAGATCGGGCGAAATGTTCATGCTTATGTAGATGACATTGTGGTGAAATCCAGGAAGAAGGAGACCTTGATTGATGATTTGAAGGAGACGTTTGACAATCTCCGGGTCTACAAGATGATGCTTAACCCGGCCAAATGTATTTTTGGAGTACCAGCAGGCAAGCTCTTGGGTTTTTTGGTTTCTAACAGAGGCATTGAAGCTAACCCGGAGAAGATCAAAGCCATTACTTCTTTGGCTAAGCCGGCGTGTGTTAACGATGTTCAGCATCTGGCGGGTCGCATTGCAGCTTTAAGCCGGTTTATAAGCTGGTTGGGAGAGAATGCTATTCCTCTGTATCAGATGATGAAGAAGACAGATAATTTCGTCTGGAGTGATGCTGCTAATGACGCATTTGAGGCGCTTAAAAAGCAGCTGGCTGAGCCGCCGGTTCTGGCTGCTCCCATTGATAAAGAACCTCTGTTGTTATATGTGGCTGCCAATGGCCGAGCTGTCAGTGTGGCCATTGTGGTGGAAAGGAAAGAGGCAGGCAAGGAGTATCCGGTTCAACGGCCGGTTTACTACATCAGCGAGGTACTTATTGAGTCCAAACAGAGGTATCCGCATTGGCAGAAACTTGTATATGGGGTTTTCATGGCAAGCTGGAAACTCAAGCAATATTTTCTGGGTCATCCCATTACTGTGGTCAGCTCTGCTCCTTTAGGGGATATCATCCAAAATAGAGAAGACACAGGCCGGGTCGCCAAGTGGGCCATTGAGCCTGGACCTCATGGTCTGAAGTATGTGCCTCGTACGGCCATCAAGTCCCAAGCGCTCGTGGATTTTATCAATGACTGGATAGAGTTGCAAACGCCTGAGGAAAAGCCGGATAACACATATTGGACTATTGACTTTGATGGGTCCAGGCAATTGGAAGGCTCGGGGGCTGGAGTCGTCTTGACTTCCCCGCGAGGTGATAAATTTTCTTATGTTCTCCGGTTAATGTTTCCTTATACTAACAATGCAGCTGAGTATGAGGCCTTGCTCCATGGTCTTCGGATGGCTAAGGAGATGAATTTAAGTCGGGTAAGGTGTTTTGGTGACTCAGATCTGGTAGCTCAGCAAGTTTCCGGCACTTGGGATTCTAAGGATCCACTCATGGCGGCTTATCGTCGAGAGGTTGATACTATTGCGGGTCACTTCAAAGGATACCAAGTCGAGCATATTGATCGCAGGAAGAATGAGGCGGCCGACACTTTAAGCCGGTTGGGCTCTCAGCGTAAGCCGGTGCCACCCAACACGTTCCTGGATGTCTTGCTCAACCCTTCTGTCAAATTACCTACTGAGGAGGATCTTGCTGTTCCTGACCCGGAAGCACAATTGGTGGCGGCTCTTCATGCTATTCCTGATTGGACAGTTCTGTATTTGGCTTACATGACCCGGGGTGAATTACCTGAGGATGTAATTCTGGCCAGACAGATAACCCGGTGGTCTAAGTCAATGTCAATTGTTAGTGGGGAATTGCACCATCGCAGTGTCTCAGGGGCGTTTCAACGTTGCGTCTCTCCTGAAGAAGGCTATGAGATTCTGCGAGAGATGCATGAAGGAGATTGTGGGCACCATGCCGGTTCTAAATCTCTCGTAGCCAAAGCTTTTCGTCATGGGTTTTATTGGTTGACGGCTCATGCTGATGCAGAGGATTTGGTCAGCAAGTGTGACGGTTGTCAGAAGTTTTCACGCCGCGCTCATGTGCCGGCTCAAGAGTTGAGGATGATTCCAATTACTTGGCCTTTCGCAACTTGGGGGCTTGATATGGTGGGGCCTTTCAAGAGGTCCAAGGATAAGAAGACCCACCTTTTGGTGGCGGTTGACAAGTTCACTAAGTGGGTTGAAGCAGAGCCGGTCAGTAAGTGTGATGCAGCAACGGCGGTTCAATTCATCAAAAAGGTGATCTTCCGTTTTGGCTTTCCACACAGCATTATAACAGATAATGGTACTAATCTCTCTAAAGGCGCTATGAGAGAATTTTGTCAACGGGAGCATATTCGACTTGACGTCTCCTCTGTGGCTCACCCTCAGTCCAATGGTCAAGCGGAACGAGCTAATCAAGAGATTCTGCGAGGTATCAAGCCCCGGCTTATGGTTCCTTTGCAAAGAACGTCGGGTTGTTGGGTGGAGGAGTTACCCTCAGTGATATGGAGTATCAATACAACTCCCAACAAATCTACGGGTTACACACCTTTCTTCATGGTTTATGGAGCAGAGGCGGTTCTCCCTAGTGACATCCGTCACGATTCACCCCGGGTGGCGGCTTACATTGAAGCTGATAACGAAAAGGCACGTCAAGATGCACTTGACCTGTTGGATGAAGAGCGTGACCTTGCGGCGGCTCGTTCGGTGATTTATCAGCAAGACCTACGTCGTTATCACAGCCGCCGGGTCAAAAGCAGAACCTTTCAAGAAGGCGACTTAGTGCTCCGGCTCATCCAGGATCAGACAGATATGCATAAGCTATCACCACCTTGGGAAGGACCTTTTGTGGTCAGCAAGAATCTGCATAATGGATCATACTATCTTATCGACGTTCGAGACCACAAAGACTCACGTAAGTCAGAGGAGGAGACATGTCGGCCGTGGAATATTGCTCATCTTTGGCCCTACTATACTTGAGCCACCGGCTCTCATAATGTACATAGTCTGATGATGTATATATTATAGACAGTATATTAAAGCCGGCATCCCTGATAATTCAGGGCCTCTGTCGTTTCACTTCTTCGAAGCTGAGTCCTTATCATCATCTTACCTGTTCATTTAAGAGGCTTGACGCCCAAACTACAAAGACCAAAGAGAGTTGGATGCACAGCACAGCTCAAACATAGGTCCCCGACGAGCACAATCCGTAAGTATGTCACTTGGGGTCTTCCTGTTCAAACATAGGCGTATTCGACCAAAGAGAACATAGCGTGACTACCCTCTTGACCAGGTTATCTTGTTCAAACATAGGCGTATTCGACCAAAGAAAACATAACCTTTCCGGGTCATCCTACCTGTATACTAGCTGCTTCAACTCCATCAGGTCATCCTGATTGACCCGTCGAACTCTTAACAATCAATCTTTTATGGTGTATTCACCAAAGATCTTGAGCTTGTTAAGGTTCAAACAGCGGCTTGTCATGCGAGAGCACAGCTTACAGATAGTCAAGATAGATCCAGGCTTCATAAGCCGCCTTCTTTGAAACTTGGATAAATCGGCCCGTCATGCATGCTGCTACTCTGACCCCGCGTACTCCTGATAAGTCTATCTTTATACAAGACCTGACTTTATCTGGGTTCAAATGTCGATTGGGTACTGTGAGTGCCGGCTCACGGAAAGCACGTACCTTCCAGTGGCTCAGGCTAGTTTCATCGAAGAAGACACTTTGGCTTGGCGGCCTACAGCAGCCTCGAGTTTCTTGAATTTCTTGATTTCTTATTTTTTGACATTTGGTTTTACAAATCGGGCCAAGCTGCCCTATTTACAGCTCATATTTGAAGCACCTTTCGGGTTTCTGCAACCCACCAGGATGGCAGACTCTAAGTCGCCAAGAGCATAATAGTATTATGTTTCGAGTTATAGCTCTAATCACATGAAGCTATTAAGCTGGCAGTTTAAAGCGTACATCACAGGTCAGTAGTGTTGCGCAAAACAGAAGCGTGCACGATGGCACGGCAGTTTGAAGTTTCACTACCCTATTACATGACTCCATGAGTCAATAGATCCAGTGTTTTTCATACGGATCAAATATAAACCGCCCAGCGGTTCAATCTTCTTGGCCTTGCTGACTTGAGGCTTCTGGATTATCCTTCTCCGGATCTTCGTCCTCTGCCGCTGTCTGGAGATTCGGTGATGACCAATCAATGCCACATAAAGCTTGAAATTCAGCCTCATCATCTATAAGTTCAGACGGGTCAACGTCAGGGGCAAAAGTATGCTTATGGATTGGAGGGATTAAACCCATCACTTTATAAGCCGGCGTAGGCATCTTTTGATTCTTCATGCTGTAAGCCGGGTGATATTTCGACAGATCCGTCTCATTCGCGATCAGACTGGCCAGAGGGCGTATTTCTTTCACACACGTAGCAAAGTCTTTCTGATCAAATGTAGTGTCGTCCTCTTTTAAGCTTGGATATCCAGTAGCTACCTCAGACGGGTCTAGCTCTGGTAGCCATGCCTTGGCCCGGCTCAAGGCCGTTACGGCACCGGCTCTTGCAGACGACCGTTTTATTTCATCAATCCTGGCAGGTAGCACGGAAAGTTTTTTCAAGACATCTGACAAAAGAGTTGGTGCTTGAATAGTCGGAGAGACTGTAGCCAGTGTACGCTGAGCTCCAGTATACAGTTGTTCGACAAGGGTGTAAACCGCCTTCAGCTTCACAAGCATGTCTTGGTTAAAGTTGCTGCTCCTTGGACCTGAGTAAATCATAAATCGGTCAGAGGCGGTTTATAACCATCAAGGAAAAGATTCACTTTTGATGTTTAAGAAGCCGACTCACCAAAGATAGCAGAAACCATCTGAGATACATGGTGTTTTAAACTGGTGAGTTCAGTGGTCACCTCCTGAAGAGCCGCCTCCGCTTTTTTAGCTCGTTGTATCAAAGCAGTCTTCTCTTCAGCCCAAGTGCTTCTCTCTGCCTCAAAAATGGTCTTCATATTTTCCGTCTCAGCCACGCTAAATTCGAATTTTGATTTGGCCTTCCGGGTCTTAGCTTCCTGATTCTCCAGCTGGGTCTTTGCATCAGTCAATTGTGATTCAAGTTCAGCAGTTGCAGCCTGTATGAAGTACAGACTTATCAACACATTCATATCAGGATTACAAGAGTATAAGTCCCAAGTCTTTTTCAAGCAATAACACTTGGCACTTGGGGGCTAATGCCTGCCAAAAAATTTCTTTATACAAACAATTCATGTGAATAAAGTCCCAAGCACTTTGCAAGCATGAGTACTTGGCACTTGGGGGCTAATGCATATTGCTCGTGTCTCCTAACTATCTTATAATGACACGGTTGTGCTGTAAACAATCACAGCCGGCTCATGGGGGCTACACAGATAAGCTCTCTGTTATAAGCAATGGGAAACAGGACCGGCTCATTCATGCTGATTAAACCGGCCCTTGGGTGCTACGGATGCAATGTTATCAGAACAAACCGGCTTTGGAAGGATTCACTACAAATGTTCACATTTCTGCTAAAGTCTACAGCCTATTCAATCTTATCATAACCAGTAGACTTGGGGGCTGGCAGGATGTATATAATTTATTTAAGAAGGAATTCATACCTCATGTTTCTGATGCATTTGTTTCACCATCTCAATTTCAAGATCGTGGCTGGAGTGTACTTGGTTGAGATAGCCAGACAATATCTCGCTGCTGCTCAATTGTGCATAGTGAGAGACATCAAACCTCACTTTCCGCCTTTCAATAACCTCTTGTTTGGCGGAGTGTTTTGCCAAGATAGTTGGATTTCCCGGTTCTATAAAACCGGAGCCAGTGATCAGAACGTCATCAGTATGAGTCTCTGACGGCTTAGGTGAGCTTGATGGTTCAGTGATCAAAGAGTCGGTGTTGGTATGATCAATGGAGAGATCAGGAATTTCAGGTGGAACGCCAGGGGCAGGTTCTTCTGGCTATTTTTCAGAAGCTTCAGGTGCAGAGACTTGCTGCTCCGTTTCAACAACTTTAGGAGCTTTAGTTGGCTTGGTAACTTTGGCCTTCTTGCTAGGCTTTGCTTGTCCACTGCACGGGTTGTGACAGGTCAGTATAGTTATCAGAGTATAAAGAGGTAAAGAATAAAAGTAATTGTTGTTACCCAGGGGCAGTCTTGAAAGCCGGCAATTGGGTCTGTGATGAGTCGCCCGAGGAAGAACAAGAGGTTTCCTGGTAGTTTGAGTCAGAGGAATTGAGTGGCTGGCGAAAGCAACCCGCCAGTGGGTAAAAAGAAGTTAAGCTTAGAAGGACCTCATTTTGGCGTTTCCGTGGAACTAGAGTATTCGGTAAGCCGGAAGACAATTCTTCACCTCCACTGTTCCGAGTCTGGCGTCGGCTTTCGTGCTGCTGTTGCTTCAAAAGAAAGTGAGGATCCAAATGAACTAAGGGGTGTGAAAACCTTACTTTTCGGGTTAGTCGTCGAAATTTCTGTCTTGGCAAAGGCTCTGAGTCGAAGGAAATAATAGTTACCTCTTCTTCAACTGCTTGGCTGGCCCCCGTGTCATCCTGAGAGTAATCAATGTTAATAAGATAATTGAGAAAGGAGCCAAGAGAGTCAAGGGCTACCTCCGACTCAGAGGTGTCATCTGGATCAAACATGTTAGAGGCAGTTGGTTTCTTCTTATGCTTCTTGGTGGTTTTCTTGGTGGCTTTCTTGGCAGCCCTGGCCTTCTTGGTGGCTTCATGGTCATATTTTGCCTTCCAGAAATCAGATTTAGCCTGTGGAAATTAGCAAAGTTGAATTAGTACAATGTTTGAACAATGAGATAAAAGTAAGATGAGTGAAAGACTCACATCTGGCGGCGGGTTAAGTTTGCAGAAAGGGTTCAGACCCACTTTGCTGCAGTCTTCGGAATCTTCGTTCAAAAGAGTTTTAACCATATCAGTAATTGCGTCATCAGTTAAACGCAAGGGGCTGTGGCCTAATGGATCCTTGGTACTGCCTGTATAAGTGCACATTAAGCCGGGTCGGCGGCTCAAAGGTATGATCCGCCAGGCAACCCAGCACCAAACCAAGTCAATGCCAGTTAAACCGTTTCCCAGCAGAGCTTTAACCTTTGCAATGGTGGGAGCAAGTTTTTTACGCTCAGCAGTGGTAAGCTTTTCAGGAAGATGATGATTTGTGTCAAGACGTTGAGCACGATAACCCGGCAACGGATTTTCGTCAGCCGGAGAGGTGTCTTTGCAATAAAACCACGTTTGGTTCCAATCTTTGGGGTGACTTGGCAGGCGAGCGTAGGGAAAGATGGCGTCTCTTCTTCGCTGAATTGAGATTCCACCAAGTTCCAAGCTGGGTCCGTTCGTAGCCTCGTTCTGGCGGTTTAAATAAAAATATTCCCTAAAGAGTTCAACGCTGGGCTCCTCTTGAAGGTATACTTCGCAGAAGACTTGAAAGTTGCAGATATTTGACACGGAATTGGGTCCGATGTCTTGAGGATGGAGATGGAAGAAGTGCAGAACATCTCGGAAAAACTTAGAGCCGGGTGGTGAGAAGCCCCGGTTCATGTGATCAGTGAATACAATGATTTCGCCGTCCTTTGGCTGAGGTCTTTCTTCGCCTGGATCAGGAGCACGGTAATGCATAACATTCTTTGCAGGCAAGTACCCGATTTTGACAAAGTCTTTAAGTGAGCCCTCAGTGACGACGGAGGGAACCCAATTGCATGTATAGACTGTCTTTGGCGGCATTGTGAAGAGAGAAAACCTAAAGGAAAGGGAAATTTTGCCGGTTCAGATCAATTTGCGAAACCACAAGTTAAACAGCTACAGTGTATATTCAGAATGGCGGCTTAAATGAGGACTAATGATATATGAGTAATTATAAGCCGGTGATGTAAGCCGCCATGAAAAGTACTGGTATTCGAGGTCTGACAAGAGAAAATTTTACTAAGTATTGGGACAAACAGGTCTTGTAGATTAAAGCTATGTGATTGGATCTGCAGCTGTTCAGAAAAATGGAATAAAATCTAAACCTAAGGTGGCGGCAGCAGAGAAGTGGGGATGTTTAGATGAGATCTATTGCTATGAGGATATATTCTGATATTGCAAAACAAGTGCTAAAACTGCTACGGCGCGGGGTTTGTACTGTCTTCAGATCAAAATTATGCAAGCTAAGAAAGAAAGGGAAGAACGGTGATGAACACCGACGAACAGAGAAACCCTAACACAGATCTATGAAGAGGAAAAGGGAGGACTTACCGGCGCTGGTTGATAGCGGAGGGGCACCGCAACGTTCTGGTTCGTTCAGGGCGATGCAGCGGCCGGAAAAAGCAGGGGATGAAGATCGACGACGGCGGAGCTCGGGTGCGCCGGGGCGCTGCGAGGAGGAAGAAGAAGGCGAGAAGGAAAAGAGGGAGAGTGAAAGAAGGTCTCGAGGCCCTATTTATAAGGTTGGAAGGATAAGTGGCATGCGCGGGAATCAAGGAGACAAGAAAATGGATATATAACGGCGCAGACGCCTCGATTTTCGGAGGTTCAGTAAAGGAAAAGATTTATTAAGATTTGGGCCATATATATAGAATTAATGACAGGTGACGTCACGGCGGGTCACCGTGATTTCAGGAGATGACGTCATGACGGATTACAAATAACACAGGAAGATGAAGAGCGATTTTTTTTAACTGTAGAAGATTGACATGAACGAGTTCAAATCAACCTGGGGCCTAATGTTGGGGATATGACTATTAGATATGACCCGCCCAGGAGGGGCCGGGTCATCCCAATGGCGGTTCATCTAAATGAAGCCTAAGAGTATATTGAAGATGGCGGTTCATAAGACAGGCTTGTTAAAGGGCCCAAACCCGAAGGCGGCGTAAGGCCCGTAAGTGTAAACCTCCATGTATATGTAAACTTGTATTGTAAGGCATATAAGATAAGTCACCGAGCCGGACACGTTTGTATGAGCCGGCCGGGACTCTGTAGGCCGCAGGGCGTCAACCCATGTATATAAGGGGACGACCCGGCAGCGGCTTAGGGGAGGAAAAAAGACAACAGCTCGAAAGCCAGGCAAAGCGTATTCGCTCCCAGGTAATCGAAACCCTAGCAATACCACCTCAAACTGGATTAGGCCTTTACCTTCACCGCAAGGGGCCGAACCAGTATAAACTCCTCGTATCCTTTGTCCCGTTTAACCCCTTTAAGCTAACCTCGTTGCCATGGCTCCACAACTAAGTCCTTTCATTAGGACATCTGCCGTGACAATTCCACGACAGGGTGGGACTTGGACATACCAAAATGTCCATGAGGTGAGCCCTTCACAAGGGCATAAATGGAAAGCAAGTGGTGATCCATGGGGAGCACCACCTTGGGCTGGCCACAACCTTGTCCCCCCCATGGGGGGCCCACATCCCACCAAACATGCCTCCATGAAACAAGGATGCTCCCTAGACAAAAAGCCACCAAACAAGCTGCCCACGATTCATGGGATCATGTCCCCTCGCGCTGGGGCAAGATGTTTTCCACGACTGTTTTTTCTGGAAAAATTCCGGAAGGTCCCAGAACATTTCTGGCATGGTGGTTTAATTTAGAAACATCTTCGTTTACACCGAAACAATTCCGGCAGCTCCGAAACACTTCTGGTTTTCTCCCGGAACTTTTCCGTCGTCTCCGGAACTTTTCCGGTAACTTTCTCTCAGACTCCCTTTCTAGTATTCAGCAGATTGATGACTCTTAAGCGTGTGACCCTATAGGTTCGGTGAAGTATAGACATGACCGGAACACTTTCCGATCGATAATCAACATCAGAGCCGTGGACACCCATATTGACCCCTATACCCACACGAATAAATATTCGAGTGAACCTCCAGTTGCCGTGTGCTATTACTGTTGCTTCGCGATATGGTACAAATACCCGAGGTGAGATTTATAGGCATCCCCATGGATCAACAACTTTGTCCACTATGCCAGTTGCCTCGTTACCGGTTTTGTACTCTTTTCTCGTTCTCGTGTTCCGGCATCTCTGTGATTAAATCACGCTGTGTTTGGTCAGATGATGATGGATACCATGACACCGAGAGGGCCCAGAGAATATCTCTCCATCGTCGGAGGAGCGAATCCCAATTTTGAGCTATGAAGTTACTTGTCATACTTTTCCATGAACCCGTAAGCCGCCGTAATAGCCACCCATTTACGGATGACGTTTAACAAACCCCAAAGTTCATGAAGCAAGTGCGAAGGAACTTGATACTCTCATGGTCTAAGGAATTATGCAAACATTAACTTTCTCTATGTTATTAACCATAAACTTGTGACGAATGTATCTCATAGTATAACATCAATTCGGGTCGATTCAACACAAATGTTATTCTAACATTTTGTCCTCAAAGTTGCCGGCATAGTCATGCCCATGATCAGGAAAGGAGAACCATCATGCAACACTTGAGCTAGTCTTAGACGCCAGACTAGGAATACATTTTACCATTTATTATTCCACAAGTGCATATGAGTTTTCCTCCGAGCCTCGTGGTTATTGTAGACTCGAGAACCATAGCAGTTATAGCACGGAATATAAACTTAATTATGAACATGGAAATAAATAATAGCATTTATTATTGCCTCTAGGGCATATCTCCTACACATTCGGCCCTGGGTTGCGAGCTCAGCCACGCCGTTGGACGACACGCGGGGTTGATACGTCTCCAACGTATTTATAATTTTTGATTGTTCCATGCTGTTATAATATCAATCTTGGATGTTTTTATTATCATTTATAGTAATTATATATCATTTTTGGAGACTAACCTATTAGCCTAGTGCCCAGTGCCATTTGCTGTTTTCTGCCCTGTTTTTGTTTTACGGAAAATCAATACCAAACGAAGTCCAAATGCCACGAAACTTTTTGGAGATTTTTTATTGGAAAAGATAAACATTAGAAGCTTCGGGAGAAGGCCAGAAGATGAAGGAGTGGGCCACGAGGCACCCGGGTGTGCCCTGGTACCTCATGGGGCCCACCCAGCTCCGTTTGACCTAATTCCAGCACTATAAATTCCAGAAAAATCAGAAACCCTCAGGGGAGTCCATGATATACTTTTTCCGCCGCCGCAAGTTTCTGTTCCAGAGAGATCCCATCTGGGGTCCTTCTCTGGTAATCTGCCGGAGGGGGAATCGATCACGGAAGGGTTCTACATCAACCTTGCCGTCCTTCCGATGATGTGTGAGTAGTTTACCACAGACCTTCGGGTCCATAGGCAGTAGCTAGATGGCTTCTTCTCTCATTTTGATCTTCAATACAATTTTCTCCTCAATGTTCTTGGAGTTCTATCCGATGTAATCACTTTTTGCGGTGTGTTTGTTGGGATGCGATGAATTGTGAGTTTATGATCAGATTATCTATGAAATTATTTGAGTCTTTGCTGCACTCTTTTATGCATGATTATTATAGCCTCGTATTTCTTCTCCAATCTATTGATTTGGTTTGGCCAACTAGATTGATTTATCTTGCCATGGGAAGACTTGCTTTGTAGTGGGTTCAATCTTGCGGTGCTCAATCCCAGTGACAGAAAGGGACATGACACGTATGTATCATTGCTACTAAGGGTAAAAAGATGGGGTTTATTCATTCGTGAGTTTATCTTGTCTACATCATGTCATCGTTCTTAAGGCATTACTCCGTTCTTATGGACTTAATACACTAGATGCATGCTGGATAGCGGTCGATGTGTGGAGTAGTAGTAGTAGATGCAGGCAGGAGTCGGTCTACTAATCTTGGACGTGATGCCTATATACATGATCATTGCCTTGGATATCGTCATGATTGTTTGCTTTTCTACCAATTGCCCAACAGTAATTTGTCTACCCACAGTAATCTATGGCCCCCGGGTCTATCTAAATCATATTACTAAAACCCTAAAAATATTGCTGCCATCTTCTTTTATTTATTTTATTTTGTATTTTTTTAAATCTATCTATCTATCACATACAATTTAATCATGCAATTTACCGACGAGATATTGACAACCTCTTGTTTGCGTTGGCTGCAAGGATTTGTTGTTTGTGTGCAAGTGCTGCTAACGAGGTATTGTGTGATTCTCCTACTGGTTCGATAACCTTGGTTTCATAACCGAGGGAAATACTTATCTCTACTGTGCTACATCATCCCTTCCTCTTCGGGGAAATACAAACGCAAGCTACAAGTAGCAGGAAGAATTTCTGGCGCCGTTGCCGGGGAGACATCATCAACATATATCAAGTACCTTTGCACAAACTCTCATCTCTTTTCATTTACTTTATTTGCCATTTGCCTCTCATTTTCATCTCCCCCACTTCTAAAACATTTTTGCCAAAATACAAAAATATTTTTCATTTGCCTTTTTCTTGTTTGCTTGTTTGCTTGCTTATCTTGTTTGCGTAGTCACGATATCTCACGAAAATACAAAATTGTGTGATTTTTCTAATACTAATAATAATGACTTTATTAGTACTCCGATTGCTCCTCCCGCCGCTAGTGCAGAGACTTATGGTATTAATGCAGGTTTGCTCAACCTTGTTATGAAAGAACAATTTTCTAGTAGTCCTATTGAAGATGTTGCATCCCATCTTAATACTTTCGTTGAATTGTGTGATATGCAAAAGAAAAAATATGTGGATAATGATATTGTGAAATTGAAGCTATTTCCGATCTCACTACGAGATCGTGCTAAAACTTGGTTTTTATCTTTACCATGAAATAGTATCAATTCTTGGGATAGGTGTAAAGATGCTTTTATTACTATGTATTTTCCTCCCGCAAAAATTATTTCTATTAGAAATCAAATTATGAATTTCAAGCAACTTGATCATGAACATGTTGCCCAATCTTGGGAGAGGATGAAATTAATGATAAGAAATTGTCCTACTCATGGTTTAAATTTATGGATGATCATACAAAAAAATTATGCGGGATTGAATTTTGTTTCTAGAAATCTTTTGGATTCCACCGCGGGTGGCAGTTTTATGGAAATTACTTTGGGTGAAGCTACTAAATTGCTTGATAATATTATGGCAAATTATTCACAATGGCATACTGAAAGAACCCCTACTAGTAAAAAGGTGAATTATATTGAAGAAATTAATACTTTGAGTGATAAAGTTGATGCGCTTATGAAATTGGTTGCTAGCAAAAATTCTCCTATTGATCCTAATGATGTGCCTTTGTCCACTTTGATTTAGCAAAATAATGATCCCGTAGATGTGAATTTTGTCTTGTAAAACAATTTTAATAATAATGCTTATAGAGGTAATTTCAATGCTAGACCGTTTCCTCGAAATTCCTCTAATAATTATGGCAATCCTTATGGTAATTCTTATAATAATAATAGGATGTCCTCTGATCTTGAAAGTAGTATTAAAGAATTTGTTAATGCTCAAAAAGTTTTCAACACTACGATTGAAGAAAAATTGAGTAAAATTGATGATATGTCTAGGAGTATTGATAGAATTATTCATGATGTGGAAAATCTTAAGACTAAAATTTTGCCACCCAAAATTGATATTAATGAATCAATTAAAGCTTTATATGTCTCTATGGATGAGCGTAAGAAAAGAACCGCCATGCTAAAAGCTAAACGTGAATTTTTAGAAAAAGTGATTCCTCCCGATTTTTATCATAGTAATGATGAAGATATTAAAATGATTGGTGTTTCATCTATTGATTCTTTGTTTAGCAATATTAAACTTGATGAAAAGGGGACTAAAGAAGAGTCAACTTTAGCTAAAGAGCGTCCCCATAATTCGGAGGGTGAAAATCTGCTAAAAGTGGGTTTAGAGAGGTAAAAACTTTAAATAGCGATGTGCCCACTCTCTTGGATTACAAAGATTTTAATTATGATAATTGTTCTTTGATTGAGTGCATTTCTTTGTTACAATCCATGTTAAATTCACCCAACGCTTATGAGAAAAACAAGGCTTTTACTAAACACATCGTAGAAGCAATGATGAAAGCGTTAGAAGAAAAGTTAGAACTAGAAGTTTTAATTCCTAGAAAATTATATGATTAATGGGAACCCACCATTAAAGTTAAAATTAAAAATTATGAGTGTTATGCTTTTATGTGATTTGGGTGCTAGCGTTTCCACATTTCCAAATCTTTATATGATGTGCTAGGTCTCACCAATATAGATGAATGTTCTCTTAATTTGCATTTGGCGGATTCTACTATTAAAAAACCAATGGGTAGAATTAATGATGTTCTTATTCTTGCAAATATAAATTATGTGCCCGTTGATTTTATTGTTCTTGATATTGAATGCAATTCTTCTTGCCCCATAATACTTGGTAGACCGTTCTTATGAACTATAGGTGCCGTTATTGATATGAAAGAAGGGAATATAAAATTTCAATTTCCATTAAAAAAGGGTATGGAACATTTCCCTAGGAAGATAATTAAAGCACCATATGAATCAATTATGAGGGGCACTTATGGAATCAACTTGAAAGATGACAATACTTGAAACTATGCATTATGCCTAGCTAGGGGCATAAAACAATAGCGCTTGTTTGGAGGCAACACAATGAATAAAATAATTTTTTTCTGTTATTGTGTATTTTCACTGTCATACTACTGGTATGATTGTGTTTTTGTGTTTTTAATTAGTGTTTGTGCCAACTAAAGCCTTTAGGATTATGTTGGGTGATAGTTGATTTGATTCTGTGCATTAACAGAAACTTTTGTGCCCAGTTCTGGAATTTTGTAAATTTACAGAAATGAGGAAAAATTGTGAATTTTTTACACATGATTTATATACAAATTACCCACGTCGTCCTAAATTTTTAGAATTTTTGGAGTTACAGAAGTATAGTAAATATTCAGATTGCTACAGATTATTCTGTTTTTGACAGATTCTGTTTTTGATGCACTACTTGCTTGTTTGATGAATCTATGAATTTTATCGGGGGGTATAAGCCATGGTGAAGTTAGAGTACAGTTGGTATAATGCAAAAATAAAATATGAATGGGTTTGCAACAGTACTTATAGTAGTGATTTATTTTGTTATACTAACGGATCTCATGAAGGTTTTGTTGAGTTTTGGGTGATTGAAGTTTTCAAGTTTTGGGTGAGGTCACGATGGATGAAGAAATAAGGAGTAGTAAAAGTCTAAGCTTGGGCATGCCTGAGGCACCCCAAGGTAACATTCAAGGAAGACTCAAGCATCTAAGCTTGGGGATGCCCCGGAAGGCATCCCCTCTTTCTTCTACCAACCATCGGTAATTTTACTTGGAGTTATATTTTTATTTGTCACATGATATGAGTTTTTCTTGGAGCGTCTTGTATTATATGAGTCTTTGCTTTGTTTGCTTTTTAGTTTGTCACAATCATCTTTGCTGAACACACCTATCTTGAGAGAGCCACACGTTCATCATCATTTGTTAGAATACTCTATGTGCTTCACTTAAATTTTTTGAGCTAAGCAGTTGCTCTAGTGCTTCACTTAAATCTTTTTGAGCACGGTGGTGGCTATATTTTGAAGAAATAAACTCTCATGCTTCACTTATATTATTTTGAGAGTTGATTGAAATTTTAAAGAAATGAATTCTCATGCTTCACTTATATTATTTTGAGAATTGATAAGGCTAAAATTTTGAAGAAATATTTGCACTCTCATGCTTCACTTAAATCTTTTTGAGAGTTGATTATAGTAATGGTAATTTGAACAAGATATGAAGTTGGTCCCAAAATGATGAATATTCAAGAGGGATATAGATAAAAACTTTCATATAGATCATTGGATATGATAAGTGTGATTCCTTGCAATAGTTTTGTGATATGGAAATGATAATATGTGAGTCATGTTAGTGAGTAACTGTGATTTAGTAAGAATATTAGTTTTAAGGTTTGCGATTCCCTATGTATGCACGTTAAGTCAATAGTTATGCAATGAAATTATATCCTACTTATGGTGCATTAGTCGGTGTTAGTTATGTTCAATGCATGTTTATGACCATTTTCGTTTTTTGGTTGGTTGCTTCTCAATCTTTTGCTAGCCTTCATTTGTTCTAAGCGGAAATACTGCTTGTGCATCCAAACTCCTTAAACCCAAGTTGTGCCAAATGACTCCACTATGTCTATCTATATGCGATATTTCAATGCCGTTCCAAGTAAATTTGTGTGTGCCAACTCTAATTTTCCAAATAATTTTCCGTTTTGTGTGCCCGTACCGCTCATGAAGCGGCAGGGGGTAGCCATTATTTTCCATGCTAGGTGTGTTATTCTCACGATGAGTGTTTATTCACTTGTCATTGCACGAGAGAATGGTTGGTAATAGGGATGCCCAGTCCCACAATGAAATCAAATTAATAACAATAAAATTCCTTGAAAAGTGTTGGTATGGAGGGCACCCGTGGATACGGCTAGACTTGGATTGTGAAAGAATAGTGGAAAGGAAATAAACTTTACTTTTTGTTTGGGAACCACCTATGATGTGTCTAGCATGGAAAATATTGGGAATTCTCGGTCGTTTTCATTGACAGGAAAAGCATGCCTCTCAAATTTTTTATTTCTTTAATTTCAGCTTTGAGCTCTGGCACATTTGACAAATCTCTGCTTCCCTCTGCGAAGGGCCTATCTATTTACTTTTATGCAATTTTTTTTAGTCTCCATCTTCTCTTACAAAAGCACCAACTAGAGAGCACTATTGTCATACTTGTGCATTAGATGTAGCTAATATTTGAGTGTGTTTCATGAATGGATCAATGATTGAGCATAATGGGCTAGGGATAACTTTCTTTAGCGTTCATATTTTGAAAGACATGGTTGCTTGTTAGCATGTTTGAGTATATATATCTTCATGTCAAATCATAGACTATTGCTTTGAATCATTCAAGTCCAATATCCATGCTATAAAAGAAAAGAATATGTGATAAATATGATAGGTACCATTCCACATCAAAAATTCTGTTTTTATCATTTACCTACTCGAGGACGAGCATGAATTTGTTGGTGAACGTTGCATGGAAAACAAAAAAAAATCTACGCACACGCAAGATCTATCCATGGAGATGCATAGCTATGAGAGTGGGGAGTGTGTCTACGTACCCTCGTAGACCGTAAGCGGAAGCGTTGAGACAACGTGGTTGAAGTAGTCGAACAGCTTCGCGATCCAACCGACTGAGCACCGAACGTAAGGCACCTCCGCGTTCAGCACACGTTCAGCTCGGTGACATCCTCGATTTCTTGATCCAGCAAGACGGCGAGGTAGTGGATGAGTTCTGGCAGCACGACGGCGTGGTGACGGTGATGGTGATGCTATCTCCGCAGGGCTCCGCCTAAGCACTGCAAGAATATGACCGAGGGACGGAACTGTGGAGGGGGGCGCCGCACACGGCTAAACAATTGTCGTGGTGATGTGTGCCCCCCCCCCCCCGTATATATATAGGGGGGAGAGGGGAGAGTCCAGGGGGTGCCCCAAGTAGGGCCAAATCCTACTTGGGGACTTCCCCAAGCCGCGCCCACCTTCCTTATTTGAGTGCAGGAGGAAGGCAGGGGGAGGTGGCGCCCCCCCCCCTTCCTTTCTCTCATGAGGAGGGAAAGGCAGGAGGGGCCACCCCTCCCCTTTCCTTCCACTAGGGCCGGCCAGCCAAGGAGAGGGGCGCGCCAGCCCCCTAGCGGGCTGGTCTGTCCCCTCCTTTGGCCCATTAGGCCCATACACTTCCCGGGGGTGTCCGGAACCCCTTCCGGTGCCCCGATGACTACCCGGTGTACTCCGAAACTCTTCCGGTGTCCGAATACCATTATCCTATATATCAATCTTTACCTCTGGACCATTCCGGAGCTCCTCATCATGTCCGTGATCTCATCCGAGACTCCGAGCAACATTCGGTCACAAATTCACATAACTCATATAACACTATATCGTCAACGAACGTTAAGCGTGCGGACCCTACAGGTTCGGGAATGATGTAGACATGACCGAGATGCCTCTCAGGTCAATAACCAATAGCGGAACCTGGATGCCCATATTGGTTCCTACATATTCCACGAAGATCTTATCGGTCGAACCGCAATGACAACATACACAATTCCCTTTATCCATCGGTATGTTACTTGCCCGAGATTCGATCGTCGGTATCTCTATACCTAGTTCAATCTCGTTACCGGCAAGTCTCTTTACTCGTTCCGTAATACATCATCCCGTAACTAACTCCTTAGTCACTTTGCTTGCAAGCTTATTATGATGTGCATTACCGAGAGGGCCCAGAGATTCCTCTCCAAAACACGGAGTGACAAATCCCAGTCTCGATCCATGCCAACTCAACAGACACCTTCGGAGATACTTGTAGAGCATCTTTATGATCACCCAGTTACGTTGTGATGTTTGATAGCACACAAGGTATTCCTCCGATATCCGGGAGTTGCATGATCTCATGGTCGAAGGAACATGTATTTGACATTCAAGAAAGCAGTAGCAATAAACAGAACGATCATATGCTAAGCTAACGGATGGGTCTTGTCCATCACATCATTCTCCTAATGATGTGATCCCGTTATCAAATGACAACTCATGTCTATGGTTAGGAAACCTTAACCATCTTTGATCAACAAGCTAGTCTAGAAGAGGCTCACTAGGGACACGGTATTTGTTTATGTATTCACACATGTATTTAAGTTTCCGGTCAATAAAATTCTAGCATGAATAATAAACCTTTATCATGAACAAGGAAATATAAAATAATAACAACTTTATTATTGCCTTGAGGGAATATTTCCATCAGTCTCCCACTTGCACTAGAGTCAATAATCTAGTTCACATCGTCATGTGATTAACACCCAAAGAGTTCACTAGAGTAAATAATCTAGTTCACATCACCATGTGATTAACACTCAAAGAGTTCACTAGAGTCAATAATCTAGTTCACATCACCATGTGATTAACACTCAAAGAGTTCACTAGAGTCAATAATCTAGTTCACATCACCATGTGATTAACACTCAAAGAGTTCTAAGGTGTGATCATGTTTTGCTCGTGAGAGAGAATTTTAGTCAACGGGTCTGCAATATTCAGACCCATGTGTACTTTGCAATTCTTTATGTCATATTGTAGATGCTACTATCACGCTTTACATGGAGCTATTCCAAATGACTACTCCATTATATGTATCCGTTTTGCTACTCAGAGATATCCAGATTGGTGTCAAAGCTTGCATCAACGTAACCCTTTACGACGAACTCTTTATCACCTCCATAATCGAGAAACATTTCCTTAGTCCTTTAGTTACTTAAGGATAATTTTGACCATTGTCCAGTGATCCACTCCTGGATCACTCTTGTACCCCCTTTGCCAGACACGTGGCAAGGCACACATCAGGTGTGGTACACAGCATGGCATATATTATAGAACCTATGACTGAGGCATAGGGAATGACTTTCATTCTCTCTCTATCTTCTGCCGTGGTCGGGCTTTGAGTCTTACTCAACTTCACACCTTACAATATAGGCAAGAACTCCTTCTTTGACTGACCCATTTTGAACTCCTTCAAAATCTTGTCAAGGTATGTGCTTTGTGAAAGTCCTATTAAGCGTCTTGATCTATCCCTATAGATCTTGATGCCCAATATATAAGTAGCTTCACCGAAGTCTTTCATTGAAAAACTCTTATTCAAGTATCCTTTTATGCTATCCAGAAATTCTATATCATTTCCAATCAACAATATGTCATCCACATATAATATTAGGAATGCTACAGAGCTCCCACTCACTTTCTCGTAAATACAGGCTTCACCGTAAGTCTGTATAAAACCATATGCTTTGATCACCTCATCAAAGCGTATATTCCAACTCCGAGATGCTTGCACCAGTCCATAGATGGATCGCTGGAGCTTACACACTTTGTTAGCACCCTTAGGATCGACAAAACCTTCCGGTTGCATCATATACAACTCTTCTTTAAGAAATCCATTAAGGAATGCAGTTTTGACATCCATTTGCCAGATTTCATAATCATAAAATGCGGCAATTGCTAACATGATTCGGACAGACTTAAGCATCGTTACGAGTGAGAAAGTCTCATCGTAGTCAACCCCTTGAACTTGTCAAAAACCTTTCGCGACAAGTCAAGCTTTGTAGACAGTGATATTACCATCAGTGTCTGTCTTCCTCTTAAAAATCCATTTATTCTCAATGGCTTGCCGATCATCGGGCAAGTCCACCAAAGTCCACACTTTGTTCTCATACATGGATCCTATCTCAGATTTCATGGCCTCAAGCCATTTGTCAGAATCCGAGCTCATGATAGCTTCTTCATAGTTCGTAGGTTCGCCGTTGTCTAACAACATAACTTCCAGAACAGGATTACCGTACCACTCTGGTGCGGAACGTACTCTGGTCGACCTACGAGGTTCAGTAGTAACTTGATCTGAAGCTTCGTGATCTTTATCATTATCTTCCTCTCTTATTGGTGTAGGCATCACGGGAACGGTTTTCTCTGATGAGCTACTTTCCAATTCGAGAGAAGGTACAATTACCTCATCAAGTTCTATTTTCCTCCCACTCACTTCTTTCGAGAGAAACTCCTTCTCTAGAAAGGACCCATTCTTGCCAACAAAGATCTTGCCTTCGGATCTGTGGTAGAAGGTGTAACCAATTGTTTCTTTAGGGTATCCTATGAAGACGCACTTCTCCACTTTGGGTTCGAGCTTATCAGGTTGAAGCTTTTTCACATAAGCATCGCATCCCCAAACTTTAAGAAACGACAGCTTAGGTTTCTTGCCAAACCATAGTTCATACGGTGTCATCTCAACAGACTTAGACGGTGCCCTATTTAACGTGAATGCAACTGTCTCTAATGCATAGCCCCAAAACGATAGTGGCAAATCGGTAAGAGACATCATAGAACGCACCATATCTAATAAAGTACGGTTACGACGTTCGGACACACCATTACGCACCATATCTAATAAAGTACGGATCCAGAAGAACGCCTGTCATATGATGAAAGGTGAATAAAACAACAACTTAAAGAGAAAGGAAGTGTCTAAAGGGTGTTAGTGAAACTTTCACACCTAGGAAGTCCGAGGCTAACGCCACTCTTAAGTTGAGTGCTTCTTCTGAGAGTAGGAGAAATACTGAAAGTTAAACTGTTAGAAGTATAAAGGCAAAAAGAGAGAAGACTGGAATATCCAGCTCATGTATGAATGTCATACAAGTTTTTGATGTATAGAAGGCTGGTCAAAGATATAGTTCTTGGGAATTAGGGTTAAACATGTTAATCACTAATTTTTGGGTATTGTGAGTTAATCACAAAGATACCCGCTCGATTGCATTCTGTTGCAACTCGATGTAAGAACTACCATGGCCTGAAAGACTAGCCAGGAATGAGGTTTTGATATGCGCTAGGAACATAGTAAAAGTTACTATACCTTCCATCGGTGTATTACCTATGTATTTGCTTTCATAATTCATTTTAGAGTTTCATACACTCTAGCCCTTCGCATAAGGTATCTTGCAAGAAGGTTGTTCATAAGAGAACTTTTTATGTTCGGTGTTATGAATAACATAAGGGCCATACTTTCATTATGAATGAGATGTATGTTATGAATAATGATAATAATATATTACCTTTGTGTTTACTTTCATAATTCATTTTAGAGTTTCATACACTCTAGCCCATTGCACAATGTTTGTTGCAAAAGAGTTGTTCATAAAAGCAACAATTGTTGTTCAGTATTATGAATAACATGAAGGGCCATGCTTCCATCCAAGATGGGATGTATGTTATGAATATTGATGGTAATATGATTAGTCCTGGCCATGGGCAGCCCGGCCCGGTCGGCCCGACCCGGCCCGGTCAGAAAAAGCCCGACCCGGCCCGGCCCGATCTTGCCCACGGGCCGGGCCTAGGCCTGAGATCTAGGCCCGATGGCCGGGCCGGGCCCGGGCCCGCCATTTTTGTGATTTGCTGAAGAGGCCCGACCCGAGGCCTGAGGCCCGGCGGGCTTTTTTGGTGATGGGCCGGGCTTGGGCCTGGATTCTAGGCCCGATGGCCGGGCCGGGCCAGGCTCGGGCCTAGCTTTTCTGCACCAGGCTTGGTCGGGCCCGGCCCGAGGCCCGGCCCGGCCCGAGTTTTGGCCAGGTATAAATATGATACATCCACAACACTGACGCTAAATGTCGCAAGACTAAAAGAATACCACACAAGTGTGGCACTGCATTTGGTCACATTGGAGAAACCCGCATGAAAAATTCCATTATGATGGATTTTGAAGTCGTTTGATTTAAAATCATCTGACACTTGCAACTTTCGTCCGAAAAGTGAAGTGACTGAAATACCGTTCACAGGCCATAAGGAACGAACAACAAACTTATTGGTGATCATACATTTGATGTGTGTAGTCCGATAAATGTTGTTAGTAGTGGATTTATCTATCTTCTGAAATGACTCAAGTAGATATATGGATATTTACTTGATGAGACGTAAGTCTGGATCTTTTGAAATCATTCAAAAGGTTTTCTAAATGAATAAGAAATTATTGTAACAAGAAAATTATGTTTCTACAATTTGATTACAAAAAGGAATATTTGAGTTACAAGTTTAGCGAATGTCTGATGAGTTGTGAAAAGAGTTTCATAACTTACACCTCCCGGAACAGCACTGCAAGTGGAAAGTCCGTGAAGATGTAATCAAAGCATTTATGACATGGTGAGATCAAAGATGACATAAATAAATTTGCCATTATCCCTTTTAATAGTAATGCTTTAGAGACTGTGGCTTTTACACAGAAAAGAGCTCCATCAGGTCTGTTGAAATGACGCCATGGTATGGTACGACCAACCATGTTATATCTTTTCTTAAACATTTGGAATATGGGGCTTGTGTAAAAGGTTACAGGCCTATTTTAAATCAGACAAGTGCTACTTTGTAGGTTATCCCAAGTTATTGGGTATTCCCCCACCACTATACCGAGGCAAAGGATTTTGTCGCAAAACGGTATGCTTTTAAAGAGAATGGTTCTTGCAAAAAGGTGAGTGGGAGGACAGTGCAACTCGACGAGATAACCAGTATCTTCGTCATCAGATCAAAGGAAAGGAACCTAGGAAGTGATTCCAGGGTTTCCTACTATGACTGATGCGGAAGCCTCTACATGAGATGTATGGACTTCGTTCGAACTTGTAGCTGAACAACGTAGGCAAAGCTCGTGCAAACCTCTCAGGTGCGCAAACGAGATATTGTTGTTAGACAATAGTATACCTACGATACACAAGGAAGCGTTGATGGGCCCTGACTCCGGAATTGGCTAAATACCAATACAATCCGGGATAGTTTCCATGTAAGTGATTCAAGATTAAAATCTTGATACACCTTTCGGAAGACTTAGAATCTAACGAATATTTATGGAACTAAAAACTGATACGGATAAAAATGTTTTATCCAAAAAGCTTGACTTGTTGCAATAACAAGTTCAAGGAGTTGATTACGATGAGATTGTCTCACCGTAGCAATGCTTAAAGTCGGTTCGGGTTGAGCTAGCAATTAATACATATTTCAATCATGAGATATGAAACATGGATGATGAAAGGATTTCCATCTGATGGAAATGAAACCAAGGACTTGCATGTTTTACAGTCCAAGGTATTTTATCAATCCAGAGGATGCTAGTGAGTGTGCAAACTTCAGAGTTCCAGCGATGGACAGAAGAGAGCAAAATGGAGTTGGAATCTTCGTGTTTTGATGAAATGGTCAAAAGGGTTTTGACTTCATTAATGGGTAACGAAGATTCTTGTGATTCAAGAAAGTAAGTGGGAGCATAATAATATTTCTAAAAAAATTGTGTGCTTGACACATTGTTAATTGGAAATAAACTTCTTGACACGAATTAGGACTTCATTTGAAAATAGCTTTTTAGATGAAGTGCTTGGGCTAAATAGCCTTGATATTAGGCATGATGATCTATGGAGATAGATTACCCAATGGGGCTGAGCAAAGATACATATTGACAAAATGCTAAAACCTTTTAGCATTAAAAACATCAAGGAGTGATTCTTGCCGAAGTCATATGGAAAGAGTTTTTGCAAGACTCGGTGTCCCAAAACACTGATGAGAAAAATACATGATGGTGATTCCACACACTCTTGTGTTTGGATTAATCATGTATTCCATGGTATGTAAAACAACCAGATATGTGTTGGGAAACGTAGCATGCAATTTCAAAAAAATTCCTACGCTCACGCAAGATCTATCTAGGAGATGCATAGCAACGAGAGGGGGAGAGTGTGTCCACGTACCCTCGTAGACCGAAAGCGGAAGCGTTTGTTAACGCAGTTGATGTAGTCGAACTTCTTCTCGTTCTGACCGATCAAGCACCGAACGTACGGCACCTCCGAGTTCTGCACATGTTCAGCTCGATGGCGTCCCTCGAACTCTTGATCCAGCAAAGTGTCGAGGGAGAGTTCCGTCAGCACGATGGCGTGGTGACGGTGATGGTGAAGTGATCCGCGCAGGGCTTCGCCTAAGCACTACGTGAATATGACCGGAGGCGTAAACTGTGGAGGGGGGCGCCGCACACGGCTAACAATTGTTGGTGTGTGTTCTAGGCGCCCCCTCCCCATGTATATATAGGTGGGAGGGGAAGGGAGACAGCCTTGGGGCACCCCAAGTAGGAGGAATCCTACTTGGGGCCTAGTCCAATTCGCCCCCCCCCCTTACCATATTTTCCTCAGGGGGAAGGAAGGAGGAGGGAGGAGGGAAGGAAAGGGGAGGCCGAATCCCTCCCCTTCCTTCTCTCTTCCCCTCTTTCCTTCCTCCTCTGGTTCGGCCCATATGGGGGGCGCAGCAGCCCCTGCTGGCTGCTGCGTTTCCCCTCTTGTCCCATTAGACCCACATCTTTGCCGGGGGGGTGCCCGGAACCCCTTCCGGTGACCCGATATGTACCCGGTACCCCCGGAACACTTCCGGTGTCCGAATATCATTGTCCTGTATATGAATCTTTACCTCTCGACCATTTTGAGACTCCTCGTCATGTCCGTGATCTCATCCAGGACTCCGAACAACATTCGTTCACCAAATCACATAACTCATATAATACAAAATCGTCATCGAACGTTAAGCGTGCGGACCCTACGGGTTCGAAAACTATGTAGACATGACCGAGACACCTCTCCGGTATTGGTTCCCACATATTCTACGAAGATCTTTATCAGTTGTACCGTAATGACAACATACATTATTCCCTTTGTCATCTGTATGTTTCTTGCCCGAGATTCGATCGTCGGTATCTTCATACCTAGTTCAATCTCGTTACCGGCAAGTCTCTTTACTCATTCCGTAATACATCATCCCGCAACTAACTCATTAGTCACATTGCTTGCAAGGCTTATTATGATGTGCATTACCGAGAGGGCTCAGAGATACCTCTCCGATACTCGGAGTGACAAATCCTAATCTCGATCTATGCCAACCCAACAAACACCTTCGGAGATACTTGTAGAGCATCTTTATAATCAGCCAGTTACATTATGACGTTTGATAGCACACAAGGTATTCCTTCGGTATCTGGGAGTTGCATAATCTCATAGTCAAAGGAATATGTATATGACATGAAGAAAGCAATAGCAATAAAACTTAACGATCATTATGCTAAGCTAACGGATGGGTCTTGTCCATCACATCATTCTCCTAATGATGTGATCCCATTCATCAAATGACAACACATGTCTATGGTTAGGAAACTTAACCATCTTTGATTAACGAGCTAGTCTAGTACAGGCTTACTAGGGACACGGTGTATTGTCTATGTATCCACACATGTATCAAGTTTCCGGTTAATACAATTCTAGAATGAATAATAAAAATTTATCATGATATAAGGAAATATAAAATAACAACTTTATTATTGCCTCTAGGGCATATTTCCTTTAGTCTCCCACTTGCACTAGAGTCAATAATCTAGTTCACATCGCCATGTGATTTAACACCAATAGTTCACATCTTTATGTGATTAACACCCATAGTTCACATCGCCATGTGACCAACACCCAAAGGGTTTACTAGAGTCAATAATCTAGTTCACATCGCTATGTGATTAACACCCAAAGAGTACTAAGGTGTGATCATGTTTTGCTTGTGAGAGAAGTTTTAGTCAATGGGTCTGCCACATGCAGATCCATAAGTATTTTGCAAATTTCTATGTCTACAATGCTCTGCATGGAGCTACTCTAGCTAATTGCTCCCACGTTCAATACGTATCTAGATTCAGACTTAAGAGTCATCTAGATCAGTGTCAAAGCTTGCATCGATGTAACTCTTTATCACCTCCATAATCAAGAAACACTTACTTAGTCCTCTCAGGTAACTAAGGATAATTTTGACCGCTGTCCAGTGATCTACTCCTGGATCACTATTGTACCCACTTGCCAAACTCATGGTAAAGTACACAATAGGTCTGCTATACAGCATGGCATACTTTATAGAACCTATGGATGAGGCATAGGGAATGACTTTCATTCTCTCTCTATCTTCTGCCATGGTCGGGCTTTGAGTCTTACTCAACTTCACACCTTGCAACACAGGCAAGAACCCTTTCTTTGACTGATCCATTTTGAACTTCTTCAAAATCTTGTCAAGGTATGTACTCATCGAAAGTTTTATCAAGCGTCTTGATCTATCTCTATAGATCTTGATGCCCAATATGTAAGTAGCTTCACCGAGGTCTTTCTTTGAAAAAATTCCTTTCAAACACTCCTTTATGCTTTCCAGAAAATTCTACATCATTTCTGATCAACAATATGTCATTCACATATACTTATCAGAAATGTTGTAGTGCTCCCACTCACTTTCTTGTAAATACAGGCTTCTCCGAAAGTCTGTATAAAACTATATGCTTTGATCAACTCATCAAAGCGTATATTCCAACTCTGAGATGCTTGCACCAGTCCATAGATGGATCGCTGGAGCTTGCACACTTTGTTAGCACCTTTAGGATTGACAAAACCTTCTGGTTGCATCATATACAACTTTTCTTTAATAAATCCATTAAGGAATGCAGTTTTGACATCCATTTGCCAGATTTCATAAAATGCGGCAATTGCTAACATGATTCGGACGGACTTAAGCATCGCTACGGGCGAGAAAGTCTCATCGTAGTCAACCCCTTGAACTTGTCGAAAACCTTTTGCGACAAGTCAAGCTTTATAGACAGTAACATTACCATCAGCGTCAGTCTTCTTCTTGAAGATCCATTTATTTTTTATGGCTCGCCGATCATCGGGCAAATCCACCAAAGTCCATACTTTATTCTCATACATGGATCCTATCTCGGATTTCATGGCCTCAAGCCATTTCTCGGAATTTGGGCTCATCATCGCTTCTTCATAGTTCGTAGGTTCATCATGGTCTAGTAACATGACTTCCAGAACAGGATTACCGTACCACTCTGGTGCGGAACGTGCTCTGATCGACCTACGAGGTTCGGTAGTAACTTGATCTGAAGATTCATTATCATCATCATTAGCTTCCTCTCTAGTTGGTGTAGGCATCACGGGAACAGATTTCTCTGATGAGCTACTTTCCAAATTGAGAGAAGGTACAATTACCTCATCAAGTTCTACTTTCCTCCCACTCACTTCTTTCAAGAGAAACTCCTTCTCTAGAAAGGATCCATTCTTAGCAACAAAAATCTTGCCTTCAGATCTGTGATAGAAGGTGTACCCAACAGTTTCTTTTGGGTATCCTATGAAGACACACTTCTCCGATTTGGGTTCGAGCTTATCAGGCTGAAGCTTTTTCACATAAGCATCGCAACCCCAAACTTTAAGAAACGACAGCTTAGGTTTCTTGCCAAACCATAGTTCATACGGTGTCGTCTCAACGGATTTAGACGGTGCCCAATTTAACGTGAATGCAGTTGTCTCTAATGCATAACCCCAAAAACGATAGTGGTAAATCGGTAAGAGACATCATAGAATGCACCATATCCAATAAAGTACGGTTACGATGTTCGGACACACCATTATGCTGTGGTGTTCCAGGTGGCGTGAGTTGTGAAACCATTCCACATTGTTTTAAATGAAGGCCAAACTCGTAACTCAAATATTCGCCTCCGCGATCAGATCGTAGAAACTTTATTTTCTTGTTACGATGATTCTCCACTTCACTCTGAAATTCTTTGAACTTTTCAAATGTTTCAGATTTGTGTTTTATTAAGTAGATATACCCATACCTACTCAAATCATCTGTGAAGGTCAGAAAATAACGATACCCGTCGCGTGCTTCAACACTCATCGGACCGCATACATCGGTATGTATTATTTCCAATAAGTCATTAGCTCGCTCCATTGTTCTGGAGAACGGAGTTTTAGTCATCTTGCCCATGAGGCATGGTTCGCAAGTATCAAATGATTCGTAATCAAGTGATTCCAAAAGCCCATCTGCATGGAGTTTCTTCATGCGCTTTACACCAATATGACCTAAACAGCAGTGCCACAAATATGTTGCATTATCATTATCAACTTTGCATCTTTTGGCATCAATATTATGAATATGTGTATCACTACGATCGAGATTCAATAAACCATTTACATTGGGTGTATGACCATAGAAGGTTTTATTCATGTAAACAGAACAACAATTATTCTCCGACTTAAATGAATAACCGTATCGCAATAAACATGATCCAATCATATTCATGCTCAACGCAAACACCAAATAACATTTATTTAGGTCCAACACTAATCCCGAAGGTAGAGGGAGTGTGCGATGGTGATCTTATCAACCTTGGAATCACTTCCAACACACATCGTCACCTCGTCCTTAACTAGTCTCTGTTCATTTTGCAACTCCTGTTTCGAGTTACTAATCTTAGCAACTGAACCGGTATCAAATATCCAGGGGCTACTATGAACACTAGTAAAATACACATCAATAACATGTATATCAAATATACCTTTGTTCACTTTGCCATCCTTCTTATCCGCCAAGTATTTGGGGCAGTTCCGCTTCCAGTGACCATTTCCTTTGCAGTAGAGGCACTCAGTTTCAGGCTTGGGTCCAGCTTTGGGCTTCTTCATGGGAGCAGCAACTTGCTTGCCATTCTTCTTGAAGTTCCCTTTCTTTCCCTTGCCCTTTTTCTTGAAACTAGTGGTCTTGTTAACCATCAACACTTGATGCTCCTTCTTGATTTCTACCTCCGCTGCTTTGAGCATCGCGAAGAGCTCGGGAATTGTTTTCTCCATCCCTTGCATATTATAGTTCATCACAAAGCCTTTATAGCTTGGTGACAGTGATTGGAGAACTCTGTCAATAACACTATCAACTGGAAGATTAACTCCCAGCTGAGTCAAGTGATTATGATATCCAGACATTCTGAGTATGTGTTCACTGACAAAACTGTTCTCCTCCATCTTGCAGCTATAGAACTTGTTGGAGACTTCATATGTCTCAACTCGGGCATTTGCTTGAAATATTAACTTCAACTCCTGGAACATCTCATATGCTCCATGACGTTCAAAACGTCTTTGAAGTCCCGATTCTAAGCCGTAAAGCATGGCACACTGAACTATCGAGTAGTCATCAGATCGAGCTTGCCAGACGTTCATAACATCAGCATATGCTCCTGCAGTAGGCCTTTCACCTAGCGGTGCATCAAGGACATAATTCTTCTGTGCAGCAATGAGGATAATCCTCAAGTTACGGACCCAGTCCGTGTAGTTGCTACCATCATTTTTCAACTTAGCTTTCTCTAGGAACGCATTAAAATTCAAGGGAACGGTAGCACGGGCCATTGATCTATAACATAGATATGCAAAAGCTATCAGGACTAAGTTCATGATAAATTAAGTTCAATTAATCATATTACTTAAGAACTACCACTTAGAGAGACATCCCTCGAGTCATCTAAATGATCACGTGATCCATATCAACTAAACCATGTCCGATCATCACGTGAGATGGAGTAGTCTTCAATGGTGAACATCTCTATGTTGATCATATCTACTATATGATTCATGTTCGACCTTTCGGTCTCCAGTGTTCCGAGGCCATGTCTGTACATGCTAGGCTCGTCAAGTTTAACCCGAGTATTCCGCATGTGCAAAACTGTCTTGCACCCATTGTATGTGAACGTAGAGCCTATCACACCCGATCATCACGTGGTGTCTCAGCACGATGAACTGTCGCAATGGTGCATACTCAGGGAGAACACTTATACCTTGAAATTTTAGTAAGGGATCATCTTATAATGCTACCGCCGTACTAAGCAAAATAAGATGCATAAAAGATAAACATCACATGCAATCAAAATATGTGACATGATATGGCCATCATCATCTTGTGCCTTTGATCTCCATCTCCAAAGCACCGTCATGATCTCCATCATCACTGGCTTGACACCTTGATCTCCATCGTAGCGTCGTGGTCGTCTCGCCAACTATTGCTTCTACAACTATCGCTAACGCATAGTGATAAAGTAAAGCAATTACATGGCATTTGCATTTCATACAATAAAGAGACCACCATAAGGCTCCTGCCGGTTGCCAAATATCTTACAAAACATGATCATCTCATACAATAACATTTATCACATCATGTCTTGACCATATCACATCACAACATGCCCTGCAAAAACAAGTTAGACATCCTCTACTTTGTTGTTGCAAGTTTTACGTGGCTGATATGGGCTTCTAGCAAGAACCGTTCTTACCTACGCATCAAAACCACAACAGTGTTTCGTCAAGTTTGCTGCTTTAACCTTCAACAAGGACCGGCCGTAGTCAAATTCGATTCAACTAAAGTTGGAGAAATAGACACCCGCCAGCCACCTTTATGCAAAACTAGTTGCATGTCTGGTGGAACCGGTCTCATGAACGTGGTCATGTAAGGTTGGTCCGGGCCACTTCATCCAACAATACCGCCAAATCAAAATAAGACGTTGGTGGTAAGAAGTATGACTATCACCGCCCACAACTCTTTGTGTTCTACTCATGCATATCATCTATGCATAGACCTGGCTCGGATGCCACTGTTGGGAAACGTAGCATGCAATTTCAAAAAAATTCCTACGCTCACGCAAGATCTATCTAGGAGATGCATAACAACGAGAGGGGGAGAGTGTGTCCACATACCCTCGTAGACCGAAAGCGGAAGCGTTTGTTAACGCGGTTGATGTAGTCGAACTTCTTCTCGTTCCGACCGATCAAGCACCGAACATACCGCACCTCCGAGTTCTGCACACGTTCAGCTCGATGACGTCCCTCGAACTCTTGATCCAGCAAAGTGTCGAGGGAGAGTTCCGTCAGCATGATGGCGTGGTGACGGTGATGGTGAAGTGATCCGCGCAGGGCTTCGCCTAAGCACTACGTGAATATGACCGGAAGCGTAAACTATGGAGGGGGGCGCCGCACACGGCTAACAATTGTTGGTGTGTGTTCTAGGCGCCCCTTCCCCATGTATATATAGGTGGGAGGGGGAGGGAGACAGCCTTGGGGCGCCCCAAGTAGGAGGAATCCTACCTTGGGGCCTAGTCCAATTCGCCCCCCCCCCCCTTACCATATTTTCCGGAGGGGGAAGGAAGGAGGAGGGAGGAGGGAAGGAAGGGGGAGGCCGAATCCCTCCCCTTCCTTCTCTCTTGCCCTCTTTCCTTCCTCCTCTGGTTCGGCCCATATGGGGGCACAGCAGCCCCTGCTGGCTGCTGCGTTTCCCCTCTTGGCCCAATAGGCCCATATCTTTGCCGGGGGGTGCCCGGAACCCCTTCCGGTGACCCGATATGTACCCGGTACCCCCGGTACACTTCCGGTGTCCGAATATCATCGTCCTATATATGAATCTTTACCTCTCGACCATTTCGAGACTCCTCGTCATGTCCGTGATCTCATCCGGGATCCCGAACAACATTCGGTCACCAAATCACATAACTCATATAATACAAAATCGTCATCGAACGTTAAGCGTGCGGACCCTATGGGTTCGAGAACTATGTAGACATGACCGAGACACCTCTCTGGTCAATAACCAACAGCAGAACCTGGATGCTCATATTGGTTCCCACATATTCTACGAAGATCTTTATCGGTCGTACCGTAATGACAACATACGGTATTCCCTTTGTCATCGGTATGTTTCTTGCCCAAGATTCGATCATCGGTATCTTCATACCTAGTTCAATCACATTACCGGCAAGTCTCTTTACTTGTTCCATAATACATCATCCCGCAACTAACTCATTAGTCACATTGCTTGCAAGGCTTATTATGATGTGCATTACCGAGAGGGCCCAGAGATACCTCTCCGATACTCGGAGTGACAAATCCTAATCTCGATCTATGCCAACCCAACAAACACCTTCGGAGATACCTGTAGAGCATCTTTATAATCACCCAGTTACGTTGTGACATTTGATAGCACACAAGGTATTCCTTTGGTATCCGGGAGTTGCATAGTCTCATAGTCAAAGGAATATGTATATGACATGAAGAAAGCAATAGCAATAAAACTTAACGATCATTATGCTAAGCTAACGGATGGGTCTTGTCCATCACATCATTCTCCTAATGATGTGATCCCGTTCATCAAAGGACAACACATGTCTATGGTTAGGAAACTTAACCATCTTTGATTAACGAGCTAGTCTAGTAGAGGCTTACTAGGGACATGGTGTATTGTCTATGTATCCACACATGTATCAAGTTTCCGGTTAATACAATTCTAGCATGAATAATAAACATCTATCATGATATAATGAAATATAAAATAACAACTTTATTATTGCCTCTAGGGCATATTTCCTTCAATATGTCCAATACTCCCAAAGTTGTTGCGAGTATAGATACCAAAGTGATCAAAAGTCCTGATCGTGGGACAACAGTGAAAAAGGGTCATTGAGTACTAAAGAAGCACTGATGACATGTTTTCTTGCAAGCGGAAATCATGAAGAGTTCGTTGTACAACACTACTAGGGAAAAGCCTAGCAGTAGCACGGGTTTTTGGCCTACCAGTAGCGCGGGTGACCGCGCTACTGCTACGGCGCTACAGCTAAAGGTTAGCAGTAGCGTTGGTTAAACCGCGCTACTGCTATATACACTTAGTAGTAGCGCTTCCTCCAGAAGGCGCTACTGGTAATTACTAGTAGCGCGTCGCAATGCCCGCGCTACTACTATTATTCCATATTCTATTTCTTTTTTATTTTATGTCGTATTCATACACCTTTATACAAGTTTTCATACAGTAGCAATTTAGAGATTGTTTTTACATTATAATGAGTTATTAAATCACTAGGTGATAATCCATGACTTGATCACTTAGGATCCATCCACTTGAAACTAATCCGCGGTTCTTTCACCCAATGATATAATAACTCGTCATCATCATCATCATCATCATATTAATATAAAAACTCTTGCATCATATCATCACCAACAACACTAGCTAATAATCATCATAGTCATTACCACCAACACTATTTAATCATCATAGTCATAGTGTAGCTATCTAATCACCACCAACACTAGCTAATAATAATCATCATAGTCATTACCACCAACACTAGCTATTTAATCATCATAGTCACAGTGTAGCACATCATCATCTTCAAACTCATTCTAGCTAGCTAATCACTCATGTTGCTCTCTCTCAGGTAAAATAGCATAGAACATGTGTAGCACTCCTGCTTCATCATATTGGAGCATGCAGATGAACCTGTCTCCTAATTGTGGGCTGCGCTTCTGATTGCTGCCCCCTAGTACTTCTCTGCGATCCTTCACAATGTTGCTCCAGTCTTTGACTATTAAGACTTGCTCGCTTTTAGAAATCCTGAATGCACTCATGTGCAATGTAGGATGTCTTGGCCGTAAGCTAACCATTGCCATGCGACCTTTAGGCTCGATCCAATGAGGCACAACTATCATCGGGAGTCCCTGTTGAAGAACATCGTAGTAACATACTTAGCAATGAAGTTTAGCTTAAAAAATAATGTATGCAAAAGATGCACTGAGGACAAATAATAAAAATCTTACCATCTTTTCTAAATAGATGTGACCATAGTTCAATACGCACGCTAGTGGTCGCACGTTTTGAGTACTAAGATTTTCAAGTCCAGGAAAATAATTTGTCTTGACAGTATCAAGATCCTCAAGCCATGAAACATAATGACTTATCTCCTTGCAGTTTAGTTCAGCCCCGGGACAGTAGTAAGTCATGTCTACCAAGTGCCGGACATGTTTGCTTGAATGGAAATAAGCTGTCAATAGAAATTAGTTGTCAACTATTTTTTAATAAACAATATCCAAGACATAAATATGGTTGAGAAACTCACATAATGGTAGAACTGGAGGCATCTGCACATCGACCCAGATGTCGATATTACCTTCAATATCATCTTCCAGACGAATATCAAAGGTGATAAGCATATCAGGCTCAAATGCATAAGCCTTGCATAGTGATCTCCAATTTTTGCATTCAAAATAGGTGTAGGTGTCTGCATTGTATAATTTTGCAGCAAAAGTATAACCATGCTCGGTCCTCAAGTGAACTCTCTTTACCTCCATAGTTTCCATAGGACTGAAACCAATCTTATCCAAGACATAAATTCTTGTATGGCAGGGGATACGCTAGTAGAATAGTAAAAAATTAAAATTATAAGTTGAAGCAAAAGAAGCAGAAGTCATGCTTAATTACGAAAAAAGACTTGTCGTTGTGACTTACTGTATCCACTTCGAAGGTCTCATCCAGCTTGATGCTGAAGCGCCTACCACCAACTAAGAAATTTCTGTCGCACAGGCCGCGCTCGTCTTCGCAGTATTCACACATACCGAAATCCTTTTCGTCGTCAGACATTTCCTATGTTCATAGTTGAAACATTAATCAAAAATCGATCGAAGGCAACTACCAGGAAACTCAACACACAGATCACTATTACTCAATATGCAACGGGTTGACTTTAGGTCTGTCGAGTCTTCCTTCCTAAACTCTCATCTCACGTATATGGTGGGCACTCCCTCTCTGATATTGCGACCGTCGGTGATGGTCGCTACTCCTCCTTCCCCTAGTGCATTACAAATATCTAGCACAAGGAAAAGAAGGAGAAGCGACCCCCACGACAACAGTCGGCATTCTTCTTCTCTCATATATGGTGGACACTCCCTCACTGTTTTGACCGTCGATGATGGTCGCTACTCCTTCTTCCCCTAGTGCGTAACAAAGGTCTAGCACAAAGAGAAGAAGGAGAAGCGACCCCCACGACAACAATCGGCATTCTTCCTCTCTCAAATATATATATGGTGGACACTCTCCCTCACTGAAAGACACACAAGGAGCCAAAACAGACCTAAAGTCAACACGTTCCATATATCGAGCAATGACATAGAAAAAATGCCCTATGTTTTGCCGAAATATCATTGAATTCCCATTCTGGCAAATCACAAGCACTCGATATGCCCTACATTGTAGCACAAGTCATGCTAAAATTCATGAAAAATTTCGGCATGACCTTTGCTAAAGACAGGACATATCGAGCGCCTGAAATTTGCCGGGACGGAAACGAATCAACATTCCGGCAAAACATAGGCCACTCGAAATGCATCATCATCATCTATATTCAGAATGCATCATCATCGACATCAATGACATGGCGACTAGCACTAGCATTTTCATCATCGACATTTACAACACATTATCATCTATATCAACAACATGGGGATTTGACTATTCTCACCTAGAGGTCTTAAGGGGTCGGCGATGGGGACGACTGCGGGGATGAGGCAGGGGCAAATACTTAATTTCTGCATAAACAAACTAGTTCTATTAAGCACTTACTAAATAAACTAGTTCTATTAACTACTTACTAAATAAACTAGTTCTATTAAGCACTTACTATAAATAAACTAGTTCTATTAAGCACTTACTATAAATAAACTAGTTATATTAAGCACTTACTATAAATGAACTAGTTATATTAAGCACTTACTATAAATAAAATTTCAAATCAAAAGACCTAAAATTTCCTATTCTATTCAAAACACCTAAAAAATCTAAAAAAATTATTCTATTAAAAAACCTACATTCTACAATGTCTACTTTCTAAAATCTACATTTAAATTACCTACATTCTACAAGAACAGAAGAGACAAGGGAGGGAGGGAGGAGGGGGAGGAAGGAGGGAGGAAGGAGGGGTAGGACGGAGGGAGGGAGGAGGGGGAAGGAAGGAGAGGAGGAGGAGGAAGGAGGAGAGGGGGGAGAAGGAGGAGTATCGGTGGCGAGCGGGGAGGCGGGAGAAGGGGGGGGAGAAAGAGGAGGGTATGAAGGAGGGATGGAGGAGGGAGCTAGGGAGGGAGGGGGCGACGGTGGCGGGATGGAGGAGGGAGGGGGCGACGGCGGCAGCAGCTGGCGACAATGCAGCGACGGCGGACGACGGGGTGGAGGAGGGAGTGGAGAGGGGAGAGAGTGAGGGGCGGGCGGCCGGGCGGAGAAGAACCGCGCTGCCTTAGCAGTAGCGCTCTTTAGGGAAAAGCGCTACTGCTAAGATCAATAGCAGTAGCGCTCTTAGAAAACAGGCGCTACTACTAAACCTACTCCGGCAGCAACGTCGTGGCATTTGTAGTAGTAGCGCTGTTTTTTTTCTAACGCGCTACTGCTATGAGGATGGTAGTAGCGCAGTTTTTTTAAGCGCGCTACTGATAAGTAGCAGTAGCGCCTAGTTTTGAACCACGCTGCTGGTAAGGTTCTGTGTATAAGGTTTTCCCTAGTAGTGAAAGGTTACATCGATACAGTCCTCACCATTTCTCCATGAGATTTTTGAGTTAAATTGAGGGTTTTGTGTTACACACAATATGGTGGCACAGTTAGTTGGAAATTGTTCCAAACAAGATACTGTGGCGAATTCTATAACAAATGGCTAAGTATGTTGACGCTTTAGAAGCGACAAAGAAAATGTTGAATCATATAGTTCATTCATGAACTTAGTATGGTTCCAAGATGGCTTTGGTCAATGGGACACTATTGCAGATAGTTGCTCCATAGCTTAGTCTGAGGAATCCAGGTTTGACCTGTGATTCACATATATACAAAGCCATGTCCACACAAAATATGAATTTTGTGAAAGCATGAAAACACGAGGATATGCAAAGATACACACGGAGTTGAAGTTGTCAGATCCGTTGGACATCAGGCTATACCACAAGCAAAGCATTTTACACCAGTATGCCATAGGTGTAAAGTGCATCTGCACTGACTAGATTATTGACTCTAGTGCAAGTGGGAGTCTGTAGGAGATATGCCCTAGAGGCAACAATAAATGTTATTGATTATCTCGCTGTTCATAATTATGTTTATGTTCCATGCTATAACTGCTATGGTTCTCGAGTCTGCAATAACCACAAGGCTCGGAGGAAGACTCATTAGCACGTGTGGAATAATAAATGGTAAAATGTATTCCTAGTCTGGCCTCTAAGACTAGCTCAAGTGTTGCATGATGGTTCTGTTTTCCTGATCATAGGCATGGCTATGCCGACAACTTTGAGGCCATAATGTTAGAAGAACATTTGTGTTGAATCGACCCGAATTGATGTTATGCTATGAGAATACATTCGTCACAAGTTAATGGTTAATAACACAGAGATGGTTTAAGTTTGCATAATTCCTTAGACCATGAGAGTATCGAGTTTCTTCATGCTTGCTTCATGAACTTTGGGGTTTGTTAAACGTCATCCGTAAATGGGTGGCTATTACGGCGGCTTACGGGTTCATGGAAAAGTATGTCAAGTAACTTGATAGCTCAAGATTGGGATTTGCTTGTCCGACGATGGAGAGATACCTCTGGGCCCTCTCGTGTTACGGTATCCATCATCGTCTGGGCAGACACAATGTGATTTGATCACAGGGATGCCGGAAGACGGGAACGAGAAAAGAGAACAATACCGGTGATACGTCTCCAACGTATCTATAATTTTTTATTGTTCCATGCTATTATATTATCTATTTTGGATGTTTTATATGCATTAATATGCTATTTTATATTATTTTTGGGACCAACCTATTAACCCAGGGCCCAGTGCCAGTTTCTGTTTTTTTCCTTGTTTTTGAGTATTGCAGAAAAGGAATATCAAACGGAGTCCAAACGGAATAAATTTTTACAATGATTTTTCTTGGACCAGAAGAAACCTACGAGGCTTGGAGAGGAGGCCAGAAGACCTACGGGGAGGCCACAAGCCGTAGGGGCGCGCCCCCTGGCTTGTGGGCCCCCCGTAGACCTTCCAACCCTAATTCTTCGCCTATATATTCTCTAATATTCCCCCAATACCAAAAGCGTCCACAAAAATACTTTTCCGCCGCCGCAAGCCTCTGTTCCCGTGAGATCCCATCTTGGGGCCTTTTCCGGTGATCTGCCGGAGGGGGATTCGATCACGGGGGGCTTCTACATCAACACCATTGCACTTCCGATGAAGCGTGAGTAGTTTACCACAGACCTACGGGTCCATAGCTAGTAGCTAGATGGCTTCTTCTCTCTCTAGGTTCTTCAATACCATGTTCTCCATGATCTTTATGGAGATCTATCCGATGTAATACTCTTTTGCGGTGTGTTTGTCGAGATCCGATGAATTGTGGATTTATGATCAGATTATCTATGAATATTATTTGAATCTCCTCTGAATTCTTATATGCATGATTTCATATCTTTGTAATTCTCTTCGAGTTATTGGTTTGGTTTGGCCAACTAGATTGGTAGTTCTTGCAATGGGAGAGGTGCTTAGTTTTGGGTTCAATCTTGCAGTGTCCTCACCCAGTGACAAAGTAGGGGTAGCGAGGCACGTATTTGTATTGTTGCCATCAAGGATAAAAAGATGGGGTTTTCATCATATTGCTTGAGTTTATCCCTCTACATCATGTCATCTTACTTAATGCGTTACTCTGTTCTTCATGAACTTAATACTCTAGATGCAGGCAGGAGTCGGTCGATGTGTGGAGTAATAGTAGTAGATGCAGAATCATTTTGGTCTACTTGACACGGACGTGATGCCTATATGCATAATCATTGCCTTGGATATCGTCATAACTATGCGCTTTTCTATCAATTGCTCGACAGTAATTTGTTCACCCACCGTATTATTTTCCTTCAAGAGAGAAGACTCTTGTGAAACCTATGGCTCCCGGGTCTATTTTCCATTATATATTTTCAGATCTATAAACCAAAAATACCTTGCTGCAAATTATTTACTTTTATTTTACTTTATCGTTTTAGTAATCTTTTATATCTATCTCTATCAGATCTCATCCTTGCAAGTGACCATGAAGGGATTGACAACCCCTTTATCGCGTTGGGTGCAAGTGTTTGATTGTTTGTGCAGGTGCATAGATTGGGGACTTGCTTGTACCTCCTACTGGATTGATACCTTGGTTCTCAAAACTGAGGGAAATACTTATCTCTACTTTGCTGCATCACCCTTTCCTCTTCAAGGGAAAAACCAACGCAAGCTCAAGAAGTAGCAACCGGTAACGAGGTAACTGGCATAGTGCACAAGTTGTTGATCCACGGGGATGCCAACATGTCTCACCTCGGGTATTTGTAACATATCGCGAAGCAACAGGAATAGCACACGGCAACTGGAGGTTCACTCGGATATTCATTCGTGTGGGTATAGGGGTCAATATGGGTGTCCACGGCTCCGATGTTGATCATTGATCAGAAAGTGTTCCGGTCATGTCTATACTTCACCGAACCTATAGGGTCACACGCTTAAGGGTCATCTATCTGCTGAATACTAGACAAGGAGTCTGAGAGAAAGTCAATGGAAAAGTTCCGGAGAGAACACCGGAAAAGTTTTGGTAAAACCGAAAAGTTGTTTCGGATAAAAACATTGATCCAAAAAGGTTTCGGCAAGCACCGGGAACTTTTTGGAGGTTGCCAGATTGGTCTGGTAACTTCTGGAATTTTTCCGGAGAAAAAACCGAAAAAAAGTTTCGGAGCTGCCGGAATTGTTTACAGAGTAAACGAAGATGGTTTTAAATTAAACCACCATACCGGAAATGTTCTGGAGTGCGTCCTGATAATTTTAGAGGGTGCCGGAAATGTTCTGGGACCTTCCAGAGTTTTTCAGAAGTAATAGTCGCGGAAAACATCTTGTCCCAGCGTGAGGGGACAAGATCCCACGGATCGTGGGGGCTGTTTTTGGGCTGTTTTTTGGGGCGCCCCGACAAGATGTTGGGGGGGGCATGGTGGGGGGGCAGCCCCCACAAATGGTGGAAAGTGTTGGGAGGAGGTGGGGCCCCATGTGGGAACACCATGGACAAGGGAACATGTTTTCTCCATGTTTGGAGGGAACATGTTTTCCTTGTTTGGTGGGCTGAATTTTCAGCCACCACCCACCCCTCCTTCCCCTATAAAAGGAGGTGGAGAGGAGCTCTCCACACCCACTCCAACTCTCTCACACATGGCATGCATGATCTGCCTTTCTTCTCTCCCTCCCACGAAATAGTTTCGTAGAGCCGAAAGGCTGTCTGGGTTCCGGTGGGAACTAGTTCTGGACGGCCAAGCCCTGCCGGATAGATGACACTGTATGTGTGCAACCCCGTAGAGAGGTCGTAGTTTCATCCTTTTTCCTGAGGGGCTGTTCGAGTGTCCTCCCAAAGGGTTGTCCGAGTAACCGTCCGAGTTTAGAGGGTCCTCCCAGAGGGCTGTCCGTGACACTGTCCGAGGGACTGTCCGACCGCCTCCCTGAGGGCTGTCTGAGGGGCAGATGAGGGAGTACATCCTCATGGTTGGGAGGTTGTAAAATCCTAGCTGCAGGGATCTGCACCGCCGATCGTCATCGACTCTACTTCCGCTGCGCCACGAGTCGGTAACGAAAAGATCAAACCTTGTATGCAGTCTCCATAGTGGTCCTGGGCTGGTGCGTATGTCGGAATTTTTTTGTTTTCTGCTGCGTTACCCTACACTATCTCCGCAGGACTTCGCCTAAGCACTGCGAGAATATGACCGAGGGACGGAACTGTGGAGGGGGGCGCCGCACACGGCTAAACAATTGTCGTGGTGATGTGTGGCGCCCCCCCCGGTATATATATAGGTGGGGGGAGAGGGGAGAGTCCAGGGGGCACCCCAAGTAGGGCCGAATCCTACTTGGGGACTTCCCCAAGCCGCGCCCCCTTCCTTATTTGAGTGCGGGAGGAAGGCAGGGGGAGGTGGCGCCCCCCCCCCCCCCTTTCCTTTCCCTCATGAGGAGGGAAAGGCAGGAGGGGCCACCCCTCCCCTTTCCTTCACCTAGGGCCGGCCAGCCAAGGAGAGGGGCGCGCCAGCCCCCTAGCGGGCTGGTATGTCCCCTCCTTTGGCCCATTAGGCCCATACACTTCCCGGGGGTGTCCGGAACCCCTTCCGTTGCCCCGATGACTACCCGGTGTACTCCGAAACTCTTCCGGTGTTCGAATACCATCGTCCTATATATCAATCTTTACCTCTGGAACATTTCGGAGCTCCTCGTCATGTTCGTGATCTCATCTGGGACTCCGAACAACATTCGGTCACCAACTCACATAACTCATATAACACTATATTGTCAACGAACGTTAAGCGTGCGGACCCTACAGGTTCGGGAATGATGTAGACATGATTGAGACACCTCTCCGGTCAATAACCAATAGCGGAACCTGGATGCCCATATTGGTTCCTACATATTCCATGAAGATCTTATCGGTCGAACCTCAATGACAACATACACAATTCCCTTTGTCCATCGGTATGTTACTTGCCCGAGATTCGATCGTTGGTATCTCCATACCTAGTTCAATCTCGTTACTGGCAAGTCTCTTTACTCATTCCGTAATACATCATCCCGTAACTAACTCCTTAGTCACTTTGCTTGCAAGCTTATTATGATGTGCATTACCGAGAGGGCCCAGAGATTCCTCTCTGAAACACGGAGTGACAAATCCCAGTCTCGATCCATGCCAACTCAACAGACACCTTCGGAGATACCTGTAGAGCTTCTTTATGATCACCCAGTTACGTTGTGACATTTGATAGCACACAAGGTATTCCTCCGGTATCCGGGAGTTGCATGATCTCATGGTCGAAGGAACATGTATTTGACATTCAAGAAAGCAGTAGCAATAAACAGAACGATCATATGCTAAGCTAACGGATGGGTCTTGTCCATCACATCATTCTCCTAATGATGTGATCCCATTATCAAATGACAACTCATGTCTATGGTTAGGAAACCTTAACCATCTTTGATCAACGAACTAGTCTAGTAGAGGCTCACTACGGACACGGTATTTGTTTATGTATTCACACATGTATTTAAGTTTTCGGTCAATACAATTCTAGCATGAATAATAAACCTTTATCATGAACAAGGAAATATAAAATAATAACAACTTTATTATTGCCTCTAGGGCATATTTCCATCAGAATTAAGCTTGGGGATGCTGATATGTCTCCAACGTATCTATAATTTTTTATTGTTCCATGATGTTATAATATCAATCTTGGATGTTTTTATTACCATTTATAGCAATTATATATCATTTTTGGAGACTAACCTATTAACCTAGTGCTCAGTGCCAGTTGCTGTTTTCTGCCCTATTTTTGTTTTACAGAAAATTAATACCAAACGAAGTCCAAATGCCACGAAACTTTTTGGAGATTTTTTTATTGGACAAGATAAAGATTAGAAGCTTCGGGACAAGGCCAGAAGATGAAGGAGTGGGCCACGAGGCACCAGGGCACGCCCTAGGGGGGTGGCGCGCCCTGGTAACTCATGGGGCCCACCCAGCTCCGTTTGACCTAATTCCAGCACTATAAATTCCAGAAAAATCAGAAACCCTCAGGAGAGTCCACGATATACTTTTTCCGCCGCCGCAAGTTTCTGTTCCAGAGAGATCGCATCTGGGGTCCTTCTTCGGTAATCTACCTGAGGGGGAATCGATCATGGAGGGGCTCTACATCAACCTTGCTGCCCTTCCGATGATGCGTGAGTAGTTTACCACAGACCTTCGGGTCCATAGGCACTAGCTAGATGGCTTCTTCTCTCTTTTTGATCTTCAATACAATGTTCTCCTTGATGTTCTTGGAGTTCTATCCGATGTAATCACTTTTTGCGGTGTGTTTCTTGGGATCCGATGAATTGTGAGTTTATGATCAGATTATCTATGAAATTATTTGAGTCTTTGCTGCACTCTTTTATGCATGATTGTTATAGCCACGTATTTCTTCTCCGATCTATTGATTTGGTTTGGCCAACTAGATTGATTTATCTTGCCATAGGAAGAGGTGCTTTATAGTGGGTTCGATCTTGCGGTGCTCAATCCCAGTGACAGAAAGGGACATGACACGTATGCACCATTGCTACTAAGGGTAAAAAGATGGGGTTTATTCATACGTGAGTTTATCTTGTCTACATCATGTCATCGTTCTTAAGGCATTACTCCGTTCTTATGGACTTAATACACTAGATGCATGCTGGATAGTGGTCGATGTGTGGAGTAGTAGTAGTAGATGCAGGCAGGAGTCGGTCTACTAATCTTGGATGTGATGCCTATATACATGATCATTGCCTTGGATATCGTCATGATTGTTTGCTTTTCTATCAATTGCCCAACAGTAATTTGTCTACCCACTGTATGCTATTTTCTTGAGAGAAGCCTCTAGTGAAATCTATGGCCCCCGGGTCTATCTAAATCATATTACTAAAACCCTAAAAATATTGCTGCCATCTTCTTTTATTTATTTTATTTTGTATTTTTGTTTCAATCTATCTATCTATCACATACAATTTAATATTGCAATTTACCGCCGAGAGATTGACAACCTCTCGTTTGCGTTGGGTGCAAGGATTTGTTGTTTGTGTGCAGGTGCTGCTAACGAGGTGTTGCGTGATTCTCCTATTGGTTCGATAACCTTGGTTTCATAACCGAGGGAAATACTTATCTCTACTGTGCTGCATCATCCCTTCCTCTTCGGGGAAATACCAACGCAAGCTACAAGTAGCAGGCGTGCTGTCGGGTTCTGAATCGGTTCCATGGATGCCAACAGCTGCGCCCGTCTCTCCACGAGGAGGTCACACTCTCGCTGCTGGCAGTCGTGCAGCCGCTATATCTTCTTGTGTTGGGCTTTGAGCTTTTTGGAGTTCTCATCAGCGCCCAGCACCGGCGTGCTCAAGAAGTCATCGAAGTCGCCATCCTCCTCTGCAACGGCACCGTTCTGGTTGTCAACGGTGTCGACCATGTATACAACCGTTGCCGTCCATGGCCAGCGAGATGCCGGTATCGCCTCCGGGCAGTTGGTGTTGCTTTCTTTGTCCTTCGACTCGTGCCCTTCCAGGACCTGGTGAAGCAAGTCGATGGTTGGGAGGTGGGTGGGCTGAAGATTGCCGTTGGCTCCCGAGCCCTGCAGGTGTCGGATCGCAGAGTACAACCTCGCCGCGTGAGTCGGCGACGAATTCCAGATTTTCGAAGAGGAAAACCTGGCCCTTAGCGTAGGTTTCGACGGTCTTGAGTCTGCCCGCCGAGTTGGCGACGAAGTTCATCGCGCCGAAGATGAAGATCTGGGCAGGAGCGTAGACGCCGTGATTTTCATTAGAACCCATCTGGATTCCGGTTCCGACTAGCGCGACCCGTGCCCGGCGCGCCACTGTCGGTGTAAATTCCGGCAGACCCCTCGATAGAGTGCCGCGAGTAGCTGGATGATCTAGAGGGGAAACAGGAGACAGATCTACCCATGTTCGGGCCCTCTCTCTAGAGGTAAAACCGTACTCCTGCCCATGTTGTATTGAATTGATGGGGTGTACAAGGTACAATGATGATCAAGGGGTTGATGAGGTTGTAAAGGTATATGCCTATCGACTAGCCCGACCATAGCTTATAAAGGGTGCCGAGGCCTAGGTTTCATGAATCCTAGTCAGCTAAGGCGGTTGGAGAGTCCTCCTCGATCTCCTGTCTTCTTGCCTTGGTCGTCAAGATGCCGAATCCTTCCTTCTAGAGGGCCCACATGCCGGGTTGATGGCCTAGGCCATGTAACGGCTCACTGGGCCTCGGGCCGGCCTGATGTGGCCGACTTCCGGTGGCACAAGTCACCCCTGGGCCGTAACACCGTCACCAGCAATATTGTTCATGGGGTGCCAACTTAGTCGAGGATCCGAATGGTTCACACAAGAAGGATTTACCCAGGTTCAGGCCCTCGGATCGAGGTAATACCCTACTTTCTGCTTGTCTGTATTGATGGATCTAGCCTCGAAAGAGAACTAGGGTTTGTGTGTACAAGGGGTTTGATCGCAAGGATCATATTGTGAGTTGTTCTCCTGTAGAGAGGTGTACCTATCGAGGGGTCCCTGCCGAGCCTTATATAGTCGGCCGAGGCTAGGTTACAGGTCCCGAGCCGGTTTAGAATATGCCTAATACAAGAGTCCTATGCTAGATACGGTAGAAGAGCCCTTGTCTTGTACGCCAAGGTGGCGATGCGCCCCGAATTGTCCAAGAATTCCGTGCCGTGGGCTCGGCCCACCTGTGGTTATTGGGCCTTCTTTGTCCATCGTGATTATACCCCGGGGGCATGGCATCGTCAGTCGCTTAGGCCTCTTCATTGTCTTCTTCTCCAGGAGGGTGATATGTTTCCTAGATCGTTGTCGCCGACATCTTTTGACTCCGGGCATCGTCAGTCGCTTAGGCCTCTTCATTGTCTTCTTCTCCAGGAGGGTGATATGTTTCCTAGATCGTTGTCGCCGACATCTTTTGACTCCGACCGGCAACTTCCCGGCTGTTGCATCAACAACATTTCCCTGGCTTCGATGGTGTTTTCGAGGTCCAGAGGCAGCATCGAGCTTCTTTTACGGCACGCCGCTGTCGAGTGCAGGAGGATTGAGTAAGACAATGTCGATTTCCCCAAGGATAGGTGTGTACTTTTTAATCTATGTTAGGCGGTCGACTTTAATATATGGCATTTTGGCCTTTCCCAAAAAAGGGGCTAAAATGTGGGCCTACACGCAGATAATAAATCTAAAAGAAATAAATCAATCAAAAAAAATTGAAAAAAAATATGAGTAGGAAAAGCAAAAAAATAATTGTCGCTCTTATATTTCTTTACAGAGGGAGTAGGAAAAGCAAAAAAATAATTGTCAAGAGTGGGGTTCGAACCGACGCCCTCAACAAGGACCTGAACTTGAATCAGGCGCCTTAGACCACTCGTCCATCCTGACTTTTTCTTTTTAAATTCCAACAGGATTAATGATATAACCTACTTTACGAAGGCCTTAATAATGCTGTGTGATCCAACCGTCCGTTCACCGTTCGCCCTACCAACGGCCCAGATCAATCCCCAACCCTAATTTCTCCCTCTATAAGTCTTCCCCCAAACTCCCACCCAAACTCTCACTCCCTCCCCCAAAACCCTAAACCCTCCCTCGGCGGCGGCGGCTACAAGCAGCACCACACGACCCACACCATGAGGGCACCCATGAGAGGAGGAGGAGGGCGCGGCGGCGGCGGCAGGGGCTTCGGCGACAGCGGTGGCCGCGGCGGGCGCGGGCGCGGCTTCGGCGGGAGGAGCGATGGCGGCGGCCGCAGCGGCGGCAGGGGGTTCGGGGGCCGTAGCGCCGGCAGGGGCCGCGGCGGCGGCAGGGGAGGGGGAAGGGGTGGACCCGGCATGAAGGGCGGGGCCAAGGTGGTCGTCGTGCCGCACAAGCACGACGGCGTCTTCATCGCCAAGGCCAAGGAGGACGCGCTCTGCACCAAGAACATGGTCGCCGGCGAGTCCGTCTACGGCGAGAAGAGGGTCTCCGTCCAGGTCCGTGCTCGCTCGCTGCTCCCTGTCGGTCGCCTCTCATGCTTATGCGCAGTTCCACACAAATTCTTTGACTTTTCACTGCTGCTGTTCGTATGGCGTCGATTAGCACATGGTAAACCAGCTTCGATTCAGCGGGGTCATCAGCTTAGATTCGGCTATTGTTAGTTCCTAGAGGAGCAAATGATGCGCTTATTCCAGTAGTTATTAGATATATTCACTGGCTTCATATTCTGTTGATGGTTTTTTATGCTCTGTTCCGCTTCTAGAGCATGTGTATGATGTTCACTCTGTTATGCTTCTACAGCCTGTGAATGTTGTTCATTGCTGTTTGAAAGATGCGCTTTTTTTTATGCCTATATGTAAATGTTGCAATCACTGGCTGAGAGATTGACTTTATTGGTGCTGATGTGAAATGATGTTCGTGACTGTTCTTCAGATGCAGTAGACTGATGTTTATTGCTGTTTTGTTATTGTACAGAACGAGGACGCATCCAAGGTTGAGTACAGGGTGTGGAACCCCTTCAGGTCCAAGCTGGCTGCTGCTGTGCTCGGCGGTGTGGACAACATCTGGATTGTGAGTCCTTTTTGTGCCTCGGCTTGCATTCTGGATTGTTTGAATACCTTGTTTTGTCAAGGATGTAGTTCAGACTAGAACCATTGTTGTAGTAGCTCACTTTGTGGTTCTTGGTTCAGGCTCCTGGAACTCGTGTGCTGTACCTCGGAGCTGCCTCCGGAACAACCGTGTCTCATGTGTCTGACATCGTTGGACCGGTGAGATCTTGTCGCTATTTCCTTTGCGTATTTCAAGTGAATGTCGCATCATGAGAGTTGTCTTAACAAAGTCTTATCGCTATGCAGACTGGGTTGGTGTATGCCGTAGAGTTCTCTCACCGGAGTGGTAGGGATCTTGTCAACATGGCCAAGAAGAGGACCAATGTCATCCCCATCATTGAGGATGCTAGGCACCCGGCTAAGTACAGGATGCTGGTCGGCATGGTTGATGTTATCTTTTCAGATGTTGCACAGCCTGACCAGGTGAGTTTCAGATGTTCCAAAGAATTTCTAGAGCTCTGTTTCTGCTGTCTTCCTTACTGTCAACATCAGTTATTATAGTTTACACTTACTGGTATTGTTTATCTGTGTGCGACTCCTTTGTGAGTTGTTGGTGGCTTAGCAAAAGATGAGCTTTACTCGGATTCCCCTTCAGGACATCAAATGGATGATGCAAAATCGAGTCTCTGATGCGTCCATGCCTCTTTACTTATTTGGTTTGCTGCATTTTCTGCATTTTGATTACAGCTACAATAAAATCCATTAGCATTACCAGTGGTTAACAATAACTGGTGTGTAACAATCTACTTTTGTTAGTGTGCAATGTTTACTTGGCTTTCTGTGGCCATATTTGGGCTTAGTAGATGATGAGCTAACTCGAATTCCCCTTCAGGACATCACAATGTATGATGCAAAATCGAGTTTCTGATGCACATATGCCCATTGCCAGATCTTTCCTTTTGTGTGTTGCTACATTTCTATGTTTTTGGATTTTCACCATCACATACTGTATTTCATTGTCTTGGTGTTAATTTGCCTTTTATCTGCCTTGTTTTGTGTAACAAGTTTGGATGGTGTTCCCACTGTGACACAGTACTGTATATGATTAGCTAGTCCTGTATTTATTTTGGTTGGAAGTTCCCTTCTGCATTGAGGCCTGTTCTTTCTTGAAGAGTCTTATTTGATAACTTGACGGCTCTTAGATACATTGATATCTTGTTGTACCTTTCCCTCTCTTGATATTTTGACAACCATGATGAGCCAATTTTACAGTTACAGACCTGTAATGACTCCTGCGGAAATGATCGCATGGTCAAAGAACATCTAAGGGACTGAGTTGTCTTGGAAATCTAGATTTGTATCTTGGATCTTCCTGTATCTAGTTGTCTTGAACATCTTAGATCGTGCTTTTCGTGTTTTGATCTGCTTCTCTTAACAGTATTCATGCCTGTGAATTAATTTCTATGGTTCAGAGGAAATGGGAAGCAGAAATTAATGTTCCTCTCGCTATCCAGTTCAGAATTTCTTGTGTTGCGATTGGACGTCGAGGAACTACACTTCTCTTTCTGCTTTTAAATTTGCTGGTCCGGTTACTATTTCCAGTTTGATCTTTGATAACATTGTGTTGTCTTATAATCTGATCTCTTTGGTTCACATTCTTTCTTTGCACACAATATTGAACCCACATTGATGCTTGATTTTGAATTCGTTCTTGCATTATCAATAAGAAAGCCTCAGCTTGAATATTGAAGCATGATGTGGGTGACTTGTTAATATTGTGATCGAGCACTTCTGAGCCTTGTCATTGCATCTTCTGTCCCACAGGCTAGAATCTTAGCCCTTAATGCATCATACTTCTTGAAGAATGGCGGCCACTTTGTCATTTCCATCAAGGTACTGTCAGTTTCATGTCATGTCCAGGAAACACTTGCCTTGTAACTTTTAGAAGTTGCCATTTGAGCTGACATTGCTCTTTCCTTTGGCCAGGCAAACTGTATCGACTCCACCCAGGCTGCTGAGGCTGTGTTTGCGAGCGAAGTGGAGAAGCTCAAGGCCGACCAGTTCAAGCCCTCGGAGCAGGTGACCCTGGAGCCCTTTGAGCGCGACCACGCCTGCGTCGTGGGTGGTTACAGGATGCCCAAGAAGCAAAAGTGAAGTTGAGAAGAAAAGAAGTGGCTGTGTTGTTTCTGCCATCTGCTTGCTCAGATGTACTAGTAGCAGTAGTAGTAATGTGACCCAAGTGTAAGGGGTTTTGTGGAAACTCTGAGACAATTCCTGCTGTTTTACAGCAATTATGTTAAACTTGATTTGAGCAGAAAATGTTACTCCATCTGAAATGAGTGAACACACTAAAAATGTTTAAACCTTGTTGAGCAAGAGACTGAAGAGATATTCACAGAAACAATGAAACTGAACTGAAAGGAAGACAATTTATACTTGAAGAGGAATATCCATTTCAGCATGCTACTCAGAGTTCAGGTCATCCGGCCGAACCAAGCTAGTACTCCATCCAGGAGGAATAGAGAAGGAAAAGAACATCTCACCTATCAAACTCAAAGCAAGTCTACCAGTAGCTGCTTGTGGCCATTGGATCCAATGTTGGGGTTTTGTCTAGAAGCTTCCAGCCTGTAAGAGAATTGTTCGGTTTACGTTAAACTTGATTTGAGCAGGAAATGCTCATCTTTTTGCACAGTTATCTGTTTGGCCATCATGGGGTTACAGTAATCTGTTTGAACATCATGCACACCGCCGCAACCCCTCTAGGACTACCAAGCCTCCGTCGCGGCCCTCCTCGACGCCGACGATCTCAAGCGCCTCATCGTCCACTTTCCCCGCAGGTTCGCTTTCTATTTCGCGGAATAGGAGCCGAGCAATTCAGAATTGTCGCTAGATTACTAAGGAGAAAATTGCTATGATGTGTGCCTCACCAGTGGACGTGCTTGTCTGCCGTGCCGTGCTCGGCGCGGTTGATTGTCCAAATCATTTGGCCATAACTCGACTTGACTAGACGAAAAGTATGCATGCAGTGCAAGACCATAACACTGTCCACACTATCATGCGTGGACTGGGAATGCGCTGCTTCTCTCTGCTATTATACACAGTCAGCACAAGTTAATTAATCCTAACACTAGTTTTCGCATAGTTAACTTCGGTATTAGAGTCCCCGCAAAAACGGAAAAAAGGGCTTCAGTATTAGAGAAGTATGCATACAACATGACAAAGACCAAGACGTGGACTAGCTTTGCTTGTAGACCAAACAGTGAGAGTGGTCGATAACTGAGCCAGCATGAAAAACCCTGATGGATTTTTCGAAACTGCTCTTTTGATCCGTTTTGAAAAATCAGAGTCTTTGTATTTATCCATATAAATTTGTGTATTTCAGGTGGAGGGAGGGGTTGCCAACACGAAAAAAAATCTCAGGACCTTAATGCTAGATGTGTGACCTGACACACAATGTGCAGAAATCGTTGGTGTTATTATTGAGCGAATCTTGGATACAGACTACAGCTCCAGCTACTGCCGTGCTGTGCATGGTGGGCTGTCCAAATCAACAAATTCTAGCCACAACTTGAGTATTGAACAAGTATGCATGACAAGACCAAGACGTGGGTTGTAGACCATAACTAATCCTATACTGCGGTTGTGGTGGAACCGGAATAGAGATAAGCTGCTCTGTCCATTCTCCTTTCCATCTGCCATTTCCGACCAATATGGCTAAGCTTGTGCTGCTCATCCAAGGAGCTGCACTACTGCTTTGTCTATTGATCTTCGAAGTAGCATCCACTTCCCATGGCCAAGCGAGTGAGTCAGGAGCCTGCATCAGCAGCGAACGAGATGCACTTCTCTCCTTCAAGGCAAGCCTCCTCGACCCTGCTGGCCATCTCTCGTCATGGCAGGGTGAGGATTGTTGCCAATGGAAGGGAGCCCGGTGCAGCAACAGAACGGGCCATCTCATCAAGCTCAACCTCCGCAACATCGACATGAACGACATGGGCTATTACATGTACGACTACAGCGACTACATCGACTACTATAGCGACTACAAGAGCAGATCATTGAGCTTGTCGGCGGGCGAGATGAGCTCTTCTTTGGCTACTTTACAACACCTGAGGTATCTTGACTTGAGCTGGAATGACTTCAATGGCACAAGCATCCCTGTCTTCTTGTCTTCTCTCAAGAACCTAAGGTATCTCAACCTCTCGAGGGCAGGATTCAGTGGGAGAATACCTTCTCAACTTGGCAATCTCTCAAAATTGGAATATCTTGATGTCAGTTGGAATTATTATTATTATTATGGAAATAAGTCTTACATAGTGGATCTTGCATGGTTGCCACGTCTCTCTTTGTTGAGACATCTTGACATGAGTTATGTGGATCTTGGTTCTGCGAGGGATTGGTTTCAGAGAGTTAATATGCTTCCTTCTCTTAAAGTGCTTCACTTGTCCGACTGTGGACTCAATGGTACCGTGTCTGCTAGTATATCAATTTCCAACCTCACACATCTCGAGGTCCTTGATATGTCCACCAACACCATCAGAATACCTTCCCAATTTGGAAATCTCTCAAAGTTGCAATATCTTGATGTCAGTGGGAATTATTATCCTGATGTGGATCTTGCATGGTTGCCACGTCTATCTTTGTTGACACATCTTGACATGAGTTTTGTGGATCTTGGTTCTGCGAGGGATTGGTTTCGGAGAGTTAATATGCTTCCTTCTCTTAAAGTGCTTCGCTTGTCCTTTTGTGGACTCAATGGTACCATGTCTGCTAGTATATCACTTTTCAACCCCACACACCTCGAAGTCCTTGATATGACTTATAACACCTTCCACACTTCACTCAAGCATGCGTGGTTTTGGAATCTCACAGGCCTTAAAGAGCTTCACCTCTCAGATTCCGGCTTGGAAGGGTTCATTCCTAGTGATTTGGCAAATATGGCGTCCCTTCAAGTCATAGACTTTAGTTGGAACAATCTTGTGGGTTTGATACCAATGAAATTAGAAAATTTGTGCAATTTGACGAGAATGAGGTTCGATGGTAACAACATAGGTTCGAGCATAGAGGAGTTCATGGGGCGATTGCCAAAGTGCTCATGGAATACACTGCAAGAATTGTCAGTGCGGGGTGGAAATATGACCGGGAATCTGCCCATTTGGATAGGGAACATGACCAATCTTAGTGTTCTTGAAGCATCTGAAAACGTGTTGACTGGCCCTCTGCCTGTAGGACTTGGAGCACTGGGTAATTTGGAAATGTTGGACCTCAGCTACAATAAGTTTAGCGGTGTGATGTTGAAAGAACATTTTGCATGCTTAGGCAAATTAGAGTTTTTGTACCTCAACTCCAATAAGTTCAGCGGTGTGCTATTGAAAGAGCATTTTGCAAGTTTAGGCAACTTAAAACTTTTGGATCTCAGCTACAATAACTTCTACAGTGTGAAAGATCAATTTTCAAGGTTAGGCAACTTAAAGGTTTTGGATCTCAGCTACAATAACTTGAATAGTGTAAAAGATCAATTTGCAAGCTTAGGCAAATTAGAGCATTTGGACCTCAGCTACAATAACTTGAGCGGTGTGCTATTGAAAGAACATTTTGCAAGTTTAGGCAACTTAAAGGTTTTGGAGCTCAGCTACAATAGCTTCAACAGTGTGAAAGAACAATTTGCAAGCTTAGGCAAATTAGAGCGTTTGGACCTCAGCCACAATAACTTGAGCGGTGTGCTATTGAAAGAACATTTTGCAAGTTTAGGCAACTTAAAGGTTTTGGAGCTCAGCTACAATAGCTTCAACAGTGTGAAAGAACAATTTGCAAGCTTAGGCAAATTAGAGCGTTTGGACCTCAGCCACAATAACTTGAGCGGTGTGCTATTGAAAGAACATTTTGCAAGTTTAGGCAACTTAAAGGTTTTGGAGCTCAGCTACAATAACTTCAATAGTGTGAAAGACCAAGTTGCAAGCTTAGGAAAATTAGAGCATTTGGACCTTAGCCACAATAACTTGAGCGGTGTGCTATTGAAAGAACATTTTGCTGGTTTAGGCAACTTAAAGGTTTTGGAGGTCAGCTACAATAACTTCAACAGTGTGAAAGAACAATTTGCAAGCTTAGGCAAATTAGAGAATTTGAACCTCAGCATAATAACTTCAGAGGTGTGCTCTTGAAAGAACATTTTGTAAGTCTGGGCAACTTAAAGCTTTTGGACCTCAGCTACAACAAATTCAGTGGTGTGCTCTTCAAGGAAGATTTTGCAAGTTTAGGTAATTTGGAGCATTTGGACCTCAGCTATAATAACTTCACTGATTTTCTCTTGAAAGAACGCTCAACAAGTTTAGGTAATTTAAAGCATCTGGATCTTAGCCATAATAAATTAGATAGTGTGTTTGTGGAGGAGCATTTTGCAGGCCTATTGAATCTAGAGTATCTGGACTTGTCGTACAACTCTTTGAGATTAGCTATCGACAAAAAATGGATCCCTCCCTTTAGATTGAAAGTTGCAAGATTCCGTTCATGCCTACTGGGCCCCAATTTTCCAGAATGGCTTAAATCGCAATCAAACATTGAGGTTCTTGTTCTCAGTAATGCGAATCTGGATGACATTATTCCTGATTGGTTTTGGGTGACATTTTCCCAAGCTTCATTCTTGCAAGCATCAGGAAACAAATTGCATGGCTCATTACCGGCACAGTTGCCTATAAATATAGTACGATTGAACCTATCCTCAAACTCTTTATCTGGTTCATTGCCATCAGAGTTAAATGCTCCACTACTCGAAGAGTTGTTGCTTGCAAACAATCAATTCATAGGCACCATCCCGTCGTCTATATGCCAATTGACTAAACTGAAAAGGTTGGACCTATCAGGAAACCAGTTAACAAGAGATATTATGCAGTGCCAAAAGGAACTTGTTCCAAACTCTACAGATCAATTTGGTTCTGACATGCTGAGCTTAGCCTTGAATAACAATGATCTCACTGGTGAATTCCCTAAATTTCTTCAAAGGTCGTCAAGATTAATGTTCCTTGATCTTTCTTACAACAGGTTATTTGGAGGATTGCCAGAATGGTTAACCCAAAAGATGCCACACTTGAAAATATTAAGAGTGAGATCAAATATGTTTAGTGGTCATATTCCTAAGAGTCTCACTTCCCTTCACGATCTTCATTATTTGGACATAGCACACAACAAGATAACAGGAAGCATACCATGGTCTTTGTCAAACCTGAAGGCAATGATGACAGTGGTGTCGCAGGACACGGGGGATTATATTTATGAAGAGAGCATCCCAGTAATCCCAAAGGACCAAAAGCGTGACTACACCTTTGCAATTTACCAGCTACTGGTTGTTCTTGATTTGTCAAGTAATAGTTTCGTGGAACATGTTCCAGAGGAGATAACTTTACTCGTTGGGCTTACCAATCTAAACTTGTCAAATAATCAACTCATAGGAGCAATCCCAAACAAAATTGGTGATTTAAGGCAGTTGGACTCACTCGACCTGTCCTTCAATGAGTTTTCTGGTGCTATACCATCAAGTTTATCAGCTTTAACTTATTTGAGCCACTTGAACTTGTCATACAACAATCTTTCCGGTGCGATACCATCAGGACAACAGTTACAAACTCTTGATAACCAGATGTATATATACATCGGTAACCCTGGTCTTTGTGGAGATCCTATCAGCAGGAACTGCTCAGTACAGGATGCACAACAAAGTGGCCTCGAAGATATAAACCACATATCATCTGTTTATCTTGCCATGAGCATGGGATTTGTGGTGGGTCTGTGGACTGTTTTCTGCACTATGTTGATGAAGAGAACATGGAGGGCTGCCTTCTTCCAGTTTGTTGATATGATGTACGACATGGTTTATGTGCAAGTGGCTGTAAGGTGGGCTCACATGATGGAGAAAACTCAAGACGGTGCACCATGAAGTGCCCAACTTCGCAGCAAGCGAATTGCGTGTATCTAAATAGTATTTGTATGTTTGCACCATTTCCCTATTTGTAGCTCTAAAGGAGCCTTGGCTGGACGTTTGTACTGTTTTGTCTTGGTATTTGTATGTCTGCACTTTAACAGATGAAGTGTATGTATATGTTTTGCTAGATTGTTTAAGCTCAAGAAAAATAATATACATCCCTATAACTGCACTGTCTTTTCCATGTTGTTCAGTATGCTTTGTATCATCTATTCCCAGAGAGTGATGATCTCATTTGCATAGCAAAAAAAGAAAATAAAATAGCTCTGTTCACCATAAGTGCTGATCAATATGTGATGATCTCATGTTGGTCAATTTGGGAACAAACTTGTTTGTAAGATTTCTCAAGAGGCAAGACGTAGAAAGCTCTGTTTACCATCAGTGCTTGTAGACTTATTCATGTTAATCTGAAGTGTCATTTGAGCTGACATTTATTTACTTTGGTCAGCACTCAGCAAACTGCATGACTCGACCATGCCCACCCAGTCTGTGTTTGCAAGCGAAGTGGAGAAGCTCAAGGCTGACCAGTTAAAGTCCCTGGAGCGCTTTGAGCATGACCACGCCTGCGTCGTTGATCGTTACAGAATGCCCCAAAAGCAAAAGTAAAATTAAGAAAATATTTTTTTATGTCTACAGTTTGTTTCATGTCAGAAAAATGGAGATTTTGGTACCCAGGAACTGAACCCTGTACTAGTATAAATCCGCCGGTGCTCACGATGGACATGTAGAACAAGGGAGAAAAATCGTGAGCAGTCACAAACTGCGTTGTTCGCTGGGTCATATGATGGCAGATTTATTTTGTACCATCCCAGAGTCAACACTAACGTGTGCAATATGAAGAACAACATTTAAACATGTTTCCAGGGGAAATGTTCATCTATTTACTATCAAAACCAGCATTTTCCTGGGGAAAATCGGATGAACTGCAGCAGACATTTTGGTCTTCGGTCTCGTGCGAACTCACACAGTTAGAACATCCAAGAAAGCAAGAGCCTGCAAAAGATAATGAACTGAAAATGTGAGGGCAGCCTCACATGGAAGTAAAACAATTCTGAAAGTAGGTATATGATATAAGGGGACATGGAGTATGTGAGCTCGAGCTCACATGCACCCTTTGCTACAGTAAAATCAAAAAGAATATAAAAAATTTCAAAAAAATCTGAATTTTTTTGGCAACAAACATTGATGTGTGTTACACATGCGTGCCAAATTTTCGTGATGAAATGACGTTTGTGGAGGCCTCGGCAAAAAAGAATAAATCATGCTCGAAAAAAACTGTTTTTAGAAGCATTTTGGACCATCGTTTTTGTTTTTTTCACCGAGACCTGCATGAATGTCATTTTCTCATGAAATTTTGCACGCATGTGAAAAATACATCAATGTTTGTTGTGAAAAAAATTCAGATTTTTAAACCTTCTTAAATATATTTTTTGATTTTACTGTAGCAAAGGGTGCTTGTGAGCTCGAGCTCACAAGAGCACTTTCGGTCCCTTTTTCACAAGCAAACAAGCAAAAACAGGTATATGTTATAAGTGTCTCTGTTTCAGCAAAGCACACCCCAGGATCAACAGAGTGCTCGAGGTTCGGCCAGTCTGGTGACATTGACATGGCACATGGACAGAAATCAAGAACTACCAGGTGCTCCCAAATTGTATAGATCGAACGAACACCAACGCCTCGATTCCACTCCTCAGGCATTAGTCCCTAATCAGCTCGGCAGAGAGATGCTCTGCTTTCACTCGTCATCTAGAAAAGGGGATTCTGAATCGAAAAATTCAGGTTGTTTACTGAATGAGGTTGTTTACTGCACCCAGTGCCACAAATTCATGCTGTGTGTGATGCCAAGTCTGATCACAGAACTTAGCTTGTGGTATCAGTATCACACATCCAAAATACCTATAGCTGGTACAAAAACCCTTTCCAAATTAATTCTCTCCAACACTACAGTACATTCAGTACATAGTCACAAACAAGCACGGAACATATGAAGAACACATGCTTTAAAGTGATGCAAAGTTTGAAGTTGGGGAGCACATCTGGTTCTTACCACCACATGTGACAAAGCAACATCCATCGCGACACAAGTAACCGCCGGCCATGGCCAAGGATAGTCGACACACAGCACCGGCCAGGAGTGTCTTTCCAGGCTTCTTGACGCTGAGATTCCATGACTCTGTAGCACGGCCGATATTGCTCACAGTATCTACATGAGAAAATAACCATCGCTTAACCGCAAATTGACATATTGTAAAACAGGTGCACTATGCAATACAGTAAAATTATACTAGGAGTGAAGGAACAAAACACATGTATTACATTACATGACTGGCTGGGCAACAAAAATCTCAGCCGTTTGGGCAAATGATCATCTGTTCAAAACAAGGATCTCCAGCCTCGCACTTCTCTTTTTCCTGAAGATACCAAATACTACAACGGATACATTCCGGTCAGTGTCTGTCTTTGCTAGATGACAAGAAACCATTGCTAGAAATGATTAGGAAAGAAGTCTAGCTAGCAGCCCTGAACCTAATAGAGGCAACAGAAGATATCAAGCACATGGAAGGTACTGTTTAAGATGTTTCTCTAAACAAATATTGGCAAAGATTTACGCAACGTAACCAAAAGATTGTTCATACTACGTTGCCCATCAACAACATGAATGATGGCAAAGAGAAACATCTACTAGCAGCTACCTACCTCGAAGGATGTTGGAACAGAACAGAGGGCAAACTGAGGGTATGAACTACATGATTATAATCATAGTCATATACATAAACAGATAGCTAAACAGGATCATTGGCCAAATCCATCATTTTCATCTCTTACCTTTGAAACTGTCCATCCATATTAGTCAAGGCACTTGGTTATTGTAGACAAACTCGCTCCTCCTCCGCTTATGGTGGCCACCGGCAGTCGCCATCTCCACTCGGCTGCTGCTCACTTGACTCGCCATCTCTAGCGAATTAAATCCCAAACTCTGCGGTGGCGCGGTGGAGTGCAGGGCGAGACCCATACGGCGGAGCGAGCTGAGTCGCCGGCGTCAATGGATGGATTTTGGGGAGGAAGGCAGTTGGGCCCACGTTATACCCAGCCCATCAGGCCCTCTAAAATGGCGGGCCAGGTTGTGTGGATGACAACACGCACACGCCCGTCTCCGTTCACCTCTCCGCCGCCGTCGAGCTCTGCGGCTCCAAGCCTCGGCGCCGCAGCCGGAGAGAGTTGGGGAGGCATGCCGGTGGACGACGTTCGGTCTGCAGGCGAGCGGCCTGAGCGGCGTCGTCCGTGGTGGAACGGATGGGGAGCGACGCGCACCTCTAGGACGATCCCGACGACGCCTCCGCCCCGGCCCTCCTCAACCGCCTGCTTGATTCCCGCAGGTTCGGTTCGGAAATTGCCCTCCCCCCCGTAGATCCGATCCTGGCAGCGCTCGGACTGCATGAAGATTTGGCGGCATGGTCGCCGGAGGTGAAAAGATCTTCTGTCTGTTTTGCATTTCTTCCTTCATCACAGTTACGGGTTGCCGTCTCCTAAATGCGACTGCTTCTTAGTTAGATTCATGTGCTCATTGCATATTAAAATCTAATGCTTGAACTAAACCATGAATTTGCTCCCTCTCCACACACCCCCCGGGTGATTGTTCAAAAAAAAAAAGCATGAATTTGCTGACATTGCATTTTTGATGTGTAAAACAGAAACTTTTTGTGACAGAGATCATGCTACTGCGCAATTTTGAAGAATCTTTAGGAGGATTGAACTATATATTAACTTCTGATTTTATCCCATGAAGTGTTTGATGAATTGATTATGTAGATTAGATGAAGATGTGGTAGATTTGTAAATAGCAACAGAGCACCCAACATTTGGATCTATTGACTATTGTTGGTAGTACTTGTAAGCAAAGGTAGAAGTTTGGCAAGGACCAAAATGTAAAATGTATCGTGTACTTATCTAACTCTGAGAAGGAATGGAGAGTGTGTTCGATAGCCTTCCAGAAAATTGCCAGTCCATTTCTCTTGCGAGTTTACTGTAGCGCAGGAAATCTCAGGCGATAGTCCGGCGAATCCAACATGGCATCAGAGCTTGGGGACGATTCGGCCGTCGGTGGATGTGCCGGTGGCGCTGGGCCGTGCTGAGGCAGTGGAAGCACTGAAGGGGAGCTGTTGAAGCCGGTCCCTGGAGGTGTGCGGCGGCGAATCGGCGAGCAGCAGGAGGCGGACGTGCGCTGATTGAATCGGTGGCTCCGGCGGCCACCGGCGCTGGCAACAGAGAGGTTGCGTGGTGAGGGCAGCGCGTGCTGGTGGTAGAGGCAAGCTGCGGGCGTGCGGAGCTGCGCGTACAACAGGGAGGAGCAGGTCTCACTAGCAGCTAGGAGCAGCGGCACAGGTGCGAGCAGGAAGAGCAGTGCCTGGTGCCTCACGCAGGAGGAGAGGAGCGTGCGGCCAGGAGTGGTCGGAGTGCTGCTCTCGGAAGGTACAAGATTTGGGGGCAGCGTGTGCACACGAGCAGAGAAGAAGGTCTCCTTCTGTTCGTGACTGCTGCAACAGAGAAAGCAGACAGAGAAGCAGGGGAGAGACAGAGAGCTCCAAAGCTTGCTGTGCTGCAAGAGGAGAGGAGCAAGAAGAAATTGAACCTATATTCAGACTCAGTGCGTGTTTTGGCTGGTTGGTGTGAAGAGAAGCAGTTGACAGCCGGACTACACAATTTGGAGAAGGTAGCTTGAAGACGAGTCTCAGTTCAATAATGGAAGTGAGAAGGAACACTAACTGTGGTGTTTACTCATTTGGTACTAGAGGTGGATATTGCAGTGTAGTTGATGGAGTCACTGCTACAAGGGACGATGGTTCAGGTAGAGGTAAAGGATGTGGTAGTGGTACTGCAAAATCATGGCAGCGAGAAGGGGATTGGTTGTGTCCAAATACAAGATGTGAGAATGTAAATTTTGCATTCCGAGGTGTCTGTAATCGCTGTCGGGTAGCACGTCCTGCTGATGTTAGTGCAATGGGGACAACTAAAAATGGTGAAAAATCTCAGACTCTTACTGTCCAAATGACTACCGATGAGTTGAAGAAGTGGCTTCAGTTCAAGGAAGGAATCATTGATGAAAGGTCAACAACCAAGATATTTGCTACATCTGCTAACCCCTGTGGTGATACTTCAAAATTTGTGAAAGGAAGTTATTTTGAGGCTGGTACACAGTGGTTAATAGACTCTGGTGCGTCTAAACATATGGCCGGTTCGTATAAGGATTTCTGCAGTTATACTCCTGATTTTACAGGGCAAAATGTTAGACTTGCTGATGGTTCTAGCCAGAGTATTAGGGGGTAGGAACAGTTAAATGTTGCCCAGATATGACTCTATCATCTGTTTTACATGTTCCCTCATTCCCAATCAATTTGCTATCTATCAGCTGCATTACAAGAGAACTCAATTGTGCTGTAATCTTCTTCCCAACATGGTGTTTATTTCTGGAACTTGGGACAGGAAAAAAGCTTGGATAAGGAATTATGCGAGATGGTCTATACTATCTAGATGATGATATGGCACCTGTGGCTGCTATTGTTCTGTCTCAGTCATCATTGAAAGAATTTCTTCTTCATCATCGCAGGCTGGGACACATGTTCTTTAACACCCTGGGTCAGTTGTATCCTAACCTATATAATAAAATTTGCAAGGAAAGTCTAGTATGTGACGCCTGCCAGTACGGGAAGCTAACCCGCAGTATATATATTTCATCAGATCATAAAAGTACAGTGCCATTTCAAACTATCCACTCAGATGTATGGGGTCCTAGTGGGGAGTGGTCACTTTATGGATACAAATCATTTGTTACATTCATCGACTGTTGCACTAGGACTACTTGGGTTTATGTACTGAGAAATAAAAGTGATGTGTTTGAATGCTTTAGGGATTTCCACAAACTAATCATAAATCAATATGATGCACGGCTGAAAATATTCCGAACTGACAATGGTACAGAATATGTAAATAACCAATTTGATGAGTACCTGTCAAGCTTTGGAATTATCCATCAAACTAGTTGCCCAGGCACCTCCCAGCAAAATGGTCTGGCGGAGAGGAAGAATAGACATCTTTTGGAAATCACACGGTGTAATTGAATATGAATGTACCTAAATATTTGTGGAGTGAGACTGTGATGACAACTGCCTATTTAATGAATAGAATGCCATCTCGGGTGCTTAACAACAAGACACCAATCGAGTGTTTAACTGGTAAGACTACATATGTGGTGCCAGCAAAGGTGTTTGGATGTGTTTGCTTTGTGAGGGATCATAGACTATCAGTTGGGAAGCTTGACCCTAGAGCAGTGAAATGTATATTTGTGGGATACTCTGGAAAACAGAAGGGTTATAAATGTTGGTGCCCATCTGAAAAGCGGATGTTTGTGAGCATGGATGTAGTGTTCAGGGAACATGAACCTTTCTATGGGGAACCAGTAGATTTAACTGATGTCTTTCCTGATTTATATGTTAATGATGCTACAGATCTGGACAACGAGACAGGAGGAGATAAAGGTGAAGAATATAATGAAGCAGCATCCAGGAATATGATTGTTGGAGTGATTCCAGCTGCAGATATGTATAACGGTGAAGATGAAGGTATATCAGGAGCTGAACAAGAACAGACGCAGGGGAGCTACGAGATGAATCAAATGAAGCTGTTAAGTGGCCAAAACCAAATGAAGAACATGAAGTTCAGGTGTATAAAAGGAGACACCGATCTGAGAAGGAAGTTATCCCATCTAGGTGTGATCATGAAGCTCAAGAAACTCCTGCAGTACAAGCACAAGAAACCTTGCCAAGTGTGACACAATCAGATGTGCATGAGTCATCTCCACAAGTTGATGGTACGCTTCCCTTACTATTGGATGAGTTAGATATTCCTATCGCTTGCAGAAAGCAGCCACGTTCCACTGCAGGGAAATTACCACCAAATCTATCTCAATATGATGTTTCTAATTATGTCTCATATGTATCATTGGGCTCCCAGTATAAATCATTTATAGCTGCACTGGATTCCACTCTACCTATACCACGTGATTGGTAGGAGGCGAAACAATATCCGGAGTGGAGAGCTGCTATGATAGAGGAGATGACAGCACTTGATAAAAATAATACTTGGGTACTCACTACTCTTCCTCCTAACAAAAGGGCTGTTGGTTGTAAATGGGTATTTATTGTAAAACAAAATTCAGAGGGAAAAGTAGAAAGATATAAAGCCAGGTTAGTGGCAAAGGGGTATGGTCAAACTTATGGAGTGGACTATGATGAGACCTTCGCACCAGTGGCGAAAATGAACACCATTAGGGCCCTCATATCTATAGCTGCAAATAATAAGTGGAAGTTATTTCAAATGGATGTTAAAAATGCTTTTCTTCATGGAGATTTGAAAGAAGAGGTTTATATGGAGATTCCCCCTGGGTTTGGTACACAAGAAACAGAGGGTAAAGTGTGTAGGCTGAAAAGGTCTCTATATGGTTTGAAACAGTCACCTAGAGCATGGTTTGGACGACTTAGAAAGGAGATATGCTCTATGGGTTATCGACAAAGCAATGCAGATCACACCCTTTTCTTTAAGTACCAGAGTGGCAAGATTGTTATCCTTATTTTGTGTGTTGATGATATTGTGATCACAGGTAATGATGATGATGGGATAGCATTCCTAAAGAAGATGTTGGCCAGGTCATTTGAAGTTAAGGATCTAGGTTTTCTTCATTATTTCCTGGGAATTGAGGTTGTATATGGATCACAAGGTATTTACTTATCACAAAGAAAATATGTACTTGATTTACTCACGGAAACTGGCATGCTAAATTGTAGACCAACGACAACTCCAATTGAGCAGAACCATCGTATTCTAGCAGATTCTGGTGATCCTGTGGACAAACATCAATATCAAAGGTTAGTAGGTCGGCTAATTTATTTATCACACACTAGGCCAGACATTGCCTATGCAGTTAGCTTGGTGAGCAGATTTATGCATGACCCGAGATCAAGTCATTTAGATGTTGTGCACAGAATACTAAGATATCTTAAAAGTTGTCCGGGAAGAGGGATTCTATTTTCTAATCATGGACACTTAAAAATAGAGGGTTTTACTGATGCTGATTGGGCTGGGTGCCTAGACGATAGAAGGTCTACATCGGGCTACTATGTTTTCGTTGGTGGTAATCTTGTTAGTTGGAGGAGCAAAAAACAAAGTGTGGTGGCACGATCTACTGCTGAAGCAGAGTTTAGATCCATGGCTTCAGGATTATGTGAATTGATGTGGTTGGGGATACTATTATCTGAACTTAGGCTGTTTGATGGAGGACCACTGCAACTCTTTTGTGATAACCAGGCTGCAATCAAGTTAATACACAATCCAGTCCAGCATGATAGAACTAAACACATTGAAATTGATAGACATTTCATAAAAGAAAAGTTAGACGAGGGACTTCTCCAAGTTGGCTTTGTTAGATCTGAAAATCAACTTGCAGATGTATTAACAAAGGGTGTTAGTATTGTATCTTTTGAAAAATTATGTAGCAAGATGGGGCTCATAAATATATTTGCCCCATCTTGAGGGGGAGTGTTGGTAGTACTTGTAAGCAAAGGTAGAAGTTTGGCAAGGACCAAAATGTAAATGTATTGTGTACTTATCTAACTCTGAGAAGGAATGGAGAGTGTGTTCGATAGCCTTCCAGAAAATTGCCAGTCCATTTCTCTTGCGAGTTTACTGTAGCACAGGAAATCTCAGGCGATAGTCCGGCGAATCCAACATTTTTTCTTATATATTTGGATCTATTGACTATAGATAAACATTTTTTCTTATATATTTGTGTGTGAGCCTTCTTTATATTTCAGAGTGGTTGCATCATGCGAAATACCCAATGGGAGAGCTGGCTAGAGGAGATAGTGACCCCGAGGCAGAGCATCCTCTGTTCCCTCGCATCAGGGGGTGCCGGCTTTGATGGCTCGGCGTCATCGCCTCAAGAACTGACACACGGCGCTTCTGCGGTGGCTGGCGGCTAGGGCAGAGGCGTTGTCGAGGAAACAGATGAACGGCCGTAGCACAAGCAAGGAGCCACCCATGACTTCTATAAATATCTGTGTGCGGTTGCCTAATTTTGTAATACCTGAGAGCTTCCTCACCATCTGCCATTCCTGCCTCCTTTGGAAAAATCTCCAGTCAAACAAGCAAGCAAGAGTATCACAAATGTGTATTCTCTCTTTTTGTTCCCGTTTTTTTTTTCTTCTGCGGAGCAGCTTTATTTTATATACACTGATGTAATATTTTTTGCAGGATATTGAAAATTAACGAAGATGCCAAGCAGATTGCTAAATTTGCTCAAGCACCCTGGCAGCAGATACAAAGAAAGTGAGTTCACTGTAAGTAATCCTACAAATCTTTTGATTCTCTTTTTTGTTTGTGATCCTGCTATCTGTATAGTAAACTGATTATGATTTTTTTTGGGTTGAAGGAAACTATGAAATCCCCAGAACTAAAAAAAATGATAGACTAAAACAGCTCAAAAGCTATATACAAACAAAAGAATGCATCAGGGAATAGGATTCTTCTCAATTCCTTTATTTTTCTGAGGGAGTTCACATTCTTTTCTTCTCCCTGGTTCCTTTTCTTTTCCCTTTACAGGGAGAAAGACTTGAGATTCTTTTCTTGACCCTTGCCTGCTGGTAAAGCTAAAGCTAGTGTGTGCTGTGCTGTGCGTATTATCACAATTAAGCAAGGTAGATGATCCCTTTCCATCTTCGTGGAGCATGGGGTCATACATATGACCATGCATGAGTTGGTAAATGCGTCATTTCTGGCACTTGGTTGTGTTCACACCTCCTCCAGTTGGCATACTACAACTTGAGAGAGAAAAGTTCCGGCGAAGACGAACAACATGGCGCATGTAGCCGGTTTGCTCGCCTCGGCTGTGGTGTCAGCAGTGGGCAATAAGCTGGGTTCCGTCATTGGGGATGAGGTCACAATGTTGTGGAGCTTCAAGGACGACCTCCAAGGACACATTGAAGTACATGGAGGCGGCGCTCAAGGATACTGAGAGGCGGGCTGTCACGGAGGAGTTGGTGCGGGCCGGTGTGGCTCAACCGGCTCAAGAACGCTGCCTATGACATCTCTTACATGCTCGATGAGTTCCAAGCTGACAGTGAACCAGCCTCCAGAAAGGTATATGCCGTGTCTTCTCTCAATCAGTTTTTTCTTTCATATTCCTAGTATGGAGTTTGTTGCTTTGGTTAAATAATTTTATTATTTATTATATTATTGTCCACAAAAAAATGTTCACTTTCCAATATAACCAACTGGTGCATTAGCTAATTGCAAAGTTTAAAGCTTGAAATTTGTTGGTTCCCTTCTAAAATATGAAGAAAGATGGGCGTGCAAGAGGATTTATAGCCTACTTAAATCTGGTGTACAAATCCCAGTTGTCCGTGAAACTAGGTGTATAAGAATAAAAAAATTGCATTACAGGGAAGTTGTTTTACGTCTGTGCAAAAGTTTTACCAACTGTGTGGGGATATCTACCATGCACCATGTGGTCATCAGGTAGAGGGATCGAAAATAGCACATCTATTAATGCCGGGTGTAGCTAGTTGCTCCTAGATTTTATATTATATATAAAACCATGTGTTGAAATTCCTTCGTAGATGATTGGGAAGCTGGACTGCTTTTCTATTACACCCAAGATTACCATGGCTTATAAGATGAAGAAGGTGAGAGGTCAACTGAGGAAGATCAAAGAGGATCACGAGAGTTTCAAATTCACACATGATAACTCCAGCCTAATTAATGTGCACCACTTTCCCGATGCACGGGAAACAACATCAGATGTGACTCAATCACTCATCTTAGGGAGAGACAAAGACAAGATAAATGTCGTTTCCTTGTTATCCACAAGCAACAACGACAAAGAAGATATCACAGTTCTTCCTATCTGTGGGCTTTGAGGCATAGGAAAGACAACTTTGGCACAACTGGTCTTCAATGATGCTCAATTCAGAGATTATGATCATCGGGTATGGGTCTATGTATCCCAGGTGTTTGACCTGAAAGAAATTGGAACTCCATAATTTCTCAAGTAGAAAAAGGAAGCCAGAATCTAGCTACAAGGCAGTTGACAAACCAACGCCTTAAAGGTCTACTTCAAGATAAGAAGAGAAGACTTTGATTGTTTTAGATAACCTATGGGAGACAGATAACTCCCAACTGAATCAACTCAAGCTTATGTTGAATGTAAGCTCCAAGATGAAACTCTTAGTCACGACACGCAGCATAGACATTGCAAGAAATTTTGTACTGTTGAACCATACATATTAGATCTCTTGGACAATGACATGTGCTAGAGAATAATCAAGCAAAATAGTGGGTTTGAATCTAGAGCTGATAAAGAGCAAGTTGAACCAGTTGGGCAGAAGATTGCAAGGAAATGTGGAGGTTTGCCATTAGCAGCTCAAGCACTTGGATTCTTGCTATCAGGAATGGATCTTAGTGACTGGGAAACAATGTCCAGTAGTGATATTTGGGATGAACCATTTTCTGATAGTACAGTGTTGCCATCCTTGAAGTTAAGTTACAATACTTTGACATCATATATGAGGTTATGCTTTGCCTATTGTGGTATCTTTCCTAAAGGTTGTAATATAAGTAAAGATTATCTTATCCATCAATGGATTGCTCTGGGTTTCATCGAGCCATCTAATAACTTTTCGGCCATACAATTTGGCGAGAAGTATGTTAGGCAATTCCTTGGGATGTCTTTCCTTCAGCATTCAAAATTGTCCATGGTGAGTTACTTCGGCATACTATCTGTACAGTATAGAATAAAGAATATTCTTTTTTACTCTATTATCAAATGGCATGCAACAGTTACTGTGCAAAAGCATACATGTTATATATGTTGACAGTTTGGTACATTAATCCATGCATATGTTTTGCCCTTAGAGGCAAATAAAGCACTCAAGATATTGGTGCACCAGATTATACTACACTCTTTCCTCTAAAAATTGCCCAAGTGTGGGAGACCATATATGGACGTGCCTCAAGAAAAAAGAAAAGTAACTCCTTCATCCGCCCTTTTGTAGTTTACCCCCTGTAAAAAGCCAGCCCATCTGGATCACACACGTACAGTTAATGCATGTTATTGTATTTTTTTTTGGCTTATCAAATCCAGTCTGTATTTGGCTGGACAATAAGTTTCCCTAAAAAAATGTAACACGTACAAGATGGAATTACTTAATTAAGAGTCTTGAATATGTGTCGGTAAATTGCATGGGTAAATCCCTTCCCCTGCTCTCCGAGAGAATTTGTATTTCAGTTTTCTAGTTCTCTAAACACGTCTGCATTTGCACCACTTACGGCCTGATGAGTTGAGCATATTAATCTTTTTTTTAAAAGGATCATGTCACGTCATTTACATAAATAATATTATTCTCGAGTGTCCCGCTCCCGCTCCGGCTAGGGTTCCCCCCGCTGCCGCCGCCGCCACAGCCCAAGCCTCCTCCCGCCGCCGCCGGCCGCCGGCGCGTGCGCCTCAGGCCGTCCCGCCCCCTCCCCCCCTCCCCCGGCCCCTGTTCGCTCGCTCGCCCCCCCGCGAGCGGCGGACGAACCCCTCTTCTCCCCTCTCCTCTGCACCCCTCTCCGTCCTTCTCCCCCCTGCCACCGCCGGCTTGGTCCGCCGGGCCCTGCCCACGCGGCGCTGGCGGCGGCGGGCAGTTCCTTCCCCGCGCGCGCATTGGGGGGCGCGGGGGCCCCTTGACGGCGGCGGTGCTGCTCGGCCGGCAGCGGTGTGGCTCGGCGGTGGCGATCCCGTGGGTCTGGGTGCCCTTGGCGCGGCGGCGCGGCCGTTGGTCGCGGGCGGCGCGGTGGCGGTGGTGGCTGGTGGTGCCCGCTTAGCCCAGATCTGGGCCCTTTAGGGCCCGATCTGGGCTGGTGCGGGCCGTTGGCTCGGCGCGGCGGCGTTGCTCCCTGGTGGTGGTGAGGCATCGCTGGTCTACAAGCGGTGCTGGCTTTGTTGGCCGGCGTGCTGCAGCGTGGGGATAGGGACAGTCCGGACCCACGTGGGTCCGACCGGGCCGTTGGGGCCTGGCAAGTCCTTGTCACCGCGTCCGGTCGGCTCCGCGAGAGCGACGGAGGTTGTCCCCTCCCGCCGGTCGAGTTGCGGTTGCCCCCGTGGCCGTTGTCTCCTCCCCCCCCCCAGGTCTCGTGTTGGCGGCCCCAGTGAGACGGCGATGTTGGTTCGGTGACCGTGGTGGCACAGGCTGGTGGGCGGCAGATTGGGTGGTGTCTTTCAGAGGGTCCGGGGTGGTGGTGGTTGTCTGGGTTGGGAGAAATCCCTGGTGTCTCGTCCGGCTCCGACGCGGTGACGCCTGCGGGCGCCGCCGGACCTTCCTGAAGGGCGTCGGGTATACCCCTTCCCTACTGCCCTCTGCGTACTGGGGGAAACCCTAGGACTCGTTCGGGCAACAACGACGGCGCCGTCGCATTCCTTCTTGAAGGTGTTGCTTGGTACGCGACGCTCCGGAATGCTAGGAACGCGGTGGTACTTCTCCGGAGGGTGCAGCGGTTGCCGGTCTTCGTCGCTTAGTTGATCTGCCGGTGTCGGCATTTGTTTCTCTTTTCTTTCTCTTGTTTTTCCTTTTGGGCTTGTTTGTGCTGCGGCCCCAGCGAGTTGGATGTATAGGTTGGATGCTTTATAATATAAAGCGGGGGGAAACCCTTTATCAGAGAATAATATTATTCTCTTGACAATTTTTCTGGAGGAATTAATGCTATTTTTTCCCAGAGATCTCCAGAAGCAATCTTCACCATGCATGACCTGGTGCATGACACTAGTAGAAAACAAGGCTTTGGTCCAGGCCAGATAATTGCATTAGTCCCGGTCGTGTCACGAACCGGGACTAATGGGTGCATCAGTCCCGGTTCGTGAGGCTAGGACGCCGCCCGGGCCTCGGCAGGCACCAGTCCCGGTTCGTGTGACCCCTTTAGTCCCGGTTCCAGACACGAACCGGGACTAAAGTCCCTCGCTCCTGGCGCAGCCCCTTTAGTCCCGGTTGGTGGCTGGAACCGGGACTAAAGGTTAGCCTTTTGTCCCGGTTCTAGCCACCAACCGGGACTAAAGAGATGCCTATATATATGCTCGCCCCTGCCCGCTCACTCCTTTGTTTTTTGGCCGGCCGGCGTGTGGGAGAAGTGTGCTGCTCTGCTCTCACCTCCTATGCACATGAGGTGTTCGATGAAATGCCCGAGCCACGCTTAAGCTTTCTCCTCTCCAAGCTCGACCTCGAAGCTCCATTTTCCCCAAGATTTGTCTAGGTTTGGCGGTCCATCCTGTCCCGTCCCCGTCCTCACCGTCGTCGATCGCCCGCGCTGATGTAACACCCCCATGTAATTAGCACTGTGATCATCTGCTAAGTATACCAAGTCATCTCCATTTGCAGTGCCTAATGACTTTGGTTAAATATTCAATTCAAATTCTATTCTGAAAATCAACTCAAAATTCAAAAGTGAAATATGAAGTTGCTCAAACACTGTTGGAAAAATGTTCATTAAACAACAAATAATCCAGAAGCAATTATAAAAATATAAACAAAGATAATTGAGTTAGCGAAGTGACTCAAACTACATGAAACAGCACAAAAACAGAATTATTTAATCCATTTATAATAATATCAAATTCAAATAAAATCCTACTTTGCCCAAACAAGTTTTGGTGAAAGGTAATAATGCACTGTAATATTTGGGCCAAGTATCATATTTTACAAAAGTACAAAAGTGGCCTAAACAATTACCTACCAGAAAAAAAATAAAGAAAAGGCAAAACAGAAACAAGAAAATAAAACGAGGCACTGTGCACTGGGCCTAAGTGCACAGTGCCCCGAAACCGGCCCAGCTGGCCCATCTTCTTCTCTCTCCCTCGCGCTGTCATCTTCCCCATGGCTGCGCCGGCGCGCGCCGTCCATTCGTCGACACGCAGACGCCACCGACGCTCCACCGACGAGGGGATAAGACCCCGAGCTCATTCCTCCCGCCTGGTCCTCCCTCCATTCCCCTCTCTCCCTCGTGCGCTCTCGCTCGCTTCCCCCTCTTCTCTGCCACCACAACCGAACGCCGCCGTCACCGCATCTCTGCTCCGTCGTGGCCACCGGCGTCCCCGAGTCCGGCGACCGTGTCTGGAAGGCGCGTTGGCCTCGACTACCTCACCTGCGGAGCGCCATTCGAGCCGGGCGACGTCGTTGGCCGCGGATCGAGCTGCGCCCGTCTACGGCATCTCCAGCGATCTCCGGCGACCCCCACTTCCCTGCTGCTCCTAAGCTGTCGACGGCCACCATGCGCCTCACCGTGAGCATCCACCTTCCTCCTCTTCCCCCTGGCTGCCCGTTTTCTTCGCCGTAGCTAGCCGTCACCGTTGCCGCACCCCGGCATCCGCTGTTAAGCTCACCGCCGGTGCTGTGGTTGTTGTCGTGGCCATCTGAGCCTACCAACGAGCTCAGGGCATCTCTCTGGTGCCACCCATGCCTTCGGTTCGTCCTCCCGTGCCCCGTAGCTACGAGTTCGACGAAGACCGAACTCCGGCCGCCGCATGCCTCGCCATTCCGGCCACCTTTGGTCACCCCCGAGGCCTTGTTTTGGCTCAGGACGATGCGGCGTCATGCACCCATTCGAACGCAACAAAAATCAAGAGAAACGGTGCCCTATACGCGATTTCCGACCTCGCCGGCGTTCGGCCGCCGCACGCGAGCTTGCCGGAGCTACTCCGGCGGCTCCGCTGAGCTGGCGCCGCGTGGGGTCCACCCCTGGGCCACTGCCAGTGGGTCCCAGGGGGGCCAGTTGACCCGTTGACCTCGGTCAACTGTGCTGACTGGGCAGCACAGTTACTGACCAGTGGGCCCCCTCGTTCAGCTAATTTAATTAAACCCTTTTAAAATAAAACTGATTAGTTAACCCTAATAGTCACTGACACCTGGGGCCCACACCCTAATTACCTCTGTTTAGTTAAAATAAATCACTGTTAGAATTACAGTGGCTGACAGGTGGGTCCCACCTGTCAGGTTTGAGTGGTCAGCAGGCCACAGTTGACTGCTAATGCAGCAGTGACCTCATGCTGACATCATAATTCATTTTGATAATTCTATTAATTTAAGTAATTCCAGAAAATCATTTAAATCTTTAAAAATTCATAACTTTTAAACCATAACTCAGATCAAAAAACTTTCTACATGAAAGTTGCTCAGAACGACGAGACAAATCTGATCGTATCGTCTGTTTCCATGCCGAAACCCCCTACATAGGAGAACCCGTAACTTTTAGCCCGATTCCAGTACATGAATAGTGCATACACTCCGGTTAATAAATCCCGCGTTAATCCTATAATAACTAAAATGACTTAGACATACTTTAGGCAACCCTGCACTGCATCCTAGGCATGGCATGCTCTGTGTTACAATATTGCTGTGTATTTATTTGTTTCCTCCCCCTCTTCTCTCTCGGTAGACCCCGACGTCGACGTAGCTCCCGAGACTGACGCAGCTCCGGAGGTTGACTACGCTCCTGAAGATCAGACCCTTGCCGCCGAGCTTCCAGGCAAGCACCCCCTTTTTGAGCATTCCAATATCGCCGACTCTCTTCCCTCTTATGCTTGCATTAGAAGTTACTGCTGCTGCTGTTATCCTATTTTTGCTGCATAGCCTGTTTATTGTAACCTGCTATTGTTACCTACATGCTTATCCTAAACTGTTTAGTATAGGTTGGGTAGAGACCCAGCAGAGACCCCACTTTATCCCGACTGCCCCACTGGTTCATCAGAAGACTCGATCAACGGGATCAAAGACTAGGCCCCGGCACCACACATCACTTCCCCTTAGTTGCTCGATACTACTGGGTTACTATCAAGTGTCGAGGGTGATACATCGTCAGCACTTCTGATGATTACCTTGTAGGTTAGTTAATCAGTCATGGTCAGCGAGGGTGATTCCTCCTACACCACCCCCGATAACGACACCGTCGCGCAACTGCTCAAGTGTGGACCTCGAGGGTGATGCCTCTTTAGTTCACCTTGATGTTTACGTCAGGTGGGAATCCAACGAGGGTGATACCTCGGATTCCTTCTTGATAAGGTAGCCACACGGATGCCTTTACATTACTGTTGATACTGCTTAATCTGGATAAAGACGGGTCGGCCCTGAGGGGTATCCGCACGAGTATATGATGAGAGTGATATGGAGTCGGGTGGACCTGGATGGTGCCCGAGAGCTGAACACGAGGCGTGGCCGGGCATTCTTAGCCCTTGCCGCAAGTCCTCGAGACGGGACGACGGGGTCACATCTTTCGTGAGTCTCTGCTCGTTACCGTACTACCAACTCACTAACGGTTTGGATATTTGATCCGAGGGGCCTCTGGCCTGATAGCGCTAACCATCACGTGGGCATAGTATGGGCGTTCTGCGTCGTATACTTCAGCCGAAGCTTAATAGACGTCAGCGACTGAGCGGCGCGCGCTGGGTTGGACTGGTAACTCCCTGCACTTGTATAAGGGGGGCTAGGTCTGCTCACCGGCCGCGTTCGCAACGTGCAGGAGTTCCCGGGGCGATGGCCCAAGACCCCTGGGGGCATAGGGTTAGTCCGGCGTGCTGACCTCTCTGTTAGGTATTCGGTCGGGTTGCGGCGTATCGTTTGGCCGAGGCCGGGCATGACCCAGAAAAGTGTGTCTGGCTGGAGTTAAGCGAGCTTGGTGGGTAAGTTGGTGCACCCCTGCAGGGAAGAACTAATCTATCGATAGCCTGTCCTACGGTAACGGACACTCAGAGTTGTATCCCGATCGGTACAACTAGAGCTGGACACTTAAGGTGATAAATGGATAGTATGGCTCTGGGATTGCTTTCTCGCAGGGAGTCGAGAAAGGATCTCTGGGCGAGGTTGATGACATTACTACTACTTTACATTATGTTAAACTGCACTCTTCTAATGCTGCAAGACCGATGAAGATGCTAGTCTTCGATAGGACTAGGCTCCCCCCTCTATTCTGGCATTTCTGCAGCCCAGTCCATATATACAGCCTTCCTTTGATAATGTTGCATATGTAGTATAGATCCTTGCTTGCTGAGTACTTCGGATGAGTACTCACGTTTGCTTTACTTTCTTTTTCCCCCATATCCATTTGTCGCAACCAGAGGACGGAGCCACTGAGCCAGCTACCCCCGCCGATGGCTACTACTACTACTACCCTCCCGGCGAGTACTACTATGAGGAGCCGACCGACGACCAGGAGTAGGATCGGAGGGTCCTAGGCAGGAGGCCTACGCCTTTCGGTCGTAGTATTTTTTTTATTTTGCCCCGCCTTTCTAAAGGCCTATCTGTTTCTCTGTAATATCTGTACCCAGATATCTGATGCTTCCGCTGACACTTGTATGCCAACGAGCTATGTATTCGAGCCCTCGAGGCCCTGGCTTGTAATATAAAGCTTGTATGACTTTATTTATATTTTAGAGTTGTGTTGTGATATCTTCAAGTGAGTCCTTAGGCTTGATCATGTGCATTTGCATGTGTGGTTAGTGCACGATTAAGCCAAGGTCGTCACAGGTTGGTATCAGAGCCGACTGCCTGTAGGAATCCCCTTTTCCAACTCCTTGGCCGAAGTTGAGTCTAGTGGTCCGAAACTGTTTTACTAACTTGGCTGTGTGGCTTACGGGCCCACGTCACCAATTGGATGGAATTAGGATATTTTATTCCTCGTCTTTACTCTGGGACTCTGATCGCTCTTCTATTCGGGTTTAATAAATTTATTAACGCCGACACTTAGGATCTCGTAAATCTCGTCCTCCTGGAGAGCTGGATATCTGTGCGATTTCCCTGTCATTGATCTGATTAGTCTGATAATCATTTTCCTTTCTATTGTTTTGTTTAACCTTTCTCTTCGAGATCTGTTATACTTCTCATAGTCAAATGAGTTAGTGAATTACCATGCTCATATCACTCAGAACGCCGAGGCTCAGATTTATGCCTTGAATGCGTTAAACGCATCTCCGCTTGAGGGCATCGAAAACATTCCAGTCGTCTGTGACTTCCAGGATGTTTTTCATGAAGAATTTCCAGGAATACCCCCTGCTAGAGCTGTCGAGTTTGTTATCGACTTGAAGCCTGGCACCACTCCTACTGCGAAGCGTCCTTACAAGATGCCTCCGCATCACCTTCTCGAGCTTAAGGAAGAGATCGACAAGTCACTTAAGAAAGGTTTCATCCGCCCCAGTTCCTCTGCTTGGGGAGCACCGTCTCTCTTTGTCAAGAAGAGAGATGGTACGAATAGGTTGGTCCAAGATTACCGTCCTATCAACTAGGCAACTATTCAGAATAAATATCCGCTTCCCCGGATCAATGATTTATACGATCAACTTGCTGGATCTTCGGTGTTCTCTAAACTCGACTTGAGGTTGGGTTATCACCAGATTCGTGTCCGTGAAGAGGATATTCCAAAGACCGCCTTTGTTACTCGTTATGGCTCCTATGAATACACCGTCATGTCATTTGGCCTAATGAATGCTCCAGCTACGTTCTCCCGTCTGATGAATTATATATTCATGGATTACCTCGACAAGTCCGTCGTGGTATATCTGGATGATATTCTAGTATATTTGAAGAATAAGGAAGAACATGCCGAACATCTTCGCCTTGTTCTGGAGAGGCTTCGAGAACACAAGTTGTATGCCAAGTACTCCAAATGCGAATTCTGGCTTTCTGAAGTGACCTACCTTGGACATGTGATTTCCAAGGACGGTATTGCCGTTAACCCGGAGCGTGTTCAGGCTATTCTTGACTGGACTCCTCCGAAAAATGCCAAGCAAGTGAGAAGTTTTCTCGGCCTTGCAAGTTATTGCCGCCGATTTGTCGATAATTTTTCCAAGATAGCCAAGCCCCTGACTAATCTGCTCCACAAAGGCGTTAAGTTTGAGTGGACAGACAAATGTCAGGAAAGTTTGCAGACCCTCAAGGACAAGCTTACTTCTGCTCCAGTGCCTGCTCCTCCCGATTCTCGCAAAGACTTTGTAATTTATTGCAACGCTTCTCGTCAAGTATTAGGCTGTGTCCTAATGCAAGAACGGAAGGTAATTGCATATGCCTCGCGACAATTGCGTCCGCATGAAGAAAACTATCCAGTGCATGATCTCGAACTCGCTGCTGTGATCTATGCTTTGAAGCAGTGGCGACATTACCTTCTTGGTAACCGGTGTGAGATTTATACTGATCATCAAAGCTTGAAGTATTTGTTCACTCAACCGGATCTTAATCTCCGTCAGCAGCGATGGTTGGAAACAATCACGGACTATGACTGTGGTATTTCTTATACCCCTGGCAAGGCTAATGTGATGGCTGATGCCTTGAGCCGCAAGTCCTATTGCAACAACCTCATGGTTAAACAAGCTCAACCCCATCTTTATGAGGAACTGCGCAAGTTGAACGTCTGCATCGTTCCGCAGGGTTCTTTTAATAATCTTGTCGTACAGCCAGATATTGAGAAAGCTGTAAAGATTGCGCAAGCCAAAGATGATGAAGTAGATCTAATGAAGAAAGAGCTTCACCTCGAGAAGTACAGGGATTTCTCAATTGCTGAAGATGGAACCTTGTATTTCAGAGACCGCATTGTGGTATCTCGCTTCGAGCTTATGACTGGCAAGGTCATGAAGGAGGCTCATGATACACCGCTGTCTATCCATTCGGGTAGCACCAAGATGTATCGCGATCTTCGTCAAAGGTACTGGTGGTCCAGAATGAAGCAGGATATCGCTAGATATGTTGCTGAATGTGACGTATGTTGTCGCGTGAAAGCAGAACATCAGAAGCCTGCTGGAATTCTTCAACCACTCCCTATTCCTTTGTGGAAGTTGGATAAAGTGCAAATGGATTTCATTACTGGCCTTCCCAAGTCTTAGAAGGGTCACGATGCTATTCTTGTCGTCGTCGACCAACTTTCCAAAGTTGCGCATTTTCTGCCTGTCAAGGAGACCATCACTGCTAGTCAGTTAGCAGACCTGTATATCTCCAGAATTGTTTCACTCCACGGTATTCCGAAGGAGATCAGTTCGGACCGTGGCGGTCTTTTCACTTCCAAGTTCTGGGAAAGTTTCCAAGAAGCTATGGGAACTCATATTAACTGGAGTTCAGCATATCATCCTCAATCCCAAGGCCAGGTCGAGCGAGTTAATCAAGTGCTTGAAGATATGCTTCGGGCTTGTGTTATATCATTCGGTAAGAAGTGGGAAGAATCTCTCCCGTATGCCGAATTCTCTTATAACAACAGTTATCAAGCCAGCTTGAAAATGGCCCCCTTTGAAGTTTTTTATGGACGTAAATGTCGAACCCCTCTGAATTGGTCAGAAACTGGGGAACGACCACTCGTTGGACCGGACATTATCCAACACGCCGAAGAACAAGTCAGAATTGTCCGAGAAAATCTCAAGGCGACTCAGGACCGCCAGAAGAGCAACTATGATCGCAAACGTTGGGGTCTGACCTATCAACCAGGTGATCACGCTTATCTTCGTGTCACTCCTATGAAGGGCACTCGTCGTTTTGGAATCAAGGGAAAGCTAGCTCCACGCTACATCGGGCCCTTTCGCATTGTTGCCAGACGTGGTCAGGTGGCATATAAATTGGAGTTGCCACCGTAATTCTCTCATATCCACGACGTCTTCCATGTGTCACAACTTCGTAAATGCTTCAAGGAATCCCCTCACCGAGCAGTGGATCATGAAATGCTCGAATTGCAAGATGATCTTTCTTATAAGGAGCAACCCATCCGCATCCTCGACGAAGCTGAACGTCGAACTCGTCAGAAGACAACCAAGTTCCTTAAAGTGCAGTGGTCGAATCACACTGAAGATGAAGCCACTTGGGAACGCGAGGATCATCTTCGGGAAGAATATCCCGACCTCTTTCCTTCTACCTCCTAAATTCTCGGGACGAGAATTTCTTTTAGAGGAGGAGAATTTGTAACACCCCCATGTAATTAGCACTATGATCATCTGCTAAGTATACCAAGTCATCTCCATTTGCAGTGCCTAATCACTTTGGTTAAATATTCAATTCAAATTCTATTCTGAAAATCAACTCGAAATTCAAAAGTGAAATATGAAGTTGCTCAAACACTGTTGAAAAAATGTTCATTAAACAACAAATAATCCAGAAGCAATTATAAAAATATAAATAAAGATAATTGAGTTAGCTAAGTGACTCAAACTACATGAAACAACACCAAAACAGAATTATTTAATCCATTTATAATAATATCAAATTCAAATAAAATCCTACTTTGCCCAAACAAGTTTTGGTGAAAGGTAATAATGCACTGTAATATTTGGGCCAAGTATCATATTTTACAAAAGTGCAAAAGTGGCCTAAACAATTACCTAACAGAAAAGAAATAAAGAAAAGGCAAAACAGAAACAAGAAAATAAAACGAGGCACTGTGCACTTGGCCTAAGTGCACAGTGCCCCGAAACCGGCCCAGCTGGCCCATCTTCTTCTCTCTCCCTCGCGCTGTCATCTTCTCCATGGCTGCGCCGGCGCACGCCGGCCGTTCGTCGACACGCAGACGCCACCAACGCTCCACTGACGAGGGGATAAGACCCCGGGCTCGTTCCTCACCCCTGGCTCCTCCCTCCATTCCCCTCTCTCCCTCGTGCGCTCTCGCTCGCTTCCCCCTCTTCTCTGCCACCACAACCGAACACTACCGTCGCCGCATCTCTGCTCCGTCGTGGCCACCGGCGTCCCCGAGTCCGGCGACCGTGTCTGGAAGGCGCGTCGGCCTCGACTACCTCACCTGCGGAGCGCCATTCGAGCCGGGCGACGTCGTTGGCCGCGGATCGAGCCGCGCCCGTCTTCGGCATCTCCGGCGATCTCCAGCGACCCCCGCTTCCCTGCTGCTCCTAAGCCGTCGACGGCCACCGTGCGCCTCACCGTGAGCATCCACCTTCCTCCTCTTCCCCCTGGCTGCCCGTTTTCTTCGCCGTAGCTAGCTGTCACCGTTGCCACACCCCGGCGTCCGCTGTTAAGCTCACTGCCGGTGCTGTGGTTGTTGTCGTGGCCATCTGAGCCTACCAACGAGCTCAGGGCATCTCTCTGGTGCCACCCATGCCTTCGGTTCGTCCTCCCGTGCCCCGTAGCTACGAGTTCGATGAAGACCGAACTCCGGCCGCCGCATGCCTCGCCATTCCGGCCACCTTTGGTCACCCCCGAGGCCTTGTTTTGGCTCAGGACGATGCGGCGTCGTGCACCCGTTCGACGCAACAAAAATCATGAGAAACTGTGCCCTATACGCGATTTCCGACCTCGCCGGCGTTCGGTCGCCGCGCGCGAGCTCGCCGGAGCTACTCGGGCGGCTCCGCTGAGCTGGCGCCGCGTGGGGTCCACCCCTGGGCCACTGCCAGTGGGTCCCAGGGGGCCCAGTTGACCCGTTGACCTCGGTCAACTGTGCTGACTGGGCAGCACAGTCACTGACCAGTGGGCCCCCTCGTTCAGCTAATTTAATTAAACCCTTTTAAAATAAAACTGATTAGTTAACCCTAACAGTCACTGACACCTGGGGCCCACACCCTAATTACCTCTGTTTAGTTAAAATAAATCACTGTTAGAATTACAGTGGCTGACAGGTGGGTCCCACCTGTCAGGTTTGACTGGTCAGCAGGCCACAGTTGACTGCTGACGCAGCAGTGACCTCATGCAGATGAATAGTGCACACACTCCGGTTAATAAATCCCGCGTTAATCCTATAATAACTAAAATGACTTAGACATACTTTAGGCAACCCTGCACTGCATCCTAGGCATGGCATGCTCTGTGTTACAATATTGCTGTGTATTTATTTGTTTTCTCCCCCTCTTCTCTCTCGATAGACCCCGACGTCGACGTAGCTCCTGAGACTGACGTAGCTCCGGAGGTCGACTACGCTCCTGACGATCAGACCCTTGCCACCGAGCTTCCAGGCAAGCACTCCCTTTTTGAGCATTCCGATATCGCCGACTCTCTTCCCTCTTATGCTTGCATTAGAAGTTACTGCTGCTGCTGTTATCCTATTTCTGCTGCATAGCCTGTTTATTGTAACCTGCTATTGTTCCCTACATGCTTATCCTAAACTGTTTAGTATAGGTTGGGTAGAAACTCAGCAGAGACCCCACTTTATCCCGACTGCCCCGCTGGTTCATCAGAAGACCCGATCAACGGGATCAAAGACTAGGCCCCGGCACCGCACATCACTTCCCCTTAGTTGCTCGACACTATTGGGTTACTATCAAGTGCCGAGGGTGATACCTCGTCAGCACTTCTGATGATTACCTTGTAGGTTAGTTAATCGGTCGTGGTCAGCGAGGGTGATTCCTCCTACACCACCCCCGATAACGACACCGTCGTGCAACTGCTCAAGTGTGGACCTCGAGGGTGATGCCTCTTTAGTTCACCTTGATGTTTACGTCAGGTGGGAATCCAACGAGGGTGATACCTCGGATTCCTTCTTGATAAAGTAGCCACACGGATGCCTTTACATTACTGTTGATACTGTTTAATCTGGATAAAGACGGGTCGGCCCTGAGGGGTACCCGCACGAGTATATGATGAGAGTGATATGGAGTCGGGTGGACCTGGATGGTGCCCGAGAGCTGAACACGAGGCGTGGCCGGGCATTCTTAGCCCTTGCCGCAAGTCCTCGAGACGGGGCGACGGGGTCACATCTTTCATGAGTCTCTGCTCGTTAGCGCACTACCAACTCACTAACGGTTTGGATATTTGATCCGAGGGGCCTCTGGCCTGATAGCACTAACCATCATGTGGGCATAGTATGGGCGTTCTGCGTCGTATACTTCAGCCGGAGCTTAATAGACGTCAGCGACTGAGCGGCGCGTGCTGGGTTGGACTGGTAACGCCCTGCACTTGTATAAGGGGGGCTAGGTCTGCTCATCGGCCGTGTTCGCAATGTGCAGGAGTTCCCGGGGCGATGGCCCAAGACCCCTGGGGGCATAGGGTTAGTCCGGCGTGCTGACCTCTCTGTTAGGTATTCGGTCGGGTTGCGGCGTATCGTTTAGCTGAGGCCGGGCATAACCCAGAAAAGTGTGTCCAGCCGGAGTTAAGCGAGCGTGGTGGGTAAGTTGGTGCACCCCTGCAGGGAAGAACTAATCTATCGATAGCCTGTCCTACGGTAACGGACACTCGGAGTTGTATCCCGATCGGTACAACTAGAACTGGACACTTAAGGTGATAAATGGATAGTATGGCTCTGGGATTGCTTTCTCGCAGGGAGTCGAGAAAGGATCTCTGGGCGAGGTTGATGACATTACTACTACTTTACATTATGTTAAACTGCACTCTTCTAATGCTGCAAGACCGATGAAGATGCTTGAAGATGCTAGTCTTCGATAAGACTAGGCTCTCCCCTCTATTCTGGCATTTCTGCAGCCCAGTCCACATATACAGCCTTCCTTTGATATTGTTGCATATGTAGTGTAGATCCTTGCTTGCTGAGTACTTTGGATGAGTACTCACGTTTGCTTTACTTTCTTTTTCCCCCATATCCATTTGTCGCAACCAGAGGACGGAGCCACTGAGCTAGCTGCCCCCGCCGACAGCTACTACTACTACTACCCTCCCGGCGAGTACTACTACGAGGAGCCGACCGACGACCAGGAGTATGATCGGAGGGTCCTAGGCAGGAGGCCTACGCCTTTCGGTCGTAGTATTTTTTTTATTTTGCCCCGCCTTTCTAAAGGCCTATCTGTTTCTCTGTAATATCTGTACCCAGATATCTGATGCTTCCGCTGACACTTGTATGCCAACGAGCTATGTATTTGAGCCCTCGAGCCCCTGGCTTGTAATATAAAGCTTGTATGACTTTATTTATGTTTTAGAGTTGTGTTGTGATATCTTCAAGTGAGTCCTTAGGCTTGATCGTGTGCATTTGCGTGTATGGTTAGTGCACGATTAAGCCGGGGTCGACACAGCTGATCTCGTCGCCGGCACCACCGTGGTGAGCCTCTTGTTCTTATCTTCTTTTTAAAAGAAAAAAATCTTACTTGTATGATTTAGATAGATACTTGTATAAATTTCTTACTTTTATTATTGTTTGTTATTATATAGTGCCATGGTTTTGGTATCCGCACCCGTCGGCCCTCGTCTGGTCTATGATTCGGATGTGGTATATTATCTTTTATAACTATTTGTTTCATTTAGTGTTTATGAGAATTATGCCGACCAACGTGACATAGATGTTTTTATCTAGGAGGTATGTGAATCGGAAATTCCAACCGACCCTCTTGTCGAGAGGTTAACTTTAGTTGAAAAAGAAAATGAGTATTTGAAAGAAAATTGAAAAAAATTGAGGAGGAGAAGATGAAATTGGAGTTGCATGTTGCCGATGTCATTGATGATCACAAGATCAAGATGGATGCAATGCGCTTAAAGATTAGAAAGATAAAAAAATATGCCATTGATAATGAGGCTTGGTATCATTATACTGTTGGATAATTGTTACCTTAGTTACGATTATGATCGCATTTATTGTTGCATTTAAATGTTTTACATAGTTGTATGTTAGTTTCAATGTATGTTTTAATTAGATGCTTTACAGAGTTGTATGTTGTTCTATGAGAACTATGTATGAACTTTATGTATTTATTTTTTCAGTAATAACATTTGATCACTACTGTACTTTGGTTTTAATGTGATAATGAACTTGTATTAATTTGATCACTTCTCTATTCATGATGTTCTGTAATGGTTTTTGATACACTTAATTATATAATGCACACAGATGAACCGACAATGGATGTACGGTGACCGACGCACCTCCGAGTACATTGATGGCATGCATAATTTTCTCGAAGTGGCCGAGGCAAACAAGCATAATGGTTTTATGTATTGTCCATGTACTGTCTGTGTGAATACGAAGAATTACTCTAACTCGAAAACCCTTCACTTGCACCAGCTTGAGAAGGGTTTCATGCCACACTATATTGTTTGGACCAAGCACGGAGAAAGAGGGGTTATGATGGAAGACAACGAAGAAGAAGAGTATGATAACAACTATCCCCCTGAATACGGTGATACTGCAACGGGGGAAGCTAAAGATCAAGAGGAACCATACGATGTGCCCGATGATGATCTTCGCCGGGTCATTGTTGATGTACAGAGAGAATGCCAAAGTGAAAGGGAGAAGTTGAAGTTCGATCGCATGTTAGAGGATCACAAAAAAGGGTTGTACCCAAATTGCGAAGATGACAACACAAAGCTCGGTACCACACTGAAATTGCTGCAATGGAAGGCAGACAATGGTGTATTTGACAACGGATTTGGGAAGCTACTGAAAATAATGAAGAAGAAGCTTCCAAAGGATAACGAATTGCCAGCAGTACGTACGAAGCAAAGAAGGTTCTATGCCCTCTAGGATTGGAGGTGCAGAAGATACATGTATGCCCTAATGACTGCATCCTCTACCGCGGTGAGTACGTGGATTTGAACGCATGCCCGCTATGCGGTGCATTGCGGTATAAGATCAGACGAGATGACCCTGTTGATGTTGAGGGCGAGCGCCCTAGGAAGAGGGTTCCTGCCAAGGTGATGTGCTATGCTCCTATAATACCATGGTTGAAACGTCTGTTCAGAAACAAAGAGCATGCCAAGTTGATGCGATGGCACAAAGAAGACCGTAAGAAAGACGGAAAGTTGAGAGCACCCGCTAACGGGTCGCAGTGGAGAAAAATCGAGAGAAGGTGGCGGGACTTTGCAGGTGACGCAAGGAACGTATGGTTTGGTTTAAGTGCAGATGGCATTAATCCTTTTGGGGAGCAGAGCAGCAATCACATCACCTGGCCCGTGACTCTATGTATCTATAACCTTCCTCCTTGGTTGTGCATGAAGCGGAAGTTCATTATGATGCCAATGCTCATCCAAGGCCCTAAGCAACCCGGCAACGACATTGATGTGTACCTAAGGCCATTAGTTGAAGAACTTTTATAACTGCGGAATGAAAAAGGTGTATGTGTGTGGGATGAGCACAAACACGAGGAATTTGACCTACATGCGTTGCTGTTTGTAACCATCAATGATTGGCCTACTCTTAGTAACCTTTCAGGACAGACAAACAAGGGATACCACGCATGCACGCACTGTTTAGATGATACCGAAAGTATATCTTTGGACAAATGCAGGAAGAATGGTACCTGGGACATCGGTGATTTCTTCCGACCAACCATCTCTTAAGAAAGAAAGGCAACCATTTCAAAGGTGAGGCAGATCACCGGAAGAAGCCCATCCTCTGTACTGGTGATGCCATACTTGATATGGTCAAGGATTTACAAGTAATCTATGAAAAGGGTCCTGGTGGACAATCTGTTTCCAATGACGCTGAGGGACGCGCACCCATGTGGAAGAAGAAATCTATATTTTGGGACCTACCCTATTGGAAAGAACTAGAGGTACGCTCTGCAATCAACGTGATGCACGTGACGAAAAATCTTTGCGTGAACCTGCTAGGCTTCTTGGGCGTGTATAGGAAGACAAAAGATACACCAGAGGCACGGGAGGACCAGCAACGTGTACACGAAAAAGACGGCATGAATTCAAAGTAGTATCAAGGTCCTGCCAGCTACGCTCTTATCAAAGAAGAGAAGGAAATCTTCTTTGAATGCCTGCTCAGTATGAAAGTCCTGTCTGGCTTCTCGTCCAATATAAAGGGAATAATAAATATTCCAGAGAAAAAATTTTCAGAATCTAAAGTCTCATGACTGCCACGTGATTATGACGCAACTGCTTCCGGTTGCATTGAGGGGGCTTCTACCGGGCAACGTTCGATTAGCCATTGTGAAGCTATGTGCATTCCTCGATGCAATCTCTCAGAAGGTAATCGGTCCAGAAATCCTACCAAAAGAATGATTTGGTGCAATGTCTTGTCAGTTTCGAGTTGGTGTTCCCACCATCCTTTTTCAATATCATGACGCATGTCCTAGTTCATCTAGTCAACGAGATTGCCATTCTGGGTCCTGTATTTCTACATAATATGTTCCCCTTTGAGTGGTTCATGGGAGTCTTAAAAAAATATGTTCGTAACCGTGCTAGGCCAGAAGGAAGCATCTCTATGGGCCATCAAACAGAGGAGGTCATTGGGTTTTGTGTTGACTTTATTCCTGACCTTAAGTCGATTGGTCTCCCTCAATCGCGGTATGAGGGGAGACTGACTGGAAAAGGCACGCTAGGAGCGGATTCAATAATATGTAGGAACAGTCATTTTTGGGTTCAAACACACTACACAGTTCTACAGAATTCTACCTTGGTGACCCCGTATGTCAATGAACACAAGAATATTTTGCGCTCCAAATACCCGGATCAGCCTGACGACTAGATTACATGTGAACACATCAGGACTTTCGGCCGTTGGGTTCCTTTGGTGCCGTTTGACGACATGCCCTTCCTGTACTGCGCTTCTCTCTGATTTTCCGACATGCTCTTTCTGTACTGCGCTTCTCTCTGATTTTCCTGTTTTGCACATTTCCTGCTTGTGCTGTGGTCTCCTCTTTCGTTGGTCACGGTCGGCCGGTTCTTCAATGTGATTTTGCCGCCCTCGGGTATGACTGACGCGTCGGTGGCAAGAATCCCTTGACTTGGCATGTTGCATCACATCTGTGTGTGTTCACCGACTTGGCATGTTGCATCACATCTGTGTGTGTTCACCGAAAGAGGCTTTCGCCCCGCTCGATACAAACACACGCCATCACAACACACGCACACACCCAAGGCAAGATAAATAGGTGTTGATCGCAGCAACACTATCCCTAGTACTACAAGAGCAACCGGGGGCTCAACCGGGACCACGTCACCGCGAAGAAATGAGGCCGCATATGACGAACCGTGGGCTCCAAGACGGTGCCTTCAGGAAGGATACAACACCGGAGCCTCGCCACCGCCCGATCCAAGGATCAGAGTTTCCCCTGGAGCAGCACGACGGTCAATGAGAGCCGCGACGACGCCTTCAAGAAGGGAACGAGCCTCGTCGCCGCCGGTCTGTCTGAAGATAGAACAGGTTTTCACCCCGGCCAACACTCACCGCCACCGAACGCCACACCCCGACTACCACGCCGCCCACACGGCCATGGCCACCGGGCAACACCAAGCCACGGGCTCTGCCCCTGAGCACCGCGCTACCACCACCAGGGCCGCCGCCCCGGCATCCAAGACCATGACACCACCTCACCCGAGATCCGCCGCAACCCCAACCAAAGAGACGAGCGGAAAGAACATGCCTTTCACACCCCTGAGCATCCCCTAGTGCCGAAACCCAAAAGGCCGGCCAAATCTGGCCTCCATCAGCCCGTCTTGCAGCACTGGGCGCGAGACGAGCTCGGTCCCGTGGCACTGTGTACGAGACGAGGTCGGTCCTACTGCACCGTGCGCGAGACGAGCTCGGTCCTGCTACACCGTGCGCGAGACAAGGTCAGTCCTGCCGCACCGGACGCAAGACGAGCGATGGACCACAACTGGGAGAAGGACAGCCCTTTGACGGAAATAGCGCCGGAACGACGAAGAAAGAGAGCGAAGGCCGTCACAAGTCACCTACGAACGAGCCGACGCGGGGACATGCCAGCCGCCGCTGCAATCGACTTGCCAAGCTGCCATGGATCCATCCATGGCCGGAGCAGCAGCCACACAGGGCTACTGCCCAACCCGCGCCGCCCGGTGAGCTCGAAGCGTCGGAGCCGCCGGGCACGCACCCGCGCTGCCACCGCCACTGCGCCGCCACCCCGACCAGCCGAGGGGGCCTCGGTCAGGGCCGCCGCCCGCAGCCCTAGCCGTCGCGGCCCGCGCCGCCGAGAGGTCAGATCCGGAAGAGCCGCAGCGGCCGCCGTCTCCAACCTCCGGCCCGCACCACCACCACCAACTGCCGCGATGCCACCACCATCTGCCGCGGCCACGGCAGAGGTGGCCACCTGCAGCCCGCGCCGCCTCGAGCCAGATCTGGCCGCGCTGGAGTCGCCGCTGTCTCGGGCACAGGCGCGCTACCCACCTAGCCGCCCGCCGCGGGGAGGCAGGGACGGCAGAGCGCCGCATCAGTCCGCCGCGCCGCCGTGGAGCCCGGCCGCAGCGCCACGACCCGGCCCGGGGCGCCGGCCCGCGCCAGCACCGCCCGAGCGGGGAGACAAAGGGGCCCCGCCGCCGCCGGCAACAGCAGGGCTTTGCCCGGCCGCGCCCCTAGGCGGCGGCGAGGGAGGAGGAGGGGCGGCGGCGAGGGTTGGGGTTGGCCTCCGGGCCGCCTCGCGGGAGATGACGCGGAGGAGCGATCCTGTGTGTGTTTAAAGCATGTATCTGCATTTATTTCATGTTTAAGGGTCCGTCCGTCGGGAAATCATGTATATGAAGAAAAGGGTCAAGCACCAGATACATACTCTGTGATTTGCCAATTTTGCTGGAGTCCAAATGCTCAAGCATATTTCCTCAAAAAACACATTCAAGCATTTTGCATGAGATGTGACCAACGGTAAGTTCTGTTCGGCACCGTTGGCGACACCCGAGAACAGATTACTTGTCAATACCTCCATGGTTACCAGGATGCCTGTAAATTTTATTTAAAAAAAGGATGCCTGTAAATTCTCTTCAACTTTTTGTACATGGATTACTTGACCAAAATTTCTAAGCTTTCTTTACATTGCACGCCACTGCAGTTCCCTGTAGAGTGGATGGATTCAACATCTGGTTAGTGAGCGTTTTAGTTTGATTCGAAATTCTGGGCCAAAGATGAGGTCTAGCTCTGCATATGGTGACTTGGCTTCTTTAGTACTCCTATGTTCAGACTATATATATATACTACACTGGAGTAAATGTACTAGATCTTTTGGTCGCATGTTGAAAACTTATGGTGTGACTGTTTTGCTGCGAGCTGTCAAAACTGAAGGAACGCTCACCAGTTGCCATCAAGTTGTTAGATCAACAATGAAATGAAAGAATAAAATCTAGACTAGATATTTTGCTAGGATACTTCAACTTTTCCAGAAATATTGGAGAGAAAAGTATATGTAATTACCATCCGGGTCTTGTCTTGCCAGAAAAAGTATATTGGGGGTGGAAATCCAAAAGAGATGGATGCTACAATAGTACGAGTGATGTGCAAGCGAAGCATAAGTTCAGTGTACAGTCGGGTAGCTCTATTTGTGATTGGCTTTAAGATTGGTGATAATTTAGTACGCCTCTTGATAGACATCATTTCTTCTCTGTTCCATTGATTCACTCTGATATACTTTGCTTCAGTTCTGAAACACTCTTAAGCCTAATCGTGTGATGATCCATTCGTTTCAGGTTAAACACGCACAACGTTACAGCCTTGTGTACGCATAGATCTTGAGCCAAGGAGAGAAGCAATTCACCTAACCAAATCTGAAGTCACAGCTTTGCTGTCAAAGCCGATAATGCACATCATTCGGTGACTAGTTCTTTCGAAGGTCTGCTTCTTCTCGTCTGCTTCGTCAGCTCTGCAACCCGGCAGGGGTTGGCCTGGACTACTTCATTGCTGAACTCTTGGGCGACAAAAACCAATTGCCTGTGAACTTGGGAGAATCTGTGTTGAACTCTTCGGAAGTGTTTTGTGTCGTGAGAAACTGAAGTTGGAGATCTATCCTGTAACTTGGGAGAATCTATGTTGATCTATTCATAAGTGTTTGTGTTAATTGCCATGAGGACATTGTTGGATCCTTTGGATCCTCCAGGATCATATTAGCATAAGTTTGAGCCACAAACTAATTAGGAGATGGATGTTACCTTGATCACCAGGTCCTGCCATCTCCTCCTTCTCTTACTTCAGCACCGCCAAGAGTTCGATCTGGTGGCTGTGGAAGTGTCCTTCCCAGTGCTGGCTGTGCAGGCCTGATCAGTGGCCAGTTCTTGAGAGAGAGGAAGAGTAGTGAGTATGTGTGTATGTGTGTGTTTTTGGCTTAGAGCAGCAGCCGGCCACACCTCTCCCTTATCCTTCCCCCTCTCATTTTATTAATGCACAGTGCACCAGGGGGGCCTCCACCTGGTTGGAGAAGAGCTGCCCCTGATCAGGCCAGCTCAGCTGGTTCTGTAGCTACAGTAGCCACCGCTCACTGTAGCAACCACCTACTGTAGCACTTTCAGATATTTTCATAAGTTTAGACTGTAGATCATAATAACCAGCCTTAAGCATAATATCCAACATTCTCCCCCTTGATGGTAAGGCTAAACTTACAAGCTCATTTTTTTCAACAAAATAACGCATCAAGACGAAAAGATTACAGTGGTCAATTAAGTACCACTGAACCCAGTGACTATGATACATCATTCCATATCAAAATGAAACTTCTTAAACTTATGAGCTCCATTAAACTTTATTCACATAAAACCATCAACTTAATTTACATTATTCTTTACATAAGCATCATAGACATTACAGACATTACAGGCTCATCTCTCGATAAAATGGTACATCAAGACAATAGATTACAACAGTCAATTAAGTACTGCTGAACCAATTGACTATGGTTCCCATTTGATCTCAAAATGAACCCATTCGGGGAGATGGTGTCATAACGGTCCCAACTTTGCCAGGATCAAAAGCTTTCAACCAAACCCATACCGGTAACATGCTCTCTGAAAACACTGGGTGGTAAGCCTTTCGTGAGCGGATCCGCTAACATCAACTTAGTATTGATGTATTTGACATAAATTGTCTGATCCTGGACTCTATCTTTCACAACAAGAAACTTGATGTCAATGTGCTTGGCAGCATCACTTGACTTGTTGTTACTCGAAAATATCACTGCAGGTTGATTATCGCAGTAGAGTGTGATTGGCCTGGAAATGCTATCAATCACTCTCAGTCCCGGGATGAAGTTCTTCAGCCATACTGCCTACCCGGTGGCCTCAAAACATGCTACAAATTCTGCCTGCATTGTCGACGATGCAGTAACAGTTTGTTTGGAGCTTTTCCACGATATAACTCCATTTGCGAGGGTGAAGACATAACCTGACGTGGATTTCTTAGTATCAACACACCCCGCAAAATCAGCATCTGAATAACCCACCACCTCGAGGTTATCAGATTTCTTATATGTAAGCATGGGGCCTTTAGTGCCTTGCAAATAACGCAAGACTTTCTTAGCAGCCTTCCAGTGATCCAGACCTAGATTAGACTGATATCTGCCAAGCATCCCGGTCACGAATGCTAAATCAGGGCGAGTGCACACTTGTGCATACATAATGCTTCCAACAATTGAGGCATAAGGAATTGACTTCATCTGCGCAGATTCATGATTATTTCTTGGGCACTGAAAAGTCCCAAATTTATCGCCCTTAACAACAGGAGCAGGCGAGGCTGAGCACTTAGCATATTGTACTTTTTCAGTACCTTTTCAACATATGCTCTCTGAGACAGCCCCAAGATCCCTCTGAATCTATCTCGGTGAATTTCAATACCTAAAACATAACCTGCTTCACCGAGATCCTTCATATCAAATTTTGAGGATAAAAACCTCTTAGTTTCCAGCAGCATATTTTTGTCACTGCTGGCTAAAAGTATGTCATCAACATACAGTATTAGGAAGATAAAATTACTCCCCCTGAACTTGACATAAACACAATTGTCCACTTTATTCTCTTCAAAACCAAATTTCCTTATTACTTCATCAAACTTGAGATACCATTCTCTTGACGCTTGTTTCAAGCCATAGATGGATTTCTTCAAATGACATCCTAAATGTTCATTCCCTTCCACAACAAAACCTTCCGGTTGTGCCATGTATACATTCTCACGTAAGTCACCATTTAGAAATGCCGTTTTAACATCCATCTGATGCAGCTCCAAATCATAATGGGCCACAAGTGCCATAATTATTCTGAATGAGTTTTTAGAAGAGACGGGCGAAAAAGTTTCTTTATAATCAATCCCTTCTCTTTGAGTGAAACCTTTTGCCACAAGCCTTGCTTTAAACCTTTCGATATTCCCTTTGGAGTCACGTTTGGTCTTGTAGACCCATTTGAATCCAACTGTTTTGGCTCCTCTGGGAATTTCTACTAAGTCCCATACATCATTAGTGCTCATAGACTTAATTTCATCTTTCATAGCATTAAGCCACTCAGATGAAAATTTACTTTGCATAGCTTCCTTAAACGATGTAGGATCATTGTTCAACATCGACTCATTCAAATCTTCACTCATATAAGTGAGATAATCGTCAGGAATAGCAGGCTTTCTAGTCAGCTGTGACCTTCTGAGAGGTTCATTAATTGGCACATCATTAGTAGCTTGAGACTGCTGAGAACTTTCAACAGAAACATCATCAGGTGTGACATCTGAAACAGTCACATGAGTCTCAGCAGGCGTTGCATTAATGATCTTTTCAGCAGGAGGTGCAACATCAGCAGACACCGGGAAAATAGGTTCTTGAATAATTGGAGTCGCGGCATATTCCCGTTTTTCCTCGAAAATTATTTCCCGGGGTGTCATTCTCCCCCTCATCATGTCATTTTCCAAGAACACAGCGTGTCTTGTTTCAACAAATTTTGTTGCCTGATTTGGACAATAAAACCGATATGCTTTAGATTTGTCAGGATAACCAATAAAATGGCAACTGACCGTCTTGGGGTCTAATTTTCCCATAATTGGATTGAAAATCCTTGCTTCAGCTGAACAGCCCCATACATGAAAATAATTCAGGGTCGGTTTTCTCCCAGTCCATAACTCATATGGTGTTTTAGGCACCGATTTACTGGGAACCCTGTTGAGAATATGTGCTGCTGTCTTAAGGGCTTCCATCCATAAATTTATCGGCAAAATAGAGTGGCTTAACATACTCCGCACCATATCCATAAGAGTGCGGTTCCGCCTTTCTGCCACCCCATTTTGCTGAGGTTCGCCCGGTGCTGAATACTGGGCCATAATGCCATTTTCCTGTAGATATTTTGCAAACGGTCCAGGAATTTGGCCATAAGTAGTATGTCTGCCGTAGTACTCACCACCACGATCAGATCTTACAACTTTAATCCTTTTGTTGCTTTGATTTTCAACCTCAGCTTTGCAAATCTTGAACTTGTCTAATGCCTCTGCTCTTTCTTTAATGGGATAAATATATCCATAACGGGAGAAATCATCGGTGAACGTTATGAAGGAATTAAAACCATCCACCGATCTCACATTAAATGGACCACATATATCCGTGTGAATTAATTCCAAAACTCCCGTGCTTCGGTTTGCACCTTTCTTAATTTGCTTGGCATATTTTCCTTTGATGCAGTTGATGCAATGATCAACATCCGCATCTGAAAAATCGAGAGAAGGAAGAACTTGATCTTTAATGAGACGCTCAATCCTCCCCCTCGAAATATGGCCTAACCGATAGTGCCTTAATTTCGAAGAAGTCTCATTATCACTACGTTTGCGTTTGGTACTGACATTCATATTCGAGGTAGAACCCACATTATTCACATCATCACAGAGGGAAATTACATAAAGTTTGTCTTGTCTGAAGGCAAGACCAACATTATTACCGTCATACATAATTATACATTGTTTATTCCCAAAGTGACATACATAACCATCATCATCTAAGCATGAAACAGAAACTAAATTCCGTTTCATTGAGGGGACATAAAGAACATCATGAAGTAGAAGCTTGAAGCTGGTATGAAGTATGAGAGTAAAATCTCCAAGTGCCTCGGCATCAGCTTCAACACCATTAGCAACTCTAATGGTTCTTTCCCCTCTTTTTAGGGTCCTCCTCATATGGAATCCCTGCAACGAGTTTGAAATATGAATCATTGCACCTGAATCAATCCACCAAGTGTTGGTGGCATAATTAACATAAAGGGATTCTTCAACAAAAGTAATTACATCAGTACCTTTATTATTGAGCCATCTCTTAAAACCATAGCAATCCTTTTGCTTATGCCCACCTTTTCCACAAAAGTGGCATCCATCATGATCTTTCCCTTCCTCATTAGGAGCTTTTTCAGGCTTCTTTGGTTGAGAGCTTTTGGAAGACTGGCCTTTATCCTTAAATTTATTAGGCTTAGGCTTCATATAATTTTTCACAAATTTATTGTACCTCTTCTTTTGTGAAACCTTGAATTGATTTGCATGCTCAATTCTATCAGCCTTCAGCCTCTCTTCTTCTTGCACACAACGTGCCATCGTTTCATCAATGCTCCATTTCACGTCCATTGCATTATAGTTAATCACAAATGGAGCGAACTCTTGGGGGAAAGATGACATAATAAAATGGACAAGAAACCCATCAGAGATTTCCATTTCCATAGTCTTGAGTTTGGCAGCCATGTTGCATTTCTTCATGATATGCTCTCGAAGACTTCCAGTGGGATCATACTTTTCATCAATTAGTCTTCTAATGAGACTTGTTGCATAAACCTTAGAAGACCCCTTAAATTGATGCTCAATTTTCGCAAAATACCCTTTAGCTATTTCACAGTCAGGAAGGGCTCCCCTCATACTCTGTGTAATGGAACCCTTTATCATCATAAGGCATTTGCGATTAGAGTCATCCCACTTGGCCTTCATAACATCATAATCCTTCTTGAGGACATCATAATTTTCATCATTTCCTTTAGGTGCCTCAGGAGGATCATTAAGGAGAGCATAATCAATATTGAGTAAGGCCATCGTTATTTCAAGTTTCTCCTTCCATGTAGCATAATTGCTACCATTAAGTTGCTCAATGCCATTAAGCATTCCAGCAATGTGAGAGACATTAGGTGCTGCAAAAGAAAATTCAAAATGCTTTAGTAAGCATCATCATCATATTTAAATTTTATCGATCATATTCAAATCAGCTTTGGCCAGAGATGAAAATGAACAACAAAATTTTGTGGACAAATATTCATCAATTAGCTTTGGCCAAATTGATAAATAAAAACCACACTTTAATGATCCTCACTTTATTAGCTTCTTCTACTAACCCGGTTCACATCAGCTTTGGCCAGAAGTGAAACGGATCTATAAAAGAATTTTGCGGTTTAAATGCCCGTCAAACAACTTTGGTCAGAATGACAAAGCATACAACCACACTTAATTTGAGGATCCATTAAATTTTATTTCGCAGCGGAAACGTTATGCCATAATGGCCATAATAATTTTCATCATGAAAATAAAATGCCATAATGGAAAAAATAACTTAACATAATTAATTTGCAGCAAGAATAATTTAAACATGGCATGGCATGGCACATTAAAATATAACAAAAATTAACACACCTAAATAATTAAATTACCAAAAATAACCATAATAATTTGTGCATAAAATTTAGCCCTAAAATGCTCACTTTATTGCATAAAATGTGAACATCATCAGGAAAAATATTTGACACTTTTCCTGAATTTATTTCTGCCCATAACAAAAGATTTTCTTTAGCAAAATTCATTTGCTGCTGAGCTGAGCCAGAGAAAATCCAGCCCAGCCCAGTCTAGCTCCCCTGCTCCCCCTTACATTGCTGGCCTGCTACCCCGGCCCAAACTACCGGCCACAATGGTCAAAACCACGCGCAGCCCAGCCAGCACCCCCTGGAACCCTAGCCAATCCCTCCCCCGATTCCCTTTTCTCCTCCCGCGAGCGCAGAGAGAGCGAGAAGAACGACGCGGCGGCGAAGCCAGCCGCCACGGGAGAGGGCAACGGCGGCGGTGGGCTCCACTCGCCGGTGTCCCGCGCGGCTTAGGCCTGCGTGAGACCTCGTCGAGCGGGGCTTACCGGCGCTCCCGCACCGCAGCCGTGCGCGCGAGCGTCCCCGCGCAGCATCGAGGCGGGCCGCATCAGTGGGTGGCTCCGGCACCGTCACAGTCCGCGGACGGCGACGATGCCCTTCAGGTAAGCATCCATAACCTTCAGTTCGTTAGGATTAAGGCTAGGGTTCATCAAAATGGGGAAATTTGGGATTTAGGGTTTCGGGATTTTGGGGATTTCTTTAGGATTTGCTTTAGATAGTTCATCCCCATCTAGATTAAGCTTTAGACCGAAACCACAATGTTATAATAGGGGAGAATCAAATAATTTCCAAAGCTAGGGTTTCGGATTTTTGGGGAAATCTTTAATATTCATGCTTAATTAATTTGTTTCCCCTTTAATTCATACATCAACCGAAACCACAGCCCCATGAAAGATAGAAATTAATTGATTCCTTAGGTTAAGGTTTCAAATTGGGAAATGATCTTTAGTGTTTACGCATAATCAATTCATTCCCCTTTGATTCAAGGCAAAGATTGAAACCATAACCACTTGACAGAGGAGGAACTGGAGGATTCCAGTTTCTAGGGTTCCAGAAAATTGGGGATTTAGGTTTAGACTTGCATCAAATACTATGATCCCCTTTAGTTAACATTAAAATGGAACCCTTGATCAATATGTGATCTGTTAGGGCTTGAATCCTTAGAAAATTAGGGCTAAATAAAATAAATCAAGCCAAGATAGGAAGAATAGCTTGATATTGATCTTAAGCATAACAGATCAAGCATAAACTTGATCAAATAGGGCTCAAACTTAAAGCTAGCTGCTCTGGTGCCATTGTTGGATCCTTTGGATCCTCCAGGATCATATTAGCATAAGTTTGAGCCACAAACTAATTGGGAGATGGATGTTACCTTGATCACCAGATCCTGCCATCTCCTCCTTCTCTTACTTCAGCACCACCAAGAGTTCGATCTAGTGGCTGTGGAAGTGTCCTTCCCAGTGCTAGCTGTGCAGGCCTGATCAGTGGCCAGTTCTTGAGAGAGAGGAAGAGTAGTGAGTATGTGTGTATGTGTGTGTTTTTGGCTTAGAGCAGCAGCCGGCCACACCTCTCCCTTATCCTTCCCCCTCTCATTTTATTAATGCACAGTGCACCAGGGGGGCCTCCACCTGGTTGGAGAAGAGCTGCCCCTGATCAGGCCAGCTCAGCTGGTTCTGTAGCTACAGTAGCCACCGCTCACTGTAGCAACCGCCTACTGTAGCACTTTCAGATATTTTCATAAGTTTAGACTGTAGATCATAATAACCAGCCTTAAGCATAATATCCAACAGACATTAGTTATTTTTATCCTTGATAGTAAGTTCGTCTTGCTCAGCAGTTCGTAGATCTATCCTGTTTGTTGCCGATCTAAAGAAAATGTGATAACTTTGCGGTTTAGTTCCTGGTCTGAATTTCTGCTGTTGTGATTACTTTCTGTCTGCATCCAGAAACTATGTGACAGTTGTATTTTGAGCACTGAAAACTGGAAGTACGCTCACGTCAAATCTGAAGGAACGCTCAACCGTTTCTATCAAGTTCTTACTGATCCATGTGCATTTACAGCAAGATGCAGATTTGAAAGTTCAAAATTTACGGCAGGCAGGTGAAGAGGTAAAACAAAGCTTCTCATGCTCAACTAAAAAGTAAACTAAGATAAACATTTGAGACCATCTCTTCTTCTTGTTCTTCTTCTGCTTGACCAGACCACGTCCCGCTGCGGCAGCAGGCACTTCGGTGCTCTTCTTCCCGGCGACGGTTGCAATGTCAATTAGACCTATTGTCTCAGGCTCCTGCTACTGGTGTGTTGTATCTTGGTGTGAGATCTTGTCGCAACTTCCATTTTTACTGTCCCATTCATATCGAATGGTGCTTCTCGATATCGCCTTCCATCTCTTCAGACGGTTGTGAATCTGAACCTGAAATTGCTGTTTCTTGATTTTTGCTTTCCGCATTGCCGTCAGGTGGTGATTTACTTCCTCAAATTGCATGCCCATCAGGATACATTCCACCTGCATCTAAGTAAGTAAAAGTATCTGCTCAATTTTTCGCAGATGGATTCCAGTTTTAGAGTGCTTCCCATTTCACGAAGACGGAGCGATGCAGATTATCTTTGTACCGAGACCTGGAGCTCCTACTCCGTTTGCACTTGATTAGCTCCTCTACCCACACTGAAGAATAAGTTGGTCCTTCATGGCCGTAACATGCAGCAGCTTACTGTCACGGCTCTGTGCCTGTGACAAATTTAAGAGAACTCAACTACTATTAACTTGGTCCTCTAAGCCTTGGTTCTGTGAATGAAATACCGTACCATCGATATGTCGCCCAAGCGTTGCCAACTCATCGAATTTGCTTATGAGGTGGAGTTCAGTTAAGTCCTTTGGCTAGTCATGTAATATGTCCTCTGTTTTCAGATATGTTTCTCTTCCCGATTTGTTTGTTGTGCTTGGCTATATCGTCATAGACTCGTCAGTCGTCATCATCTTTAAGATAACTCTAAGCTAAACCACGGATTGTTGGTTGAACTCTATGTATGTGCTTACTGATTTTGTTCTATGTTCCTTCCACGCGTTATTATTTCCAGCCAGCAGCAAGGAGAAAACTGCTATCACCAATGAAACACAATCTCAGAATATGAATACTACCCCTCTAAAATCAGAATTACTGATGACCAATGTGCTTACTGATTTGGTCGATTGTCCAAACCATTGTAAATTTCATCCATAACTTAACTAGAAGAAAAATATGCAAACATTCCAAGACCATGACGTGGACTGGGAATGTGTTGCTTCTCTCTATTTTGTAAGCAGTGTAACTTGAGACTAATGACTGGGATAGTGTAATCTTTGTGGATGACAATGTGACCAAGACAAGGGATGTCTGGGAAAGGCGCCTGTTATGGCTTGACAATTAGCAACCACATTACGGTTCCCTAAAGAATATGCAAGTTAAGTTAATCCTAACACTCCACATTGTCTGTACTTTTCTCTGCTTTGACTGTCCAAGTCGTTATAAGCTTTTTTGCCATAACTCAAGTATTAGAAAAGTCAGCATGACAACACCAAGACATTTTTTTTGAAAAGGAGGTTAGACCCCGGCCTTTGCATCAATTGATGCATGCATCCATCTTTATTAATTATTCCACAAAGGTCTGACAAGACCATACATCAATAGATCCGAAGCCACCGCTCACACCTACAAACTCGATAATGTGGAGTGCTCTCACTCCCCATATCTAAAACCGATGTCGTCGCCGATCCATCCAGATAACGTATCGGGACCAACAGCCGGTGCAGCCTACCTAAAGCGCACGCCACATGCACACGTTTTAGAAGCCGCATACTCATTGGACCACAGACCCATCTTCAGGAGAGAGATCCACATCATCCTTGCCAGTCCGGACATCCGTCGACGCTACCACGGCGCCCAACGGCGTCACCGCCCTGCGCTCGTCCGTCTAGACGCGAAGACTCCGGAAGATCTGTCGTGCGTAGCACCTGCCAACCAGGCATGACACATCGCAGCACCTGTCGGCTAGGCATGACTTAACAGCTCCACCGAAGCTCCTTGCAAGACGAAGCCGCTCCACCACCTCCCTCTGTCTTCCAACGCTACTCCACAAATGATGCTCCCAAGAGAGAAACGACACCACAGTACCGCCATCGTCCGATCTGGAAGACCAGATCCTAGGGTTTCCCTCGAAGCAGTGCCCATCACCAGCAACCGTCAAGGACCCACGCAGTTCCCACCACCACTCAACCCTCAAGGCGACGCCTTTAGGAAGGTCACGGCGTCAAGGACGCTGCCGACGCCCACCGGAGTTAGGGTTTTCACCCGAGAGGCAGGGAGGGGGGAAGTGGAGGAGTAGACGTAGACCGACGCCTCCAAGAAGAAAAGCGGCCAAGGGGTTTCCCCCAATCTGGATCTCCTCCACCAGCTTCACCCGCGGTCAGGGTCCTGGCAACCACGCTGGCACCGCCAGAAACTCGCAGGAGAGAAGCCCACCGATCAGGGCTGAAGGACAGCGGCCAGATCTGGCGCCGCCGGCCGCCAGAGCAGTCACGCCAGGCCCTGGTCCACCGAAGATCCGTCAGCCGTCCGACCAGACCACGGGCACCATGCCAGCCCCGCCACTCGCCGCAGCATGGAGGGGCCTCGCCGGAAGGGCCGCCGCACCAGATCCAATCACTCTTCAGTGCTAGGCGGAGCAGCAAGGGCCCCGCCGCCGCAGTCCCCGGCTGCGCCATGGCTTGCCCGGCGCCAGCCTCATGCGGCGGCGAGGGAGGGAGGGAGAGGAGGTGGGTACACCGGCAGCGGGAGGGGGGTCGCCCGAGCGGGGACGACGTGGGGGTGGGGGGGGGGGGGGTTAGTTAGTCTGGGATAGTGTAATCTTTACGGATGACACTGTGACCAAGACAACGGATGACATTGTTAGGGCTTGACAATTAGCAACCACATTACGGTTCCCTAAAGAATATACAAATTAAGTTAATCCTAACACTCTCCACACTGTATGTACTTTTCTATGCTTTGACTGTCCAAGTTGTTATATGCTTTTTTTCGATAACTCCAGTATTAGAACAGTCAGCATGACGAGACCTAGACGTGGACTAGCTTTTCTTGTAGACCATTCAATGGGGGCGGTCGGTAACTGGCCAGTGGCTAGCATGACAAACCCTGATGATTTTTCCTGAAACTATCCTTTTGATTTGTTTTGCAGATTGCTGAGGACATGTTTGCTCTTGACATCCTGGTGAGCCAATGGCTAGCCACGATCTCACCGAATCATTTATTGCCAAAGATAAGGTCCCAACCCTGAGAATTACACACGACCAAAAAGCAAACCAAACAAGAACGACATGTTTGCTCTTGACATCCTGGTGAGCATAAAATAGATCAACAGTATGGGTGGCATGACACCAAATATTAGAATGAATACTCCAAAGGACAGATAGTATGGACAGGTAGACACAATAAGTATCTTTTGTCCGACAGATAGTAGGACATGGGAGCAGATCCAGTGTTCCTCCAAAGGAGTTCCCACGGCCGGTTGCCTCCAATACTGATAATGGCTCTTGCCCTGCTTATTTCCAACAAAGACTCTGTTTCATGGTACCCCGCCTTCCAGATTATTATCAGACAGATACAGATTGGTGAGGTGTTGCAAGCCACCCAGCTCTCTTGGGATGAAGCCCGACAAATTGTTCTGCTGAAGGTATAATTGGTTTAACTTATTTTTTGAGATGTAAGCATACGAAGCTTACACAGATTTCTTACACCTAGCAGCATCCCTAGTCACTAAGTGAGCTAGGTTATCAGGGACCTTGCCCATAACGCAGTATTCTTCCCCTGCTTTTGCCTGAGCTGCCAGAGCATGCGCCACACTATTACAAGTTCTGCCAACAGACTTGATAGTCACTTCCTGGAACAGCACCATCGATTCCTTAATATCCCCTATGACGTGATGGATATAGGATTTGTTCTGTGTGTCCAGCTTCAGTCGAGCGGCCAGTGTAACACAGTCTGTTTCGATGATTACTCTCCCTCTGAATCTTTCCAGCAGCTCCCTCACCCCATGCTTGATCGCCAACGCTTCCGCCTCTTCTGCATCCATGCAGGTTCCAGTCCTCCGACAGCCCGACAGGGCCACTTTCCTTCATGGTCTCTGACAACCCATCCGGCTGCTGCACTCCCATCCAATTTGTTGTAGGCTGCATCTGTGTTGATTTTCCACCAATTGCGAGGGGGAGCAGTCCAGCTGTCTGTTTCTTGATTCAGTGCATTTACAGGTTGAGACAGAAACAGAGATTGTTTTCCCCACGGGCTCATGTCTTCCTCCCTGCAATGCAGTAGTTCCTCTTCATATTTTACTAGGAAGTCAACCGAGACGGAGACTGAGGCCTTCCCCCCCTCATGCACGCAGTTATTGCGGAGGTGCCATGATCTCCAGATGACCAACAGGACTCTAGCTCGCGTCATCTCATCACAATTACTGAGTAGACACAGGAGCCAGTCTTCGCCTGTATTTCTAAAGTATCTTTCCGGTGGTAGTTGCCAGACTCTCCTGATCTCCTCTCTCAGGGCTCACGCCTTTGTACAGGCGATAACTGCATGGTACTCCGATTCATCTTCCATACCACAGGTGGTACATGTAGCCTTGGCTCAGTGGTTGGGCATGCGGTTGTGCAGCCTAACGACCCGAGTTCAATTCCTAGAATTGACAGGTGATGCACAGATGGTAGCCATTTTCTCTAAGGTTCTATGCATCTTATTTTCTCTTGTGGCCAATGACTCAGTAGCAATCCGCCACCCTGTTATCTTTACTTTCTGTGGTACTTTAGCTCGCCAGATTAAGTCCCATAAACTTCTGTCATACGCCTCATTTGCAGAGCTCGAAGCTAGAGCACTTTCCTTCTCCTTGAGCTGGGTCGCAAGCTTATATGCGCTCTTTACTGAAAAAACTCCTGTTTTTTCCATATGCCATGCTATGCAGTCCTCCATTTTCCGGGATGGTAGTTTGATTGCACAGATGGCATCAGCATCAAAAACAGGGAACATCTGTCTCACCAGCTCCACATTCCACTCGTTTCTATCAGGGTGTAACAATTGATTTACCCACCTGAGTCTTGACTTCTATTAAATTTTGCAGCTCTCAAACCCACTTGTCTCGGGATCCAATTGTCCCTTTCAATCCTAATTTTCCTCCCGTTTCCAATTCTCCAAATGATTCCCTCTTTAAGGGGCTTAAGGCCAAACTCGATTCCTCTCCACGCCGGGGAGGCGTCAGTGGCAAACACGGTATCCAGAATATCCCCATTGGGAAAATATTTAGACTTTAGCACCCGTGAGCACAAGCTATCCGGTTTCTGGATGATTCTCCATCCTTGCCATGCTAACAGCGCTTGGTTGAAGAGATGCATATCTCTAAAGCCCATTCCTCCTCCTCTCTTCGGTTTGACCATATCTTTCCAGGCCATCCAATCAGTGGCGGAGCTACACAGAAACTACTGGGGGGGGGGGGGGGGGGGCAAACGTAAATGATAAAGATCTGGGGGGGCGAAAGGCTAATTTTCCTCTCATCTAGGTCCTTAAAAAAAATCTTCAGACTTTTCTCCAAGGCCCGGGGGGGGGGGGGGCACCTGACCTCAACATAGCTCCGCCGCTGCATCCAATGGACCCTTCGATTCCCCTCCTCATCACCCCACCAGAAGTCACGGATGAGCTTTTCATACTTCTCACAGAATCCCTTTGTCATTTTGAAAACACCCATGGGGAATGTTGGGAGTGCCTGGGCCACCGATTTGATATGAACCTCCTTAGCTGCTTGTGACATGTATCTCTCATTCCAGTTCGAGCACCTTTTAGTGAATCTCTCCATTATTGGCTGAAATCTTTCCTCCTTCATTCTCCCTTCTGGAGTGGGCAGTCCAAGGTACTTACTTTCAAAGGTTGCTACTACCACTCCTAGCTTATCTTTAATACCTTGCTGAACCGTCATCAGGCATGCCTCGCTAAATAATAGTGAGCATTTCTGGGGGCTTAGGAGCTGTCCAGTGCCCTTCTGAAAAGACTCAAGCGCTTCCTTAACCACTGCCGCCTCTTGTACTGTCGCCTTAAAGAATAGAAGGCTGTCATCCGCGAATAGCAGATTTGAGATGCCTGGGCTTCCTCTTGCAATCTTGATCGGTGACAGTCTGCCCTTTGCTACCTCGTCATTGAGTACCCCCGTTAAGCAATCAGCGACTAGAAGAAACAAGTAGGGGCTCAATGGGTCGCCTTGTCTTAGTCCTCTGGTGGGTTTGAAGAATTCCAGCAGTTGACCATTCCATTTGACCGCATATCTGACCGACTTAACACAACTCATTATCCATCCAATCCAGGTTTCAGAAAAACCGAATTTTTTCATAACCCCTTCCAGGAAGCTCCAGTCCACTCTATCATAGGCCTTGGCCAGATCGAGCTTATAAGCGCAATGGTTGTTTCTTGCATTTTTGCTGTGTTGAATTTTGTGGAAACACTCGAAGGCGATAATGGCGTTGTCCGTAATCATCCGCCCAGGGACAAAAGCACTTTGAGTTTCTGATATGATCTCCAGGAAAGGTCTGAGTCTGTTGACTAAACATTTCGACACTACTTTGTAAACCACGTTACATAAGCTGATCAGGCGATAGTCCTTTAAAGTCTGTGGATCTTTACCTTTTGGAATAAGGCATATCACCGTGTCATTTACACCTTCCGGCATCAACCCAGTCTGAAAGAACACTTTTACAGCTTTGATCACATCATCCCTCATCACGGTCCAGTTTTTCTGGAAGAAACGGGCAGGGAAGCCGTCCGGGCCCGGGGCCTTGAGAGGTCCAATTTGGAAAACTGCATCTGCAATTTCTTTGTCTGTAAATTCTTTAACAAGACTCGCATTCATCTCCTCTGTCACCCTTGTTGAGACCGAGTTTAGTATTTCGTTTGGCCTCACAGACCTATCCTTGCTGTAGAGCTCTTTAAAAAAGTCCACAGCCATCTTTTTCATGCTATCTGGGAGATGACCAACGAAATTGTTGAATGACAAGTCTAACCACTCTAACCTTGAAATATTGCCTAATGATGCTGGGAGATGACCTTCAAAATTGTTATCCTCCAATAGGATATATTTAAGATTCAGGAGGGTATCACCAAAGTTAGATGGCAGTGTTTTCCCAAGCATATTGGAACCTAAGGATAGAATTTGGAGAGAAGACTGATTGTATTTGTATAGGGTTTCCGGGATTCCACCTGATAGCCTATTTTCAGCAAGGAGTAAATCATTAAGATTTGGGAGTTTTCCCAACTCATCAGGAATGGTTCCGGTGAGCTTATTATCAGCAAGTGAGATGATTCCAAGCTGACTGATGTTTTTAAGGCTTGGTGGGATTTCTCTGATGAGATTATTTCCTTCAAGATTTAACCACGCTAGATTGGATAGGCGGCTTATACCACTGGGAACTTCTCCTATTAGTAAGTTGTCAGACAGGAATAGGAACCATAGCGTGGAGCGGTTTGTGAGAGTATCCGAAATGATCCCTCGCAGTGAGTTGTGCCCCCAGTAAAGGTACTCCAATCTTTAGAGACGGTTGAAAGGAGGTATCCCGCCGGTGAAGCCATTGCTGGACAGGTCCAGTATCCTAAGGAACGTAAGATTCCCGAGGGACGGTGAAATCGGGCCCGATAATGCTAGGTCGCCAAGGTTCAGCTTGGTGACTCGCCCCGAGTGATTCGGGTTGCTGCAGACGACGCCCTTCCATCTGCAAAGGGGGACGCCGACATGACAAGATCTCAAGGCTTGCCTGGAGTCATTGGTGATTGCCCGCTTGAAATCTAGTAACGAGGTCATGTCCGTGCTGTTTGTTGGCGCAGCTAGCCCTAGCACAGACGGTGCTCACCGTAGACACGGCCAGAGAGGAAGAAGAAGGACACAGAAGTTTTCCGGGCGCTCAAACACCCCCGCCGCACGAACGGCTTTTCTGTTTTTCACCTCGAGCACGAACTCCATCCGGGCAGCAATTACACCCGGGAGGGGGGGGGGGGGGGAGAGGGTCTTATACCTGCGAGCTCTGACACGCTAGGCCGCGCCAAAACGCACCCACTCTCCCACTCGCCACGTCCCGCGCGCTCAGGCTCGCGCACGCCCATCACGCACACACACGATCGCCGCGGCCACTCCGCGCGCCCGACGCGGTCCACTCCCCTGAACCCTCGCTAACTAACCCACACACGGCAAAAAACACATATTTGACCTGAGGACGAAATCAAATCACGATCTGAACTGCTCTTGAAAAAAATTCACGGACTGACCGTTTTGTGTTGCGCCTGACAGCCGGGTGCTGCACTCCACTATGCGGCGCCTTTGTCTTAGGCGCTGCACGCCCGGCCAGCGTGGCAGCCCGGGGCCAGGCGCGGCCCCACAGCCAGCCGTGCAGCGCCTAAGCGCTAGGCGTCACACTTGTAATGTGCAGCACCTAGGGCTTAGGCACCACACATGCAATGTGCAGCGCCCGGACCTTAGGCGCTGCACTGTCTGTTTGTCACTTAGACTGGCCCCACCCTCTCACCCCACCCACCCCCACCCCACACACCCCCACCCCGCCCACACCCTGAGCTAAGCGCCCCTCCTCTCTCCCCCCCTCTCAAATCCTTCTCAAATCTTGCAAATCCGGAGTATTTGACCCTGGATTTCGAACTCAACCCCTCCCTTAAGGTAATCTCCTCCGATCCCCTCTTTTTCATCCATAGGAATTGTCACATTTGCTCAAATATTGCTAGTTTGGGTAAACCCTAGTTTTGGCTTGGATTTGGAAATTTGTGTTGAAACATGTTATGTTTCTTTGCTAATTTGGTAGGGTTAGGCTTCATACTATGCTAGGGTTAGGGTTATGTGTGTTTTTATGTTGGGGTTAGGGTTATGCTATGGTTAGGGTTGTGGTTATTGTTAAGTGGGGATTAGGGTTATTGTTTCATATCTATGTTAGGGCTTATGTATTTTGTCCAAATATTCGGTTAAGTACTTACTTGATATATGTGTGTTTTTTATTATTGTAGGGATGGGAAGAACATGTGTTTATGTTCATCATGTGGATAAAGAGGCCTTTTTGAAAGGCAATGTTGAGCCGGACCTGTATGAGCTTGACATGGTGTTTGAGAGTAGTCCTAGCTATGCGGATGTCTTGGAACACGTGAGGAAAGATTTGAATTGAATGGACCCAAGTGACGTTGTTGAGTTCGAGGGAAGGCATAATGTTGGTTTTGGAATGCACATCCATTGGAAGACAATGCTTGTGAACTCCGAGCAACGTTGGGTTGCATATAAGGAGACGGTTGCCGAATCTCTAGACAAGGCTCTTGAGTTATTTGCCTCCAAGAAGGTTGAGTCTAGTTTGCATTTGGACTTGAACCGAAACCCCTCCGTGTTGGTTGCTAGTACTCCCCCCCCCCCCATGAACCAAGATCAAATGAGTGAACCTCATTTGATGCAACAAGTTTGGCCAACATTGAGCCCGATTTCAAACAACCAAAATGAAGCTTTTGAAGAGGAGAATGATGAGTACGAGGAGGATGACAACGAAGTTGATCTCCATGACAACAATGTGGGTGATCTCGACCAATATCATGTGCAAGAGACAATGGACCAATCCATCCCTTTTTTCCCGTTCATATGCATCGGACTCGGATGACGATGGTCCAGATGAAGAAGTTGATGAGGAGGGGTTCATCGGCATATTACTTGTGTTTGTTCAAATTGCTGTGAAGTTCAAGTTATTGTAAGTGTTGTGATGTTCAAGTGAATTGAAATTGCTGTCAAAAGAGCTTCTGTTTCAGCAGTTTTGCAGTTAACAGCAGTGCAGCGCCCAGGCATCAGGCACTGCACTATATCAGTTTTGCAGTTAACAGCAGTGCAGCGCCCAGGCATCAGGCACTAACAGCAGTGCAGCGCCCAGGCATCAGGCACTGCACTAGTGCAGTGCCTGATGCCTGGGCGCTGCACTGCTGTTAACTACAAAACTGCTGAAACAGAAGCTCTTTTGACAGCAATTTCAATTCAAAAGTATAGTGCAGTGCTGTAAACTGCAGAAACTGAACAAACACAAGTAATAACTTGAACATCACATCATTTAGGACAATTCAAACATTACTACTAGTTCGCAAACACAAGTACCGCACTACTAAGAGTTCACCAACATATCACATAACCTCACAAGTTCATCAACCTAATGAAACGGCGACAAGTTCAGTTTCATAATAAAAACGACAAGCACTAATGCCTTTCGCGCGTGTTCCTGGTGGCACGCCTGGTGGCGATGTGGCAAATGAAGCTCAACCGCCCAGTTGCATATCAGTGGGCACTACATGAGCCAAAGATCCCTATCCCGCAAGCACATCGGGTTGATGACAAACTCCTCGGTGTACCCCACTGTGTCATTGGCGCCATATGGCTGCCATTGCACCTATGAAACAGGACAACAATGCAACATTGATGACAATTTTTCAGGCAAGCATGAGAAATGACTGAAGTAATGTCCTCGTTACCAGCTCAGGCGTAATCGTGTCCAACTCGGCAATGTACTTTTGGTACATGAGATTGACATCGTTCGTCATCTCGGATACCACATCCCACTTGTAAGCCCAAGTGGGGCGCCGTAATTCGTCATCTTCATCCCAAGGATTAAACTTGACGCTCTTTGGGCGTCCAACGGGCAGACGCTCCCAGCTCCATACAGAAAGTAGAAGCAGATTACCACCAATGCATGCACTATCTGTGATCCTGCAACACGCATCGTCCAGCTACATATGAAAGAAAACAATGTTAACTTGACAGCAAGGTTGCATTGCTAATGAAGAAATGAGTTGATAACAAAACAAACCAACTACCTGTCGGTACAAGTAGGCAAGAGTCGCTGAACCCCAGCTCCATCTGCTATAGAAGACGGTCAACGCCTTCAGCCATATCCATGGAGCGTTCTTGCCTGTGGAATCAGGAAACAAAGTCCTCGAGACAACGTACCACATATAGACACGAGCATATGTCTGGATCACATCATCAGTGGCATCCGCAGGGCTATGCGCAAAGTTCCTTTGAATCCACGTGAAAGCAGCTCCGGCTGCTTTCCTTTCCTTCTTCTTCTCTTCTCCCTCCTCTACATCAACCTCAGCCTCGCTAGGAGACATACCGATAAGAGCAGTCATTTGCTGGCACCACCCATCAGAATCGGTGCTCATACAGAGAGGCCTCCCGTCGATAGCAAGACCGGTGATCAAGGAGACATCCTCGAGCCTCACGGTCATCTCCCCAGTCCGAAGGTGGAAACTGTGCGTCTCTGTCCTCCACCGATCAGCAAGAGCGGACACCAGTGGAGCGTTGAGGTTCGGCATGGACTGGCTGACCAACTGAATCCACTGGAGGAGTCCTGCCTACGGTGTGTACCGCTCATCGTATGGCATGGCAGGACCAGAGACCCCGTGATACCGAATCTTCAGAGGTTGAAGTTTCTGCAAAAAAACAAGTAATGACAAATCTTAGGGCATGTCAATTTCAACTAAAGGCAAATTTGCAAAATATTTGGATTACTCATTATTACCATCTCCTTCTCGCGCATCATGTAGGCCCGGTGTCGTGTGTCATAGGCATCGTCGAGAAGCCAAACCATCCTTACAAAGTTCAAACAATAAACATATATGAGTTCATCTCAAATATCGGTATACACTAAACATCTCATATGTGTTCATCTAAACATCTCATATGTATTAATCTACAAGAATCTCAACATCTCCTTCTCACACAATGAATAAATGATTGTAAATTCTCATATATATCTCGTATGTCTTATGTGTTCAAATAAACTCAACATCTCATATTTCAAATAAACTCAACATCTAATATATATCTAAAAAAAACTAAACATCTCATATATAGCTACAAAACTCAACATCTCATAATTATCTACAAAACTAGGCATCTCATATATATCTAAAAAAAATAAACAATCTAGGTTTCACTAACAAGAATGATATATTGTGAACTAATGAACAATACTAGGATAGTAACACTATAACTACAAATCCTCCATCACAACACCAAATCTTGGACAAATTAAGATCCAAACCAAGCAAATCAAGGGTTCCACCCAATCTTGGACAAATCTCTAAAATGGCAACGAATTTACGGAGGAAAAGAAAGGGAACGGAGGACTTTACCTAGTAGGAGGGATTGGAGATCGAATCCACGGCTTAAATCTTCAGATCTGAGAGGGGTGTGGGGGGGCGGCGGGGGCGGGGGGGGGGGGGATCCGAAGGGGGCGCCGCCGCTGCTCTCTGTACAGAGAGCAACTGCCTGGGAGAGGGGGAAGAACTGCCTGGGAGGGCTGGCCCGATGCGCCTCAAGTCAATGTGCAGCGCCTAAGCACTAGGCGCTGCACATTATCCTGTGTGGCGCCTAGAGCTTAGGCGCTGCACGGCTGGCTGTGGGGCCGCGCCTGGCCCCGGGCTGCCACGGTGGCCGGGCGTGCGGCGCCTAAGACAAAGGCGCTGCATAGTGGAGTGCAGCGCCCGGCTGTCAGGCGCCACACAAAACGGTCAGTCTGTGAATTTTTTTCAAGAGCAGTTCAAATCATGATTTGATTTCGTCCACAGGTCAAATATGTGTTTTTTGCCCCCACACACACCCACGCGCACACACATGCTGACTCGCGCATACACACGGGCACACACGCACGCACCCGAGCCCGACGCGACCACCGCGCGCACACACGCGCACCGCGTCCACGCTCGCCGTGGCTTATTGCCCTACACTGTTGTCATGGAATGTCGTCGTCGAGGAGCAGCTATGAGTTGTGGCTTTGCTGCCGGGTGGTAACTGGTAAGGTGTGTGTGCCTCTGCCAGCTATGAGTTGGAACGCTGGACTGGTTGAGGCCCCGGGGTTTAAAAAGACTCTTCCGGACTTGATTAGCCTTATTATTATGTGAAGCCTGGCCACCACCGGAGGGGAGGGAAGACCTCAAGTCGTCCGTCAACCTCAAGACCTCAAGTCCACCACCGGTGAAGTAAATAGAAACTACTTGGCGCTCGCGAGCCAGCCAGTCTCCGCACGGAGCGCTCCAAGGCAGGGTACGACACGAGGGAGGGAGGGGGCCTCACCACGTGGGGTTAATGGGGGAGGAAAATCTGCTGCATGCGCATGTTGTGGTTGCCTCTGCGTGGGGTTTTTCCAGCTTTTTTTTTCTTTCCAACTTTTTTCGGTGTATTATTTTCAGTTATTTTTTCAAAAGTGCATCTAGGCACGAAAGTCCTATTCTGCTCCCGAGCTCAAATGCTCCCTCGTGAACAGTAAAATTAAAACAAATAGTAAAAAAATTTCAAAAAAACCTGATTTTTTTTTTTGTGATAAACTTTGGCAAATGTTTTGTACGTTTGCAAAATTTCAGCATGAAACGACATTCGTGGAAGGCATGAGAAAAAAAACAAAATCAGCACTCCAAAATGTCTTCAAAAGTAGCATTTTTGAAACATTGCTTTTGTTTTTTGGCCACGATTTTCACAAATGTCATTTCGTGCTGAAATTTTGCAAGCATACAAAACATTTGTCAAAGTTTGCCTCAAAAAATTCAGAATTTTTTGATTTATTGTACTATTTTTTCGATTTTACTGTTCATAAGGGAGCATTTCAGCTCAGGTGTAGATACTCCATGTCTATTTAGGCGTACCATTGTTTTATAGAAACAAAATTGTAAGTTCAAGAAGACTAGCACTCGCTGCAAACAAAGAGCGTAGCACGAACATCACACCCAGACCCAGGCAAGTCCAAAGACAACCACCAATGACGAGACAAAACTACGAAGCAAAAGGGGTTGTCCTAACAGCTAACAACACCGCGTCTTGACCAACGCCGGGCACCTCCAAAGACCGCCATCTCCCACTGAACTTTGCTTGTCGATGTACTATCCACCCTGAATGTGTAAGAGGAGGTGGAAAGTGAATGGCATGACTTGATCAGATCTGAGGAAGACACCATATTGGACACACTGGCGACGGCCGCACATAGCATTGCCGAGGATCAAAATAGGACCACAGCGAAGACCAGAGGAGAGCAACAAGGAACCAAGCCGTGTCTCCAAACATGATGCTCCCAACAGAGGAGCGACGTCAAGGACGTCGCCATCATGCCGATACAACACCGAATTGAGGCTTTAGCGCGGAGACAACAACCAACTCCACACGAGCAAGCACTAGTAGAAAACAGGGCTTTGGTCCAGGCCTGGCCAGCCCATTAGTCCCGGTTCAGTGACGAACCGGGACCCATGGGGGCATACGTCCCGGTTCGTGCGCCCAGGGGGCCGGCCGGGCCTCGTGGGGCATTGGTCCCGGTTCGTCTGGACCCTTTGGCCCCGGTTCCAGACACGAACCGCGACCAATGGGCCTCGCTCCTGGCCCACATCCGTTGGTCCCGGTTCATGGCTGGAACCGGGACCAAAGGAGGTCCTTTAGTCCCGGTTCCAGCCACCAACCGGGACCAATGAGGCGCCTATATATACCCCCTCACCCGCAAGCAGAGCACTCCACTGCTTTGTTTTTCCTGGCCGGCTAGGGGAGGGCTTTGTGGTGCTCTAGCTCACCTCCTATGCACATGAGGTGTTCGATGAAATGCCCGAGCCACACTACTTAAGCTTTCTTCTCTCCAAGCTCGACCTCTAAGCTCCGTTTTCCTCAAGATTTGTCTAGGTTTAGCGGTCCGTCACGTCCCGTCCCCGTCTTCACCGCCGTCGATCCCCCGCGTCGATCTCGTCGCCGGCACCACCGTGGTGAGCCTCTTATTCTTATCTTCTTTCTAAAAGAGAAAAATTCTTACTTGTATGATTTAGATAGATACTTGTATAATTTTCTTACTTTTATTATTGTTTGTTATTACATAGTGCGATGGTTTTGGTATCCGCCCCCATCGGCCCTCGTCCTGTCTATGATTCGGATGTGGTATATATTATATTTTATAACTATTTGGTTCATTTAATGTTTATGACAATATGCCGACCAACGTGACATAGATTTTTTTATCTAGGAGGTATGTGAACCGAAAATTCGAACCGACCCTATTGTCGAGAGGTTAAATTTAGTTGAAGAAGAAAACAATTACTTGAAGGAAAAATTGAAAAAAATTGAGGAGGAGAAGATGATATTGGAGTTGCATGTTGCGGATGTCGTCGATGATCACAAGATCAAGATGGATGCAATGCGCTTCAAGATTAGAAAGTATAGAAAATATGCCATTCATACCGAGGCTTGGTATCATTATGCCGTTGGATCAATTGTTACCTTGGTTGCGATTATGATCGCATTTTTTGTTGCATTGAAATGTTTTACATAGTTTCAATGTATGGTTTAATTATATGCTCTGGAGAGCTATATGTTGTTCAATGAGAACTATGTATGTACTTTGGTTTTAATGTGATGATGAACTTCTATTAATTTGGTCACTTATCTATTCATGATGTTCTGTAATGGTTTTTGACACACTTAATTATATATAATACACGCAGATGAACCGGCAATGGATGTACGGTGACAGACGCACCTCCGAGTACATTAAGGGCGTGCATAATTTTCTCGAAGTGGCTGAGGCAAACAAGCAGAATGGTTTTTATGTGTTGTCCATGCCCTATATGTGGGAATACGAAGACTTACTCTGACCGGAAAATCCTTCACACCCACCTGCTTTATAAGGGTTTCATGCCACACTATAATGTTTGGACCAAGCACGGAGAAAAAGGGGTTATAATGGAAGACAGCAAAGAAGAAGAGGATGATGACAACTATGTGCCCCCTGAATACGATGATGCTGCAACGGGGGAAGCTGAAGATCAAGAGGAACCAGACGATGTGCCCGATGATGATCTCCGCCGGGTCATTGTTGACGCAAAGAGACAGTGCGAAAGTGAAAAGGAGAAGCTGAAGTTCGATCGCATGTTAGAGGATCACCAAAAAGGGTTGTACCCCAATTGCGAAGATGGCAACACAAATCTCGGTACCGTACTGGAATTGCTGCAGTGGAAGGCAGAGAATGCTGTGCATGACAAAGGATTTGAGAAGCTACTGAAAATATTGAAGAAGAAGCTTCCAAAGGATAACGAATTGCCCGACAGTACGTACGCAGCAAAGAAGGTCATATGCCCACTAGGATTGGAGGTGCAGAAGATACATGCATGCCCTAATGACTGCATCCTGTACCGCGGTGCGTACGAGGATTTGAACGCATGCCCGGTATGCGGTGCATTGCGGTATAAGATCAGACGAGATGACCCTGGTGATGTTGACGGCGAGCCCCCCAGGAAGAGGGTTCCTGCGAAGGTGATGTGGTATGCTCCTATAATACCATGGTTGAAACGTCTGTTTAGAAACAAAGAGCATGCCAAGTTGATGTGATGGCACAGAGAGGACCGTAAGAAAGACGGGAAGTTGAGAGCACCCGCTGACGGGTCGCAGTGGAGAAAAATCGAGAGAAAGTACTGGGAGGAGTTTGCAGGTGACGCAAGGAACGTATGGTTTGATTTAAGCGCGGATGGCATTAATCCTTTTGGGGAGCAGAGCAGCAATCACAGCACCTGGCCCATGACTCTATGTATCTATAACCTTCCTCCTTGGCTGTGCATGAAGCGGAAGTTCATTATGATGCCAGTACTCATGCAAGGCCCTAAGCAACCCGGCAACGACATTGATGTGTACCTAAGGCCATTAGTTGAAGAACTTTTACAGCTGTGGAATGGAAACTGTGTACGTGTGTGGGATGAGCACAGATAGGAGGAATTTGACCTGCATGCATTGCTGTTTGTAACCATCAATGATTGGCCTGCTCTCAGTAACCTTTCAGGACAGACAAGCATGGGATACCACGCATGCACGCACTGTTTAGCTAACACCGAAAGTATATACCTGGACAAATGCAGGAAGAATGTGTACCTGGGGCATCGTCGATTTCTTCCGACCAACCATCAATGTCGAAAGAAAGGCAAGCATTTCAAAGGCGAGGCAGATCACCGGAAGAAGCCCGCCATGCGTACCGGGGATCACGTACTTGCTATGGTCAATGATTTACACGTAATCTTTGGAAAGGGTCCCGGCGGACTATCTATTCCGAATGACGCTGAGGGACGCGCACCCATGTGGAAGAAGAAATCTATATTTTGGGACCTACCCTACTGGAAAGACCTAGAGGTCCGCTCTTCAATCGACGTGATGCACGTGACAAAGAACCTTTGCGTGAACCTGCTAGGCTTCTTGGGCGTGTATGGGAAGACAAAAGATACACCGGATGCACGGGAGGACCTGCAGCGTTTGCACGAAAAAGACGGCATGCCTCCAAAGCAGTATGAAGGTCCTGCCAGCTACGCTCTTACCAAAGAAGAGAAGAAAATCTTCTTTGAATGCCTGCTCAGTATGAAGGTCCCGTCTGGCTTCTCGTCGAATATAAAGGGAATAATAAATATGGCAGAGAAAAAGTTCTAGAACCTAAAGTCTCATGACTGCCACATGATTATGACGCAACTGCTTCCGGTTGCATTAAGGGGGCTTCTACCGGAAAACGTTCGATTAGCCATTGTGAAGCTATGTGCATTCCTCAATGCAATCTCTCAGAAGGTGATCGATCCACAAATCCTACCAAGGCTAAGGAGTGAGGTGGCGCAATGTCTTGTCAGTTTCGAGTTGGTGTTCCCACCATCCTTCTTCAATATCCTGACGCAAGTCCTAGTTCATCTAGTCGATGAAATCCCTTTGTAACAGATGAGTTTTCGTTCGAAACCCTAATACTTCGAAAGAGATTGCCCGTTTTGTACACGGAGTGCATCCAGTTTTTGCCGTAACCCTCTCAATTTTTTAGCACATGCTATGTGGGTGAAATGATGATACCATGCCAACTTTCAACCTTTTCAGAGTTCATTTGTAGTGCTTTTCAATTTCAGGGTCATATAGCTAAAAAAAATCAGTAAATGCATGAAAAATAACAAATGAAGTCAGAAAGGGTTGAAAATTGATGATGTGGCTTTGAATGGTGCATTTTGAACACACAAAAAGTCTGGAGTTCAAATAAGTTCAAAAAAATGAAATCCCTTTGTAACAGACGAGTTTTCGTTCGAAACCCTGATACTTCGAAAGAGATTGCCCGTTTTGTACATGAAGTGCATCCAGTTTTTGCCGTAACCCTCTCAACCTTTTAGCACATGCTATATGGGTGAAATGATGATACCATGCCAACTTTCATCCTTTTCAGAGTTCATTTGTAGTGCTTTTCAATTTCAGGGTCATTTAGCGCAAAAAGAATGAACTAATAGCAAAAAGAATGAACTTAAAATAATCAATTAAAATATTCTGTTATGATCAACTAAAACAAAACTATAATATTCTTCAATAGCAAAAAGAATCAACTAAAAAGCTTTTATAAAACTCTAATAGCAAAAGGAATCAACTAAAAAGCTTTTATAAACCTCTAGTATTTTTTAAACTAAATTATATAAAATTTATGCAACTAAAATTATCAAAGTATTTTCTGTTCAAAACATTAATGGCAAAAAGAATTTTCATAAAGAAATTTTTTGTTAGAAACTTTAATAGCAAACTAAAATAACAAAATCTGTTCTTGATTAAAACAAACATTTAAAATAACTTAAAAATTACCAAATTTAATATAATGATAAACACATAATATTAAATAGCAGGAAAAAGAATCACTCAAAAATCTATTTTTATAGTAAAGTTATTCACAAACTAGTGATTCACACAAATTTAAAAGAATTTAAATTTAAACTATTCAAATTTGAAAATTAATGGCACTAACAGAAAGTCTATAATTTTTGTGACCTAACAGCAAAAAGAATCACTGGAAAACTGAAAAAAAAGAAAAAAAAAAGCAGAAAAAAATGCCACCTACTGGGCCACCACGTCCTGAATACGACTAGAAACCTAGCTAATTGGGCCAGGATTCAGGCCCGCAGAAGGCCCAGCAGGCCCACAGGCATAGCAGTGTTAGATTAGGCCCATAGGCCTGCAGTTCAGAGGAGTTCAATAGGGACGAGGCAGTCGAGCTTATAAACCGGTGCGGGGCGCTCTCAACTAGCGAGGTGGGACTAAACGCCCACCACCACGCCGCTGTGCAAGCCCATTGGTCCCGGTTCGTGCCACGAAACGGGACCAATGCTCACCTTTGGTCCCGGTTCGTGGCACCAACCGGGACCAATGCCCCCCTTTAGTGCATTTTAGGTTAGTTGCACTGTTAGTGCATTTTAGGTTAGTAGATTTTAGGTTAGCGGAGAGGAAAAAGGAGAATAAGGAAAAAGAAGAAAAGAGGAAGAAGGAAGAAGGAAGAAGAAGAAAAAGAAGGAGAGGAAAAAGGAAAATAAGAAGAAGGAGAAGAAGAAGGAGAAGAAGAGGAGAGGAAGAAGAGGAGAAAAAAAATAAGAAGAGGAAGAAGAAGAAGAAAAAAGATCGCCGAGGGGTCGAGAGGGGGAGGGTCGAGGATCGCCGAAGGGTCGAGAGGGGGACGTCGATCAACCCCCTCCCCGATAACATTTTTTTCCATGTATGTATGTCGTTGTCGATATACCCCCTCCCCGATAACTTCGACATGATTGGGGGGGGGGGGTCGATATACCCCCTCCCCGATAATATTTTTTTTAAGTTACTAAGGTAAAATGTTCACCCCCCTCTCGATATACCGGGCGACCAACTCTCGAGGCCACCCAAACCCTAGAAAAAAAGCGTTGTCGATCTCCTAGCCCCTCCCGCCCCTACCCGACAAACTCTCGAGGCCACCCAAACCACTAGAAGAAAACTCCGGTAACTTCGACATGAGGGGGGACGTCGATCAACCCCCTCTCGCCCGAACAAGTCTATGTATCATTTTATATTGCGGTGGACATATATCAAAGTTTGATCATATGTGAAAGTTTGAATTTTGACATATGCAACATTTGATCATATATCAAAGTTTGATCATATGTCAAAGTTTGAATTTTGACATATGCAACATTTGATCATATGTCAAAGTTTGAATTTTGACATATGCAACATAGATTTATCAAGAATACCCCCATTATGGATGTGCACAAGTTGATCCAATTTTTTTTCTGATCTCATCTATATATATATATTCTTCTATATGTCACGTTGTCTGTCAAAGTATTGAAGAAATCCATGGCTTCATCATTAGCCGGAAGTAACAGGCGTATGATGCTACGAAGCTCTTCAAAGTTGTTTTGGAATGGAGGTCCGGATAGAATAATTCGCTTTTTGGTACGAATTTCAGCAAAGGCCTTCCAAATAGCGATATTCGGAAGGCTCTTGCTGAACTTCGTACCAAAAAACTAATTATCCTATCCGGGACTCCGTTCCAAAACAATTTTGGAGACCTTCGTACCATTATGCACCTGTTACTTCCGGCTAATGATGAAGCCATGGTTTTCTTGAATCCTTTGACACTGACAACGTGACATATAGAAGGGTAGATGAGATCAGGAAAAATATGGACCATTTTCTGCACATCCAGAATGGCGCCATTTTGTTAAATCCCTTGTTTGACTTTCATGAGAGAGGCGGTCCGGACGTCGGACATTCATGAGAGAACTCCGGTAACTCTTCAACATGAGGGGGGACGTCGATCAACCCCCTCTCGCCCGACCAAACCCTAGAAGCGTCGAGGCCACCCCAAACCCTAGAAGCGTTGCCGAGGCCACCCCAAACCCTAGAAGCGTCGAGGCCACCCAAATTTACCAAGTTAAAAGAGCGTTGTCGAGGCCACCCCAAACCCTAGAAGCGTTGTCGAGGCCACCCCAAACCGTAGAAGCGTCGATGCCACTAATTAATATTCCTTGTTGTGATTAGCTAGCTAGGTCTATGTTTGCCACTAATATATCCATCTCTCATGTTTGTATATTAATTGCCATGTTGTAATATTTGCCGAAACTATGGATCAACAAAGAGACTTGGAAACAGAAGAGTTGTTAGGGGACATCATCCTCGGCGGAGGTGATGTCTTGTCGTATCTCAACGACACCGATTGTCTGGAAGGAGAGGGTGAAGGCTCCGGTGATTGAACAATGGAGGAGGAAGGACATGATCATGATGGCTCCGGTGACCGAATGCTGGAGGAAGAAGGAGACCATGATGATGGCTCCGGTGATCGAACGGAGGAGGGAGCTGTTGCAAAGTCCGGCAAGGTATATATATTAATTAAGCCTGTGCTGACTAGCTAATTGATGCATTAATTGTTTTGGTATGTACATATATTAACTCTTCTTTCTTCTTTTAAAGCCCTCCGGATCGAGCCAAACTTCGGTAACGAGACAAGGCCCGAAGAAAAGGTTGCGTCAGGATCAAAGGTTCACGATCACAGCAATCGCGGACGATGTCCAGCCAATTGAACCGAGGCGGACCAAGGATGCATTTTCTGCTCAGTGCAGAGCTATTGTTAGGGACAGCATCCCGATCAGCATCCAGCTATGGAATGAGCCTAAGAAGAACGAAGACCATCAAGTTTCTTATGTCACCGATAGACAGAAAGATGATCTTTGGACCTCGCTGAAGGCAAATTTCACCCTACCGCCAGAGGAGGATCCGGATAAGCCAGTTATAGAGCCATTGGTCAAGGCGTGTGCTCTTAAGAAGATGGCAGATCTATTCAGGAGGTGGAAGAATGAGTTGAAATCAACGTTTGTCGACAAAGGGAAGACTCCAGAATTCACCGGCCGATTTGAGAAGATAAGAGATCACTGGCCCGCATTTGTGGCCTACAAGACATCAGACAAGAGTAAGAAGATGTCAGAGACAAATAAGATAAATGCTGCAAAGAAGAAGTTTCACCATCGCACGGGGTCAGGTGGTTACCTCAAAGCCCGGCCGCTATGGGACAAAGCTGAGAATGACCTGCTTGCTAAAGGGGTCGAACCAGAGACATTGAACTGGCCATACCGTTCAAGGACTTGGTTCTTTGGGGTTGGGGGAACCTTGGACCCTGAAACATGGAAGTGTGTTTGGACAGACGAACAACTTGCAATACCCGTCAAGAATCTTCAGAAGTGTATCGCCGCAGCGCAGGAAGGGACGTTCATTCCTGACAGAGAGAATGACGAGCTGACCATGGCCCTCGGGAATCTTGAGCAACCTGGATGAACACGAGGCACGCCAGGCTCCGTTGCGTGGAAGGTTGGGTTTCCCGGCGCAGGCGGTTACAAAACCCGGGAGAGGAAGAGGAAACTGGAGCTCACCGAAATGCAGAAGCTGAATGCAAGAGTACAAAAGCTAGAGGAACAAGTTGAGAGCCAGTGAGCTGCCGGAGCTACCCCAAAAGCTACCCCGCCATCTCAGCGGAAAAGCAGCGTGGCTTCCACCGAGCTCGTTCAGCAGCCTAACTTCACGGCTCCTAGCTACCCCGTGGATGCTATCACGGAGGCTCAGCATTGCCAGCTTACGACGCAATGGCAGCACCTCAAAGTCAAGGCGGCTGTCGGCTCTGTTGCACCTCCTAAATCCGACGCAACTTTTCACTGCCTTCTGATTCCACAAGGCTATGCTGTTGTGATGGTGGATGAAGTAACAGAGGGATTTGAGGAGCTCGAGCTTCACCACCCTATAGGTCAAGGGGATACTCAGCTGGGTCTTGCTCTGAAGACTCCATGTCTATGGCCGAAGGAGCACATCAAGCTGCCGAACTGGACACCTCCGCCTCCTCCTCCTCCTCCTCCTCCGGCGAGTGATCAGGGCACTCTGCCTCCTTCTCCGGCTGCTCCGGCGCGTGAGGCCACTCCGCCTCCTCCTTCGCCTCCTCCGGCGCGTCCGAGCAGTCCACCTCCACCTCCGCCTCGTCAGCAATGGCGGAAGACAGACGCTGCCGCTCCGGCTCCTCCGGCGCGTCGGAGCACTCCGCGTCCTTCTCCGCCTCGTAAGCAACGGCGGAAGAGAGACGTCACCGCTCCGGCGGCTAGCAGTACAAGCAGAGGCGGGAGGCAATTCAGATACGGTCCATCTCTCAAGCCTCTGAAAAAGTTACCATATGAGAGGACCGACAAGGAAAACGAGGACATCTCTCGTGCCCAAGTGAGGGACTTTTTTGCAAAGAAACGTCCACCTCCGGAGGAGAAGATAGATCCGGTGAAAGAGAAGCGCACTCTCGATGCCCTGAAGCGACCACCACCGTCTCCGCGGCAAACCAACTATGAGCGCATTATTGAAAGGACATATCAGGAAGCGGAGCGGTCAGGAAGTACTTGCAGTGATCGAAGGTTAGCAGAACGAAGAAGTGGGAAAAAAATCCCCAGCTCGGCGAACAAGCGAACCAATCGTGCCCCCCGCTCAAGGTGTCTAGCGATATCGTCGCTAATCATCCGGGGATGGTGCCCGGTACCAATCCTGCAGATTACCTGCCCGACGATGCACATTTTGATATAATGGAGGTGGACGAACACAAATACCGGCACGGGAAGCCTCTCGTCAAACCTGGTCATCCTCCTCTAACAACGATGATGCGAAGATTCCATGAGTGGTACATGGACACCTGCAGCGAGTCTGGGAAGGATACTTTGACGTTGAGAGTTAAAGAGGAGCACAGCCTCGTTGGAATTGATCTGTTGTCTGTTCCATTTGAGGAGTTCTTTCAGTTTTTCAATCAAAAGGCCCTCGATAAAATAATCGTCACTTGCTATTGTCTGTAAGTACTACTTCTGTAATTAAGTCTCTATATATATCTCAGCTCTTTCATTGCATGTATATATAATTATCCTCACTATATTATGCAGATTGAAGATCATCGAATGCAGAAAAGCATAAATCTATGATATTGGATTCATTAACACAAATATCATAGATGAATGGACGGTTAAATATAATGCCAAAGAAATCGAGGCCAACTTGCTACAATCGTTGCTTCGAAATCAAAACAAAGATAAAATACTCTTTCCTTACAACTTCAAGTGAGTGTTACTGTCTTGTGCATATTCGGTTTCCCTTATTACTCGAGGTTATAGTAATGTAATTGATGAGTTATGCATGCGTGCGCAGCTTCCCCTTTATTCTCCTAGAAATTAAGCTTGAGCAGGGACTAGTAACCGTCTTAGACTCGAGACGAAAAGATCCCAAGGAGTATGCGGCCATGACTAAAATGCTCGAGAAGTAAGTTCAATCGATCGTTATCGCACCATATCGGCAACTTTGTTCATTTCCTGATATCAAGTAATTGTTTTCTTTGTCTGGCAGGGTTTGGAAAGAGTTCACCGCTAAAGCTCCGGGACTGCCGGGGGACCTCCGATTTTTACACACCCGAAAGTAAGTACTACTAGCTAGTTCCGCGCATCTCCCATTGATTCTAGCTAGTTTCATCAATACCATTTAGCATGCTTGCTTATCAGTTTGATTGACCTCTATTTCTTGTAAAGTGGTTGTGGCAGGAAGGCGGGACTGATTTTTGTGGATACTACATTTGCGAGTTCATCCGCCACACGACCTGTGAGCGGGGCTACTCTGAAAAACAATATGAAGTGCGTAAGCAATAATATTCACAATTTTATTTTATTACCATCATTTGTGTTGAGTTTCATTCATATATATGTATTGACCCCCTTCTTCAAATTAGATGTGGCAGATGCGCGATGAACTCCTACCACAAGATCGCATAAAAGCAATTCAAGAGGAATTGGCGGGATTCTTTCTTGACCACGTCATCAATAAAGCTGGAGAATACCATGTGGAACTTGACATCAGATGTTAGTGATTGTAAGAGATCTTATATTGTATATATGTAGCTAGTAGCGTCGGATAGATATACGAAAACTTGTTGTTCGACCAATCTCTTGGAGAAGGAGGAGATCGATCACTTCTCTCTGTATATATATGTTCATGACGATCTTGTATACTTAATGGTTTCCTTCATTTCCTTACTAGCTAGCGTGTCGCGAGTTCTCTCTATACGTATAGTACGTAGCATCGACCAAGCACGGAGATAAGAGAGGTCACTTCTCTCTATTACCTAGCTAACACAATATATGAAACCCCTAAACTAACCCTACAAAAACACCCCAAACCCCCCCCCCCCCTTTCAAAAAAAAAAACAAAAACCCCAGCCCCTGAACTGCTGACGCGTGGATGCTTTTTGGTCCCGGTTGGTGCTACCAACCGGGACAAAAAGCCCTCCTGCCTGGGTAAGCCGCAATGGCCACGTGGAGCCCCATCTGTCCCGGTTCGTAGGCGAACTGGGACTAAAGGTATTGGGCTTTAGTCCCGACCCTTTAGTCTCGGTTCCAGAACCGGGACAAATGGGCCTATGGAACCGGGACAAATGGGCCTTTTTCTACTAGTGAAGGCAAATGTCCAACACACCTCGGCGATGCCTCCAAGGAGGGGACGACACCCACGGGCGCCATCACCGTCGGCCTAGCGAAAGCCATGAAGAGAGCATCCCAGTAATCATGAAGGATCAAAAGCGTGACTACATAAAGCAACAGCAAAGCAACCTCTCTCTCTCTCTCGCCCCCGTCGCTCCCGCGAGCGGCGGCTGGCGAGCACCCCTCTCCTCGCCCCCTGACCCCATACTCGTTGTGATCTCCAAGCCGCCGCCACAAGGCGCCGTCGGGCGAAGCCTGGCGCGCGGCGGCGGCGGCGGGGATTCCTTCCCACCTCGCTCGGCGGTGGCGGCGCGGGATGCACCGGCGGGCACGGGCGTTGTGCTATGTGCGGGGCGCAGCGGCGGGACTTCGCGGGGTGGCGCTGGTGGCGCAGGCTCGCGTCGGGGCCGCGGAGGCTGCTCGACGACTGGCTCAAGGCGCGACGGCGGCGCGCTAGATCTGGCGTCGTGATGTGCGGGTTGCGCGTGGAGCGCTGGATTGGTGGCAGCGGCCACTGGTGGGGAGCGCGCCTCCTACCCTTCGGCGGGTGGCAGGCTCGGATGCTGCAGTGTGCCGTGCCTGTCCGCGTGGGCGACGGGCCAGCGGCGGGCGTGGAGCTGGTTCCAGGTGATCCCCGTTTGCCTCTTGGAGCCGATCTGAAGATGGTGTTCCCTCCCCCTCGCTTCTCATCTTGCCCTCCAGTCCTAGATGCCGGCGACCTCCTTTTGCTAGATCTGGTGGCTGGTGGTGCTAGGAGCTCTGGTTCGGCGTAGCCCCTTGGCCGGCGGCGGCGGCCACGGTATCAGCGACGCTCCGGGCGTCGTCCCCTCTCTTGTAGGTGGCATCGAGATCCTGCTCCTGCACTGCACCAACATACCCCGGGTGAAAGCCCAAAATCTTTGGATTGGGCGGTGACGGCGCGCCGGCGTCGTTGTTCTTCTTGAAGGCGCCGCCTTGGGATGGTGGAGGTGATGGCTGGGGCTGCGACGTTGGTGCTGGGTCGTCAGTGTTCTTTAGTGGTGTTCCCGCTTGGCGGCTTGCAGTGGGCATCATGTTTCCTTCCAGCGATGGTGGTGTGGTCTGGGTTGCAGCTCTGCGAGGGGTGGTCGCCATGCTTGTGTCTTCTCCTTGGCAACCGGCTTGACCTGCTCATGAGTGCTCAGGGGTGAGCGGCTCTGCCAGCCGACGGCGTAGCGTCCTCCGATCCGGGACGAGAAGGCAGGGGGCCTTCTTTGGCGGTGAAGGGCGGATCAGCAGTGTTGACGTCATGGGAGTTGACGGAGTGTGTTCTTCTTCCAGCGTTGTGTTGCTTCATTGGCCTCATCTCATCATGGCAGGAGCTGGAGCTCGCTGAAGGCTTCGAGGCTCAAGCTTGCTTGGTGCATTCGAATCTTGTTAGTTGTTCCGTAGTGTCTTGTATCTTTGCCGTTTTGTTCTTTGTTTTCGTTCTTTTGGTTGTACGCTGGATGTTTGCTTGGTGGTTGCTTTATATATAAAGCGGGGCGAAAGCCTTTTTCGGTAAAGCGTGACTACACCTTCGTGATCTACAATCTACTAGTAATTCTTGATTTTTCAAGTAATATTTTGGTAGGACAAGTTCCAGAGGAGATAACTCTACTCATTGGACTTACCAGCCTGAACTTGTCAAATAACCAGTTCATAGGAACAATCCCAAGCGAAGTTTGTGATTTAAAGCGGTTGGAGTCAATTGACCTATCCTACAATGAGTTTTCTGGTGCAATATCATCAAGTTTGTCAGCTTTAACTTATTTGAGCCACTTGAACTTGTCATACAACAATCTTTCTGGTGCAATACCATCAGGACAACAGCTACAAGCTCTTGACAACCAGATGTATATCTACATCGGTAACCCTGGTCTTTGTGGAGATCCTGTTGGCAGAAACTGCTCAACACATGATGCAGAGCAAAGTGGCCTCGAAGATATAGATCATATGCCATCTGTTTATCTTGCCATGAGCATTGGATTTGTGGTGGGTCTGTGGACAATTTTCTGCACCTTGTTGATGAAGAGAACATGGAGGGCTGCCTTCTTCCAGTTTGTTGATATGATGTACGACATGGTTTATGTGCAAGTGGCTGTAAGGTGGGCTCACGTGATGGAGAAAACTCAAGATGGTGCACCATGAAGTGCCCAACTCCACGACAAGCGAATTGCTTTTATCTAAATATTATTTGTATGTCCGCACCATATCTCTATTTGTAGCTCTAAAGTGGCCTTGGCTGGACGTATGTATTGTATTGATGTATTGGTATTTGTATGTTTGTACTGTAACAAATGAAGTGTACATGTTTGTGGATTGCTGTGCACTGCATGGAGAAAGATACAGCCCCATATAGGTACTCTGCCTTTTTCATGTTCTTCAGTTTGCGTTGTACATTCCCAAAGAGTAATAATTCACTGGCATAGCAAAAAAATGACACCAGTCGGTCAATATGTGAACAGATTTGTTTGTAAGATATAGAAGATATATCAAGGTTCAAGAGGCAAGAGGTAGAAAGCTTTGTTCACCATCAGTGCTTGTAGACTTATTCATGCTAATCTGAAGCTGCCATTTGAGCTGACATTTTTTACTTGACTCGACCATGCCCAGCAAAGTGGAGAAGCTCAAGGCCGACCAGTTCAAGCCCTTGGAGCAGGTGACCCTGGAGCCCTTTGAGCGCGACCACGCCTGCATCGATCATTGGTGGTTACAGGACGCCAAAAAGTAAAAGTGAACTTAAGAAGAAAATAAGTGTCTGCTTTTGTCTAGAGTCTCTTTCATGCGAGAGATGTAATTTGGGGTATATTTGCACTTTGGGAAGGAGCCACCATGAATGTAATTTGGTTTATTTTTGCATGCTCACCATCATTTGGATAGTTCAATAGCTGCCTCAATCTTTTTTTTCGAAAAGGAATAGAGTTCCAAAGACACACTAACAGAAGAGATCGCCCCTAACCCTAGCCTAGGCTGCCCCCTCCCCTCCCCTCCGTCGCCCCCCGCGTGGGTGGCTGAGGGGCTCCATCCCTAGCCGCCGGGTCACCGCCCCTCCCTCTCCCTCCCCTCCGTCGCCGCCGGTGGTAGGCGCTGGGCTTAGCCTGTGCGTGCGCCGGCGGCGGCGGAGGCACTCCTCCCTCTTGCGGGTCAAAGGGTGACGCGGGGCTCCCTGACTCGAGGGTGTGATCCCGATCTGGGCTGCGGCGGCGGCGATCTGGTTCATGACGGCCCAGATCTGGACTTCGGCGGTGTGGCGGCTGGCCGGCGTCCTATCGGCGGCTTTGGTGGCAGTGCTGGCGCTCCTCCTCCCGATCTAGGGCGGAGGGCCTTGGATCCGGGACGGCGGCCCCGAGGTGGGCCTCCCTGTTCGGTGGCGCGGCGGGGCGGGCGGGCTGCCGGGGATCGGGTCAGTTGGCCGGCGATCCATCGGCGGGTTGGTGCCGCGGGTTGTCGCCTCGGCGGCCAACGGCATGTAGCTGCTTCTTCCTCCAATACTTGCATCGCGCACTCCGTCGTAACGGACATGGCTACGCTGCTTGCCGGTCACCGGATGGGGTGGAGCGGGAGGTGGGGATTCGGATTGGGATAATTCCCTGGTCGGCTCCTGCCGACCGCGACGGCGACGACGCCCGAGGGTGCCGTTTCTCTTCCTGGAGACGTCGTTCGGGTCCGCCCCACCTTTTCCCACTCCATGGTTTCTCGGGTGAAAACCCTAGGGCGGCAACGGCGCTCATGGCGTCGTGTCCTTCTTGAAGGCGCCGTCGAGAGAGCTAAGTGGTCGTGGGCACGGCTCGTGATCGTGGGCAGCTGCAGTTGGCGTGCCCCTCTTCCTCCAGGAGGCATCTGCTTCAGGGGAAACCCTGGATCTGGGTCTCCCAGGTCGGATGATGACGGAAACTATGGTGCCATTCTCCCTCTTGAGGGCATCATTTTGGAGCAGGTGCTGATTGGAAGGGCCAAGAGGCGGAGCGGGGTTTCATCTTCCGCATCGATGACAGCGGGTCTCGGCAGCGTGGCACAGTGGAGGCTCGGCGTCCGATACGAGTTGACGGACTCGCGCAGGAGGGCGCCGCTGTCTGGCGTCATGGTGGCGTCGATGGCAGAGAGGCCTTGTAAGGTCGATGCATTAGTTCTGCTCTGAGGATGGATCGATGGAAGATGGAGGTGACGGCCCTTGCAGCGTGCGGTGCTCACTGGGAGTGTGCCGGTCCGATGTGTGACCTAGTCTAGGTAGTGGCTTAGATGGGGCATCCGGCATTAGATGTTAGGCTTTGATGCGATGTCTGTTTGGTATTAGGCCCGGACATTCGGCACCCCTTCATCAAGGGATAGGAGTAGTAATAGGCGTTGCCAAGATGGTGGCTTCAGGCTTATTGATGTATTATCTTGTAAGGTCTTTGGGAATAATTAATAATATGGCTGCTTGCATCGTCCAGATGCAGAGGCCGGGGATACATCCTCTCTTTCTAAAAATAAAAAAATAAAAAAAATCAGTTCGTGTGCTAGTTTCTGCTTTGTTATGTGCAAAATCAAGATGCGTGTTTACAGCAGCCAGCAGTCAACAGAAAGTACTGACTCGTGTTACAGCACCCAGGAATTGAAGCCGGTATAAAATTCTGGTTCTCATGATGGACATGTAAAACAAGGACAAAACTGTGAGCAGACTGCGTTGTAACAGGAACACCAGTGAATTTCATACTGGTTGTTGCGACAGATTATTTTGTACCATCCCATAGTCAACACATCTTCAGGCAGTAAACTTGTTTCCAGGGCAAATCTTCGGCCTCATGCAAACTCACACAGTTCGAACATCCAAACATGCATGAGCCCGCAAAAAAAAACGAACTGAAAAGTGTAAAACGATGCTGAAAGTTGGCGCTCCCTGTATCACAAGCAAACAAACAAAAGCAGATGTATATATAAGGGTCTCTGTTTCAGCAAAGCACCCCCCAGGATCAGCAGAGTGCTCGAGGTTCGGCCAGTCTCGTGACATTGACATGGCACATGGACAGAAATCAAGAACCACCAGGTGCTCCCAAAGTGTATAGATCGAATGAACACCAACGCCTCGAATCCGCACCTCGGGCATCGGTCCCAAATCAACTCAGCAGAGAGATGCTCTGCTTTCGCTCGTCATCTAGAAAAGGGGATTCTGAATCAACAAATTCAGGTTATTTACCGAATAAGGTTGTTAACTGCACCCAGGGCCACAGATTCATGTTGTGTGTGATGCCAAGTCTGATCACAGAACTTAGCTTCTGGTATCACTATCACACATCCAAAATACGCATTGCTGGTACAAAAACCCTTTGCTGTATACATGACTTCCAAATTAATTCTCTCTCGAACACTACAGTACATTCAGTACCGTCACAAACACGCATGGAACATATGAAGAATACATGCTTTAAGGTGATGCAAAGTTTGAAGTTGGGGAGCACATCTGGTTCTTGCCACCCCATGCGACGGAGCAACATCCATTGCGACAGAAGTAACCGACGGCAATGTCCAAGGAAAGTGGAGACACAGCACCGACCAGGAGTGTCTTTCCAGGCTTCTTGACGCCGAGATCCCATGACTCTGTAGCACACGGCGGATATTGCTCACAGTATCTACGTGAGAAAATAATCACCGCTTAATCGCAAATTGACATATTGTGAAACAGGTGCATTATATGATACACTAAAATTATGTTAGATATTTCAGTCTTCTGGAGTAAAGGAACAAAACATGTATTACATGATCGACGAGACAACAAAAATAAACCACCTACTGTCAATGTTGTTTATTCTCTGGTGTGTGTGTGGATGCCATGATTAGCAAGACAACCAAACGGACTGACTTTAGCACACAAAAAATTATATGCTGTAAATAGGAATCTTTCTTGGCTCAGATTGAAGCAAACATTTTGCTTTTATCATCAACACACATAAAATGGTGAGTGACATTATACAAGCCTGGTCTAAAGATTTCCAAGTGGGGTCTATTTACATTTCTATTCTCTCTTTTCCCCCTCCAGGAATCTCTATTGCTCAAGCACCTACTGTTCTGTAAAGGATACGTTATCAAGCAATATTTTCTTTCTATGTACAATAAACACAAGGTAGACGGCTACACAAGCCACTCGATCTCCGAAAAGACGCTGCCCACGTTTGGGTTTTTTGTCCTCGGCTGTTTCCGCGGCAACCTTCTGCTCCCGAAGAACCGAACTCGCCTCCGGCAAAGTTACTCCAACTGTTTGTTCATCCTCTTCAGCACAGGGGCTGCTTTTGCTTTGGGTCCTGTGTGGCATCACTTCTTTTAAGCTTCAGTTTGTGCTAGTTCCTAATCTCCTGTTTCCTTCTCAAGACTAGTCTAGCAGTCTGATCTACCCTATAATCTAGGGACCACTACAAAAGCAGCCGCACCATGGGCTCACAGTGGGTACTCCTACCAAATCCAAAGCTATTTCTATTTTTTATCAAGATTGATTAACTGAATCTAATACATTTCTGTACTGCTCTTGCCTGAATGCACTAACAACAATGAGGTTGATCATTCAGGTCAAATACTCAAATACCGTAGGAGATTTCTGTGAACAGAAATGATACCTTCTCTACAATCAAATCTGGAAGCAAAATGGCGCTATAGCACTAGCCGCAGGTGCATTTCTTGGATGTGTGAAAGGCCCGAAGAAGTTACATTGGATACACAAGCATCTTTGTAGTACTATTACAGCCCAAATGAAACCATAGGAGAAAACCCGTAAAGATTGTCCATTGTCACCCTGCCATCTTCAACTAGGAAAGACAGTGCAAAACCATTCTCGACCGTCTGGGCAAATGATGGTATCACTAGTAGAAAACAGGGCTTTGGTCACAGCTCAATATACACATTAGTCCCGATTGCATTACGAACCGGGACTAATGCGAGCATTAGTCCCGGTTCGAGCGGCTAAAGGCATTAGTCCCGGTTCAAATGAGACCTTTACTCCCGGTTTGAGATACGAACCGGGACTAAAGGGTGTGAACCCTTTAGTCCCGGTTCGTATCTCAAACCGGGACTAAAGATTAGACCTTTAGTCCCGGTTTGAGACACGAACCGGGACTAAAGGGTGCGATACCCTTTAGTCCCGGTTCGTGTCTCAAACTCTACCCCCCCCCCCCCCCCCCCCCCCCCCCCCCCCCCCCCCCCCCCGAGTGTATCGCCATTTAAGTTTTGAAAAAAACAAAAGAAAATGATAAAAACTTCAAAAAATAAAATCCTTCGAGATGTAGTTATATTCCTACATCTAATAGTTAGAAAAATTAAAAAACTTAAATTTGGACATGTTTTGCAAAAAAGTGTTATGAAAAAGTAAAACCGCTATAACTTTTGCATACGATGTCGGAAAAAAACGTATAATATATCAAAATATTCAGCACGAAAATCCGCATCCGATTTTGACGGCCATAGGCCGTTTTGCAATTTTTTAGAATCCTCAAATTCTAAAAGGAAAAAAAGTTATGCTCAAATTTCAGTTTTTTTGAATTTTGGTTAAATCTGGTCAAACTACTTATTCAAGAAATATTAGTGTTACTAAATAATTATTCAAGAATATTAGTGTTACTAAATAATTATTTCAGTTTTTTTGAAATTTGGTCAAATTTAGTCAAATCTAGTTAAACTGTGGTCAAACTATGGTCAAACTACTTAGTCAAGAAATATTAGTGTTACTAAATAATTATTGGTTTTAAGAATAATAGTTTCAAACTCAAACGATGTAACGTGTGACTTCATGCTCAACTTCAACTCCTAAGGGTTAATAGGATTGACAGCTTACTATTGTTAGGAAAACAACAAGTGCAGACTTGGAAACAAGGGAGAATAGAACTCAAAAGTTAAGCGTGCTCAGGCTGGAGTAGTGAGAGGATGGGTGACCGGCCGGGAAGTTAGACGATTTGGAATGATGAGGGATGGTTAGAGATTAGAGATTAAATTGAGCAGTGATGAGGGGTGATTAGAGATTAAATGCAAATAATTTAAAATTTTCAAAAAACATTCAAATTCCAAAAAAATTCAAAAAAATTCTTTTAGTCCCGGTTGGTGTTGGGACTAAAGGTCGAGCTCCAGACAGCGGCCACGTGGAGGGCCTTTAGTCCCGGTTCGTAACACAACCGGGACCGAACCGGGACTAAAGGGGGGGGCCTTTAGTCCCGACCCTTTAGTCCCGGTTCCAGAACCGGGACTAAAGGCCCGTTTTCTACTAGTGTATGTTCAAAACGAGGTTTTCCAGCCTCACACTTTCTTTTTCCCTCCTCAGGATATCAAATACAACAGACACATTCTGGTCGGTGTCTGTCTTTGCTCTCTCTGAAGAATCAGAAAGCTGCATATTAAGGAGATGACATGAATCCATTGCCGGAAGTGATCATACACTTCTGAGGAGAATCAACAATGCTATGGTAATGAAAGAAATCTAGCTAGCAGCCCCTGTGCTTCAGTTGACTATACCCAAATTTTGGATCTATTGACTATAGATAAACATTTTTTTTCTTATATATTTGTGTGCTTTAGTTCAGCCTTCTTTATATTTCAGAGTGGTCGCAGTACGAAATGGCCAATCAAAGAGGTGGCCAGTGGAGTTAGTGACCCTGAGGCGGAGCATCCTCTGTTCCCTCCCATAAGGGAGTGCCGGCTTTGGTGGCTCGGCATCATCGCCTCAAGAACTGACACACGGTGCTTCTGTGATGGCTGGCGGCTAGAGCAGAGGCGTTCAAGGAAACAGATGAACGGCGGCAGGTAAAGCAGGCTCCCTACACCTGGACCTTATTGGTCGTGCCACAAGCAAGGAGCCACCGATGGCTTCTGTAAATACCTTGTGTTGTTGCCTAATTTTGTAATAATTGAGAGCTTCCTCACCTTCTACCATTCCTGCCTCCTTTGAAACAATCTTCAGTCAAACAAGCAAGCAAGAGTGTCATAACGTGTGTTCTCTCTTTTTGTTCCCTTATACAAATCTTCTGATTCTCTTTTTTGTTTGTGATTCTCCTATTAGTATCATAAACTGGTTATATTTTATTTTTGGGATGAAGACAACTGTGCAGTTCATAGTCTGTCGGTTAGATAGTCCATCAGTGAAATCTAGAACTAAAGAATTAGCAAGTCTTCAATGAGCTCAAAAGCTATATACAGACCAAAGCATGCATCAGGGACTAGGATTCTTCTCAATTCCTTTCTTCTTCAGTGGGAGTTCACATTCTTTTCTTCTCTCTGGTTCCTGAATTTCCTTTTCCCCTTACAGCGAAAAAGACGTGAGATTCTTTTCTTGACCCTTGCCTGCTGGTAAAGCTAAAGCTAACGTGTGCTGTGCTCCGTGCATTACCACAATTAAGCAAGGTAGATGATCCCTTTCCATCTTGGTGGAGCATGGGGCCATACATATGACCATGCATGCGTTGGTAACTGCATACGTCATTTCTGGTACTCGGCTGCGTTCACACCTCATCCAATTGGCATACAACTTCAGAGAGAAAAGGCACGGTGAAGACTGAACAACATGGCGCATGTAGCCGGTTTGCTCGCCTCAGCTGTGGTCTCAGCGGCCGGCAATAAGCTGGGTTCCGCCATTGGGGATGAGGTCATGATGTTGTGCAGCGTCAAGGACGACCTCAAGGACATGAAGGACACATTAGAGTACATGGAGGCGGCGCTCAAGGATGCTGAGAGGCGGTCTGTCACGGAGGAGTTGGTGCGGCTGTGGCTCAACCGGCTCAAGCACGCTGCCTACGACATCTCTTACATGCTCGACGAGTTCCAAGCTGACAGTGAACCAGCCTCCAGAAAGGTATACATATGCTGCCCTTGCCTTATCTCAATCGGTTTTTCGTTAATTAATATTCCTAGCTAGTACAGAGTGTGTTGCTTTGGTCAAATAATTTGATTATTATTGTCCACAAAACCATGCTTGATCAGTGGTGGAGGCAGGATTAGTGAAATTATGGTGTTGGGGAGGCCAGTTAGAGAAATCTGCTGTTCATCTGTTCATTAGGAACAAATCCATGGTATTAGGAAGGGGGGGGCCCTGCTGGCCCCCCTGGCTCCGCCACTGTGCTTGATCATCTGAACGTACTTTCCAATGTAAGCAACTGGTGCACTAGTTAATTGCAACGTTTAAAGCTTGAAATTTATTGGAGCCCTTCTAAAAATAAAAGCCATGGGTGTACAAGAGGCATTTAGCCTACTTAAATCCGGTGTCCAAATCCTGGCCGTGAAACTAGGTATATAATAATAAAAAATTGTACTACAAGGGAAGCTATGTTTTACATCCGTCCAAAAGTTTTACGTTGAATTCCAACTGTGTTGGGATTTATATATCTACCATGCAGCATGTAGTTACCGGGTAGAGGGATCGAAAATACTACATTTTATTAAAGCAGGGTGTAATTGCTCCCAGGTTTTGTATTATATCATAATCACTTGTTGAAATTCCTTATAGATGATTGGGAAGCTGGACTGTTTTGCTATTGCACCCAAGATTACCATGGCTTATAAGATGAAGAAGATGAGAGATCAGCTGAGGAAGATCAGAGAGGATCACGAGAGTTTCAAATTCACACATGATAACTCCAGCCTAATTAATGTCCACCAATTTCCTGATCCACGGGAAACAACATCAGATGTGACTGAATCACTCATCATAGGGAGAGACGAAGACAGGATGAATGTTCTTTCTTTGTTATCCACAAGCAGCAACAAAGAAGATATCACAATTCTTCCTGTTTGTGGGCTTGGAGGCATAGGAAAGACAACTTTGGCACAACTGGTCTTCAATGATGCTCAGTTCAAAGAGTATGATCATCGGGTATGGGTCTATGTATCCCAGGTGTTTGACTTGAAAAAAATAGGGAACTCCATAATTTCTCAAGTAGAAAAAGGAAGCCGGAATCTAGATACAAGGCAGTTGATAAACCAACATCTTAAACATCTACTTCAAGATAAGAAGACTCTAATTGTTTTGGATGACCTATGGGAGACAGATAACTTCCAACTGGATCAACTCAAGCTTATGTTGAATGTAAGCTCCAAGATGAGAGTCTTGGTCACAACACGCAGCATAGATATTGCAAGAAAAATCTGTACTGTTGAACCATACATGCTAGATCCCTTGGACAATGATATGTGTTGGAGAATAATCAAGCAAAACAGTGGCTTTGAATCTAGAGCTGATAAAAAGCAAGTTGAACCAGTTGGACAGAAGATTGCAAACAAATGTGGAGGTTTGCCATTAGCAGCTCAAGCACTTGGATTCTTGGTATATGGAATGGATCTTAGTGACTGGGAAGCAATGTGCAATAGTGATATTTGGGATGAACCATTTTCCGATAGTACAGTGTTACCATCCTTGAAGTTAAGTTACAATACTTTGACACCATATTTGAGGTTATGCTTTGCCTATTGTGGCATCTTTCCTAAAGGTCACAATATAAGTAAAGATGATCTTATCCATCAATGGATTGCTCTGGGTTTCATCGAGACATCTAATAACTTTTCGGCCATACAACTTGGCGAGAAGTATGTTAGGCAATTCCTTGGGATGTCTTTCCTTCAGCATTCACAATTGCGCGAGGTGAGTTACTACGGCATACTACCTGTACAGTATAGAATAAAGAATATTCTTTTTTACTCAATTATCAAATGGCATGCAACAGTTACAGTGTAAAACCATACATGTTATATATGTTGACAGTTTGGTACATTAATCCATGTATATGTTTTGCCCTCAGTTTGGTTTCCTTTCCAAAATGTCATCACTTGGGTTCAGTTCAGGTTTGGTTCGGTAACCACCCATTCTCAGAGCAAGTCACAATTAAGACTGCCTAATTAACAGTCACACTTCCTAAACTTTACACTCAAGTCAACAAATTCAGAATCCTAAAAAGAACTAACTCATGCCTTTCACGTTTCACAATGATGCCATGCTAGACTATTGCAAACTGAACCGCACCGTACAACCAGGCAAGTACAATCAAATTTTGGTGCTTCTGTTATGAAGATAAATAAAACCATTTGTCTATACAGGAATACCCAAAGGAAGATACTTCGGTGTGGATAAATCAGCTTGGCTTGTTGAATACTGTTTGTCTATACAGAAATACCCAATGCAGTCCTCTTCTTAATAACGTTTGGGGGGGGGGACCCCTTTCTTTAAAAAATAAATAAATACCCAATGCAGGCGGCTGTAGAAGCACGGACAGGGATGGCGGAGAAGCCCATACCGTGGCAGCGGGCGGCGCAGAGTCGTGACTGGGGACGGCGACTGGCGGTGGGGGATAAATGGGGGACACTCGTGGCGCTGGTATCCGGTAACCCTAAAGAGAGAGAGAGAGAGACGGGGGATCCAGCAGGATTGATTTGGGACGGGGATCGAGCGTGCATAGTGACTACTGCTCACACGGCTCGATTCCACCACTATACCTCGAGCAGGGGATCGGCGGCCACCGCTACTGCTCGCACGGCGCTGTTGTTGCTGCTCCCATGGCGCGTTGTTCGTGGAGGAAGCCGATGGGGAGATTGGGTCTCCACCGCCACCGCCGCCGGCGCCGGCGCTGCGACTATACGGAGAAGATCAGGTACGGAGATGGTCGATGACAGAGAGGGTTTGCTCGAGTTCTCCGTTTGCTCCGGTAACGCAACCTGTTTACGGCTGGGGTGGGGCGGAATCGGAGTTGAGTCGGGCTGTAATCCGTTTGCGCGGTATGCTTTACCGGGCCGAGCTAACCAAACAGGTCTAAGGGTATCAGGTAACGCTGTAATTCCCCTAAAAAAAGGTAATGCTGTAATCAGATGACGGCAAAAATTGATCGAACCACACACGTCCTTGAAGTTATGCCATTCCCTTAGTAAATCCCTCCCCCCTGCTCTCCGAGAAAATTTGAATTTCAGTTTCCCAGTTCTCTAAACACGTCCGCATTTGCACCACAGCCACTTTCACCACTTATGGCCTGCTGAGTTGAGCATATCAATCTTTTTCTAAAAGGATCATGTCACGTCATTTATATAAATAATATTATTCTCTTGACAACTTTTCTGGAGAAATTAATGCTATTTTTTGTTTCAGAGTATTACAAAACCAATCTTCACCATGCACGATCTGGTGCATGATCTCGCAAGATCGGTCATTACTGAAGAGTTGGTTGTCTTTGATGCTGAAATAGCGAGCGATGCTAGAAGAAAAGAATACTTCCACTATGCGTCTCTTACAAATTGCAATATGTCAGATTACATCAAGGCGAGGAAGATGTCAACTATTTTCCCACCTAAGTTAAGGGCGATGCATTTTACGGATTGTGAATTCCATCGTGGTGCATTTTCATTTCCAAAGTGCTTGCGTGTCTTGGATCTATCTGGATGCTCCATCACAGGGTTTCCAAACGCTCTGGGACAACTGAAGCAACTGGAGGTTCTTATTGCTCCAAAGCTGCAAGATTGGCGATTTCCCGAGAGTATCACTCGGCTCTCAAAATTACGTTACCTGAACCTCAGTGGTTCATGTACCTGTGTCAAAGTCATACCAGAGAGCCTTGGAAGCCTAAAAAACCTTCAAACACTCGACCTCTCAGTCTGCTTTAGACTAGAGTCCCTTCCGGAGAGCCTTGGAAGCCTCAAAAACCTTCAAACACTCAATCTCTTTTGGTGCTTGGAACTAGAGTCCCTTCCGGAGAGCCTTGGAAGCCTCAAAAACCTTCAAACACTCAATCTCTTTTGGTGCTTGGAACTAGAGTCCCTTCCGGAGAGCCTTGGAAGCCTCAAAAACCTTCAAACACTCAATCTCTTTTGGTGCTTGGAACTAGAGTCCCTTCCGGAGAGCCTTGGAAGCCTCAAAAACCTTCAAACACTAGACCTCTCACTCTGCTTTAAACTAGAGTCCCTTCCAGAGAGCCTTAGAAGCCTCCAAAACCTTCAAACACTCAACCTCTTTAACTGCTTTAAACTAAAGTCCCTTCCAGAGAGCCTTGGAAGCCTCAAAAACCTTCAAACACTCGACCTCTTTAACTGCAGTAAACTAGAGTCCCTTCCAGAGAGCCTTGGAGGCCTTAAAAACCTTCAAACACTCGACCTCTCAGGCTGCACTAAACTAGAGTCCCTTCCCGAGAGCCTTGAAAACCTGACTGGAAACCTGAAAATCATTAGAAGATATTAAGGTTATGGGTACGAGAGCATCATCAAGTCTTTGCCATAGTGAACTGAGGCTATTGTGTGAACAAGGCTTGCCCGCATCAAAAACATTGTAAGTGCTCCACCAAGCTTTACTATCTAAATGCAACCTTCTAATTAAGCTTTCTTCACACTGCACATAATGTACATCAGTTGTTATTTTTCATATGGTGGCCCGGAATTTTGGACAAAACTAATGACGCACGCTAACAAGATGCTGGATCTATCCATTCTACAGGGAACTACAGAAGCACACGCGCCGTGATCAATCAGCTGAAATGATGGGAGTATGCCTTCTCCATGAAAGCAAAAAAAATTAACGGAGCCGTCCAAAAATGAGGTCTAATTAAGCTCTGCACATGGTGACTTGAGTTCTTTATTTAGTACTATATCCGGTGATACTCCCATGTTCATTCATAGACTATAATATACTAGTACTACGTGCACTGGAGAAAATGTACTAGACTGGTTGGCGTTTTCATCACTCAAAACTAGTCAGTTGAGTACTATATATGGCCGTGAGCATTCAAAACTGAAGGAACGCTCGCCAGTTTCCGTGAATTAATGCTTATATAATAATCACGTCACGTGCGCTGGGTGCTTTAATTCTTAGAGAGAGGTACTAATCGCATGCAATTAAAGCTGGAGTGATGAAAAGGCCGTTGGGTGCTTTCCTTTGGTTCATTCCCTGCTGGTGCATGTTGTGGCGTCTCCTCTTTGCTTGGTCAGGGTAGGCGGTTGCTTCACTAGGTGGGATTTTGCTTCCCTCGCATATGCCTGATGCGTCGGTGGCAAGAATCCCTTGACTTGGAATGCTGATCACATCTTGTGTGTGTTTAAAGCATGCATTTGGATGTTATTTGAAAAAAGGGTCATGTACCAGCAACAGATATCTACGCATGCAACTTTTTCCCCGGCCGTTGCCTCCGGTGTTCCAAAAATATGAAATATCTAGGTCACACACAGAGCAACTTCCGCAAAATCCAAACACTTGGGGTACTACTACTACTACTACTACTACTACATCTGGTCAAAACAGATTGCCGATATAAAAAAGCCACTTCTTTCCATCTTTACAACTTCACTTTTGCTTCTTGGGCATCCTGTAACCACCAACGACGCAGGCGTGGTCACCTGCTCCAATGGCTCCAACTGGCCGGCCCAGAGGACAGACATGGTGGAGTCGATACAGTTTGCGTGATCAAAGCAAATAAATGTCACCTGCTCCAAGGGCTTGAACTGGTCGGCCCGGAGGAAGGGCATGGTGGTATATGCCTGATCAAAGCAAAGAAAGGCAGCTCACACGACAACTTCCAATGTTCTACCGTGATGATTCTTAAATATGAAACTCACTACTACATTGATTGAAATGACAAAACGCCCACCATTCTTTAGCAAGTATGAAGCATTAACGGTTAATATTCTAGCCTGTGGGACAGAAGATACAGTGACAAGGTTTACAAATGGAATGCTTAATCGCAATATTAACAAATCACACATATACCATGCAATACTCAAGCTGAGAACCAATTCAAATAAACCATGCAGCTCGTTTTCAAAAAAACTTAACCATGTTGGAAAGAAATATTTTTATTTGTTTTATTCTACAAACTTGAAGGATGATGACTTGGTAACGGTGGAGAGCATGCTTATCAAACACAGACTTTGAAGAACAAAGCTCTGTCAACAAGAAACTTACTACAAAAATTAATAAAAACAAGATTAGTTTACCAAATCTAGTAGTGGTGCAGTGGGAAGGATTATTTCAGCACATAAAGAATCATGATGCTGTAAATTTTTACCTTGTCCGCAAAGGGGGGAGTGGAAAGAGAAAACGAGTCACTGTTTTAGACAATATAAATGGGAATCATTTTAGAGGGAAATACAAACGGAATCAATAAAATTTCTTCCCAGCTTAGAGTTAAGATGATTTCTGCTGCAAACTAAATAAAGGATGCTAAGGTAGTGGATCAAAGACGCTAAGCTGCGTCAATTGGCTCATGTAGTAAGGGGGCAGCCGGTCCTAGTTAATCAAATAAGGGATACGATCTCTATTAGTTAGGAAAGTTGGGATTAGATACTTAGGGACCATATTATACGTCTTTCTATGAGAGGGTGTGCAGTTATCTATGATCAACCAAGCTTGTTCTACTCCCTAATCTCCTGCTCCTCCTCTAACCCCGTCGTTACCTTGCTCATCCTTCTCAAGCCTATTCTGATCTACCCTATGATCTAGGGACCATTACAAAAGCAGCAGCACCATGGGATCATTGTGCTCAAATCAAATGGAAAACTGTTTCTATTTTATCATGTTTTATTAACTGAATCTAATACATTTCTATACTGCTCTTGCATAAATCCACTACCAACAATGAGGTCGATTATCCAGGTCAAATATTGAAATACCATAGGAGACTTCTATGAGCAGAAATGGTACCTTCCAATCTCTATAATCAAATCTGAAAGCGAAATGGCACTATGGCAGTAGCAGAAGGTGCACCTCTGTAGTACTATTACAGAACAAATGAAACCATACCAAGGTTTTTGAGTTGCCGAGTCAAGCCAAGTCGCCGAGGTTGCGGCTAGTGGCTTGCTGGCTTGACTCAGTGACTCGGCTTGATTAGTCGCCCCAAGTCACCATATACTGATATAGAGCAGCAGAGCACACAGCAGCAGCCTAGCACATATATATACTGAGAGAGCACATAACAGCAGAGCACATATAGAGCCCACCCCGCGCTCTCTGCCTCTCTTTCCTTCGGTCCTTCTCCTTCCCCAGTCCCCACAGCAGCAGCAGCACATACAGCAGCAGCAGAGCACACAGCAGCAGCAGCAGAGCAAAGAGAGGCAGAGGGGGCGACGAGCCATACGGCCATACCTGCTAGGTTTTGCTGGCGCAGGAGAAGATGGAGGCCGAGGCGGAGGAGGCTGGTGGGGGCGCGCGTCACCGGCGGATCTGGAGGGGCGTGTCGCCGGCGGCCGCCGATCTGGAGTCGCCCGCGCGGTTCCCTCCCTTTCTCTTTCTTTCTCTCTAACCTAACCCGCGCGGTCCTAGGTCTGCTGGCCCTCTATTTATCCCCCCCAAAAAAATTTCTGCCAGGTGGGCCGACCTAGAGCAAGCAGCGCGACCGGCGGCTACTAGCCGCTGACTAATCGCGCCAAGTCGCCGGCGAGCCAGCGAGTCGCGCGACTCGCTTCCTGTGTCAAGTCGCCTGCGCGAGCCAGCCATGCCGCGACGACTCGGCGATTAGTCGGCGACTCAAAAACAGAGAACCATACGAGAAAGCCCTAACAGATTATACGGCGCCCATTGTCATCCATGGGTCCAAGCCTGCAAAGATTAAGAGTGTGCATGGTTTAAGTCATTTACCAAGTAGACATTGTATTAAATGTTGACAAGTAATAAAAAGAAAGGAGCTTAATTACATGGTACGGCATCCAGGCATAGTTTAAAAAACCGGACCGGTGATCGAACCGATGAGGCCACCGGTTCAGGTTTTTACCGGCCAGACCGCCGGTTCACCGGTTCGATGTTTGGTTTTTAAGTGGTAAAATAATATATAATTAGCAATAAATACCGCAATCAATAATTAAAAATATATGCAAGATCATGCCAGAGTGACCATCTTTAGCATCTCTGAATAATATTATGGCACTATGGCACACAAGTATATAACAGGCTACAACCTATAGGTGTACGACCATCATGATCAACACAAGATACGACCATCATGATCAACACAAGAACACGGCCCACGCACAGGCGTACAACAACCACCATCACCAACGGGTAATAGCTAGCAAGCATCAATATTCAGTAGTTCAATACTCTTATCTAATCCCTATCACGTATTCACACCAATCCAAAATAGGATCGTCCTCGCTAGAGTACAGCTGTACATGACATCAAATGAGCAAAAGCGCCACAATTCGCGAATCACGATTCACAAATGGAGAGGCAGAATAACTGAAGAAAAGAGACGAAGAACATAAGGCTCGGGAGGCAATAGCCGGACAGTGGGCGGCGAACTTGGTCCCGGACTCGAGCAACGGCAACCCTAGACGGTTGGACCTGGAGTGGTGGAGCCGCAGGAGCCTCGACTCCAACCGTCGAGCGGCGGGCGGCGGCGTCCCCTGGACCAGCGACGGGCGGCGACGTCCCCTTGACCAGAGCGAGCATCGGGGCGAACCTAGCTAGCGAGACGGCGGAAGTCTCCGATTCGCGGGAAAACCTAGCTAATTTTTTTTTTCAAATTTCCGTTCCTACCCCTGGATATTTCACACGAAAACAAATAATAAAACGAGGGGCTTTTGTGGTAACGGCAATGAACCGCTCGGTTTTTTAAAAACCGCCAGGTTCACCCGTTTTTTCTGGTTCAATGGCGCAGGTGGTCCACAGCGCTTAACCAACCGGAGAGGGCACCGGTTCCAGTTTTTTCCGGTCCGACCGCCCATCCGGTCCGGTTTTTTATACTATGATCCAGGCACAACCCTGAAGACATGTGAAGCAGAAAGCCCAACATCAGCCCAGCGCAATGCTCAGAATCAAGCCTTGCTTGCTGCCCAAATTTCTTCAGCAATATTGTTACGAAATCAGAAGGCGTGATTCTTGGGACCTCATAGCGTTTACCAAAGTGGATGTATGTCCAGCGGAGTTTCTGGCTCTGCTATTTGCTCCCTGGGTCTCTGCGCTGCAGTGTGGAAGGACACCTCATTTTGTGCTTTGTATATAGCATCAATACTTCCAAGCTCTAAGTAGTAAAGTATGGGAAAAATAGACATTTTATTTTACGGCAAGGGCCTATCCTGGTAGGAGAGGGCGATTTGGATTTTAGTTGGATTCAAATCCTTTAGATTCAGTCTAGTCCTAAAAAAATTCCAAAGGTCCCCCATCAACACCCCTTTAGTAATCATTTTGACATGCCACAGCGAGTTCAAGACATGGCAATACTCGCCCACTTTTGCCTTGAAATGCAATCATGCAGACAAACAGCCAAGCATTGAGCAAAAAGATCAAAATGTGTTCCATAATACCATGCAAGAACAACCTGCACAGTCTATTCATGAATCATGAATCCAAAGTTCCTTTTTTGTGAACTCTACAGCCCTATAAAAGAAACGGTCAAATGGTCAACAACTGGCAAATGTAAACAGCAAAGACAAATTGCGTACTTTGAAGATGATCTTCAAGCTAATGCTTCATATATACTTTCTATTTAAAGAGTTTTTAAGCTAATTTGTGTCGAACAAATTACTTTGATAAAATTTACTTCAAAAACAAAAAATGAAGCAAAGGGGGGCGGCTGGCTGTGAGAATGCTACTTGGTGATGACCCTGCTGAGCCACGGGTAAATAAAGCGGTGGAATCCCCTGTAAATCTAAAAAAGTGTACCCGAAGGAGCCGGCCAGCGTCTTCTCCCTCTCCACCGCGCGTCCAGCCTCTGCCATTCGCCAGCGTGCGGTGCTCACCGGCCTCGAAGTGACGCCCACGCCGCGATGGGATCCAGCACGAGACTGGGACGGGGGCGAAGAAAATGGCCTCGTTTTCGTGGGGGGAATGTGGCGTAGGAAGCACGCAGGCGTCAGATTTTGGGACTGGTTTAGGTGGGAGGTCCTATATGGTGCCTTTAGTGCCGGATCTCCTCCGTGGCGCTCACGCAAAGGCTTCCTGGGCCTGGCCCAACAAAGGTTGGTCGCTAGGGACCCTATTCGCTCGGGATGCAGTATTCCTACCTTAGCTCAACCGTTGACTGTTTTGTCTTTTGTAAAAAAAAAATGAATCTGAAGAATTCGTAAAAAGTATATAAAAATATAAAAATTGAAAAAAGTTTACAGATTTGAAAAAAAATTCATTGATTTTGAAAAAAAGTTCATTGATTTTGAAAAAGGTTCATCGATTTTGAAAAAAAGTTCATCGATTTTGACAAAAAATTTCATCGATTTGAAAAAAGTTCACACATTTGAAAAAAAGTTAATCAAATTTGAAAAAAAGGTCATCGATTTTCAAAAAAGCTCATCAAATTTGAAAAAAGTTCATCGAATTTAAAAAAAATCATCGAATTGAAAAAAGTTCATGGATTTTTCAAAAAATAGTTCACAAATTCGGAAAAAGTTCATCAATATTGAAAAAAAAAGTTCATCAATTTTGATAAGAAAAAGTTCACGTATTTTCAAAAAAAGAAAAAGAAAAAGGAAAAAGAAAAGAAGAAAGCAGAAAAGAGTGAAAATAAGTAACCAAAACACATCTCGCGCGCGCTTTTTTGGCATTTAAAAATAGAAAAAAACGTAGATGGGCCGGCCCAGCGCGAAGGGTGTTTGGGGGGGGGGGGGGGGGGGGGGTGGGGTGCGCGCCCGTTAGCAAACTATACTATAACGGGCGCCTTAAGCGCCATATAGGAAATGCCGGTTTAGGTTGATATGAACAAAGGAGACGAGAAGACTATATACAGCGGCGTCCCCCGGCCCGAGTCCATCTTCCTAGTCTCGCTGGTACGTACACAGCAAATCCGGCCCAGGAGGCCCAGGTTGTAGATAACGGCTTACGGCTTCGCACCGCCGCAGAGAACCGGAGGACACGCACGCCGCCGTCTTTGTTCGCCTCCCTCTTCTCCCACCTCTCCGCCGCCGTGGCCGGAGAGAGTAGTGGCTCACAATACTAGCGAGCTGCGGAGTTCAGTTACATCCTTTGTGGAAAAGCTGCTTAGGAGTTACTATCGTGTTTCCTGCAATGGTATGCCCTCTGATTTCAGATACCTTTGTTGTTCTTGGCTACACCGTGTCATCAATTTAAGACAACTCTAAGCTCAACCACGTACTCTCAGTTGAACTGTATGTATGTGCTTACAGATTTTGTTCTGTGTACCTTCCATGTATGTGCCAGTAGCAAGGAGAAAACTGTTATGAAGTGCCTCACCAATGAAACACACACTCACAATATGGAAACTACCCTATTCCTAATCTTTAAAGGAGAAAATGAAACAGGGAGGGCCAAATCTTGTCCTCCAACATCCTAATTACTGATGACCAACGTGCTTGCCTGCCGATTGTCGCAATCATTATAAATTTCGGCCATGACTTAACTAGAAGAAAAGTATGCATGCATTGCAAGACCATGCCGTGGACTACGAAGTGGGAATGCGCTGCTTCTCTCTACTATTATACGTAATAATTAAGACATGTTAATTAATCCTAACACTCTCCACACTATCTGCACTGCTCCGTTGCATGTTCAATTGCTTTGCATGGTTGACTGTCCAAATCGTTATAAGTTTTCGCCATAACTTCACTATTAGAGTAGTATGCATACAGCATGACAAGACCAAGACGTGGACTAGCTTTGCTTCTAGACCATGACAAATCCTGATGATTTTTTTGAAACTGTCCTTTTGATTATATTTGCTGATTGCTGAGTAGTGAGTACTGACAGCCATGAGTCTTTGTATTTATGAATATAACAAACGTATAACTTATTCATTTTGGGGTTGGATTAAACTGATGTACATGTAACTCATCTTGTGCATTATCTACTTCTGATATCATCTAAATTTGTGTATTTCAGGTAGTGGCAAACAAGGAGGAGTTGCCAACATTAAAAATATCTCTGGACCTTAATACTAGATGTGTGACCTGACGCACAATGTGCATATGTTATTGGTGTTATTTCTGCAGAAGTCACCTATTTGGGAAGAGCTGACTGTTCAGCGATGCTGGGTACTTAAAATTTCTTTTCATTCACTGTCATTTTTGCTCAAATTAATTACCTCGGGACCAGTGGTTTACATGAATACTTCGTGCAACATCACTCCGACTTGTCTGCCGTGCTGTGCATGGTTGGCTGTCTGAATCATTATAAATTCTAGCCATAACTTGCTATTGGGAAATTATACATGGCCAATGATTAGACTAATAAAATGGAGAGCAATATTGGACTAATAAAATGGAGAGCAATATGCATCTATAAAGTATCCAACCAACCATGATAATTTGAACATAAAGTAATTATTCATCACATATCAAAAGATTCATCGCAGGAATTACATATAGATGATCACAATCATGTAGGGCAGCTCATGTGATCTAAACATCGAAGCACAAAGAGGGATGGTGCTACATAGCTACTACTACGAACCCGTAGTCCAGGGGATGGACTACTCACACCTCATCGGGGAGCAGCGGAGGATGAATTGTTGGTGAAGATGGCGGCGAATTACCCGTCCACCAGAGTAACGGAGCGGGGCTGCAGATGTGTTTCGCTTCGGATCGCGAATATCTTGAAGTGGCGGCGGCAAAAAATTCTCGATAATTTATACTGAAGTTTCAGCGGTATATATAGCTAGGGGCACAAGAACCGAGGTCAGGGGTGCCTGTAGGCCCCATGTGTAGGGTAACGCAGCAGAAAATAAAAATTTTCCGACCTACGCACCAGCCCAGGACCACTATGGAGACTGCATACAAGGTTTGATCATTTTCGTTACCGGCTCGTAGCGCAGCGGAAGTAGAGTCGATGTCGATCGGTGGTGCAGATCCCCGCTGCTAGGATTTACAACCTCCCAACCGCGAGGATGTATACCCTCATCCGCCCCTCGGACAGCCCACCGGGAGGCGGTCGAACAGTCCCCCGGACAGTGTCGCGGACAGCCCTTCGGGAGGACCTTTGAAACTCGTACGGTCACTCGGACAGCCCTTCGGGAGGACTCACAGAACTCGGACCGTCACTTTGACAGCCCTTCGGGAGGCACTCTCGAACAACCCCTCGGGCACTAAGATCGAAACTACAACCTCTCTACAGAGTTGCACACATACGGTGTCATCTATCTGGCAGGGCTTCGCCGTCCAGAACTAGTTCCTGCCGGAACCCAGACAACCTTTCGGCTCTACGAAACTATTTCGCTGGGAGGGAGAGAGAAGCCAGATCATTGCAATGGCACTTGTATGTGAGAAGGGATGAGTTTGGGCAGCCCCCTCCACCTCTATTTATAGGAGAAGGAGGGGTGGAGGGGCTGAAAATTTCAGCCACATCCATCCATGTCATCTCCAAGATATTTTGGAGCAAAAGCCAAAAAAGGTGGCTTTCCAAAAAGTAATCCAAAAAGCACTTTCACTATTCACGACAACATTTTTCAGCGTCCGTTCGAACTGAAAATATTTATGTGGGCTTAGAATATTTCCAGTACCCACTAAAATAATTTTCAACGCGTTCCAGAACAATTCCGGTTTAGTGATTTTCCTCTGTGAAAAGCATCTGAAGTGGTTCTGGCAGCTCCGAAACATTTCCGGTTTTTCTTCCAGAAAATTCCCAGAAGTTTCTAGAATGATTCTGGCACCCTCCAAGAATTATCAGGCATGTGCCGAAACCAAATTGACTTTATGGTATCCTCTGAAACAACTTTTCAGTATCACCGAAACTCATCCGGTGACCTCTTTCTTCGGAACTTTTCTGCTGTCTCCGAAAAACTTTTTCCGAAAACTTTCTCTCAGACTCCCTGTCTAGTATTCAGCAGATAGATGACCCTTAAGCGTGTGACCCTATAGGTTCGGTGAAGTATAGACATGACCTGAAACCCCTTCCGATCAATGATCAACATTGGAGCCGTGGACACCCATATTGACCCCTATACCCATACGAATGAATATTCGAGTGAACCTCCAGTTGCCGTGTGCTATTCCTGTTGCGTCGCGATATGTTACAAATACCCGAGGTGAGACATGTTGGCATCCCTGTGGATCAACACCTTGTCCACTATGCCAGTTACCTCGTTACCGGTATTGTTCTCTTTTCTCATTCCGTGTTCCGGCATCCCCGTGATCAAATCACAAAGTGTCTGGCCAGACGATGATGGATACCGTAACACCGAGAGGGCCCAGAGATATTTCTCCATCGTCGGAGGAGCAAATCCCAATCTTGAGCTATCAAGTTACTTGACATACTTTCCCATGACCCCGTAAGCCGCCGTAATAGCCATTCAGTTACGGTTGACGTTTAACAAACCCGAAAGTTCATGAATCAAGCATGAAGAAACTCAATACTCTCATGGTCTGAGGAATCATGCAAACGTTAACCATCTCTGTGTTATTAACCATTAACTTGTGACGAAAGTAACTCATAGCATAACATTAATTCGGGTCGATTCAACACAAAAGTTCTTCTAACATTGTGCCCTCAAAGTTGTTGGCATATACATGCCCATGATCAGGAAAACAGAACCATCATGTAATACTTGAGCTAGTCTTAGAGGCCAGACTAGGAATACATATTACTGTTCATTATTCCACACGTGCATATGAGTCTTTCTCCGAGCCTCGTGGTTATTGTAGACTGGAGAACCATAGCAGTTATAGCATGGAACATAAACCTAATTATGAACAGGGAGATAATCAATAACATTTATTATTGCCTCTAGGGCATATCTCCTACACCATGCGCCTAGGCTTGGGTGCATGGGCCCACAACCCCCTGTCCCTCCATTTGGCACATGTCCACCCAGCAAAATATGGACGCTTGATTTTTCTTGGATGTTTAGAGTTTGGGAAGGTTCCTGTGTCCACAAACATTAAACATGTAATTATGTCTTCTGGCTAATAATTAGTAGGTTAGTCCAAATAAAATATTAAATTGCACATTCAATTGATAAGAAATAAGCATGAAAATTTTAAAAGTTATAGTTACGTTTGAGATGTATCAACATCCCCAAACTTAATTCATGCTCGCCCTCGAGCATGTAGGGTAATAACCGAAAGATAACTTTTGAAGTTGAAATGCTACCCTAACACAGAGCATGATCATTAAGTATAATTCTCTTGTGATGAATCTAAAATAACAGGTAAACGATACAAGGCAATTGCCTATATTAATAATTCTTAGTTGTCCAATCATATAGACAAGTTCCCATGTATCTGTCAACAATCAATGTGCAAGTCAAAATTTCCAAGCCAAAATTGTCTATATTTGTGATGGCGTCTGAAAATAACATGTAGACATGCTATGGTTCTGTGTACCAACAAGGATCATAATTTTTTTGGTTGTTATTATTTGGGAGCGATATTTTATAGGAATTTTTTTGGATTCATGCGACAAATGATGCATTAGAGCATCTCTAGTAGATGGTCTATACCATCGTCGAAACGACATATAGACTAGCAAGCCTGAAAAACGCATCACAGCAGATCATCGAAGCCATCATCTACCGGTCGACGTCGTCCAAAAATTCCTCCACATCGTCTACACTTGGACATCATTGAGGCATCATCCAAACGCCAACCACTCGTTCTGAAGGTTCCCTCGTGCGACCTTTTGAAGCCGTTGGAGACCGAGGAAGTCACCGCACCTTCCCAGCGAGCCATCGTGCGCTGCTCTGCCGCCCCAAGGTAGGTCAATTTTTCCCGGAGAGAGAGAGGAGGTCGGGGATGACGTGTGGATGCCGGATCCGCCCATCGCACGTCCGTACGCTCCGGATCCGGCCGCTTGGGCGACGGCGATGATGGGAGGGGGGATGGGGGCAGGGCAACACAGTGGATGCAGAGAATGGGGGCTGGGCTGCATGGGCTCGGTGAGGATGCAGGCTGGACGGGGCGGCGCCGCACTCGGTGAGGATGGAGAAAAGGGACGGGGTAGCGCCGCGCTCGGTGGGGAAGGGGGCTAGGTGCAGTGGCGCCGCGCTCGGTGAAGAAGGGGGCTAGGGCGGCGCTATGACGGTGGTAGGAGGTGAAGTAGGGGACAACGGGGACGGAGCTTGGCAGGTAGAGGGACACCGGTGGTGGGTTGCTGTTGCTGCTGCCGGAGCGGTCGCCACGGTAGGCAGCGGCTCTCGGCACGATTGGGGGAGTGATGCAATGGCGATTAATGAATTGGGGGAGAGGGTGGATTTATGCAGGCTGTGGGGATTGGGCTGCTTTCCTGCTGTGATAGGATTGTGAGAAAAATGAGACACAGAGGGTTGTATATGATGTTTTGGTACTGATATTTCTTTGCTGGTACTGACTAGAGAAAGAATTGCTGCTAATATACGGTGATGTGATTTGTTACTGATTGCTGCTACTGGTGCTTGTGTTGATTATTTGCAGATGGAAGGGGATGAAGGTTTCATAAGCATGTTGAACTTTGGTGTCTCTTAAGTTTAAAAAAAAAAAACTTTGGTGTCTCCCAACAACAACCGTATAGTCCAGTTGGGGAGCAAGAGATGCCGCCAACTCAAGGAGCTTCCGCGTCTGTGAAACCAAATTCATGAAAGGGAAGAACTGATCTAGTGATGAGGACGACTTGTTGGTGGCAGCATGGCTACACACCAGTTTGGATGCAGTGGCAGGGACTGATCAAACATCAAATTCTTATTGGGGCGGGATTTTTGAGTTCTACAACACAACCAATATAAAGAGTCATTGTAACATATGTCCTATTGTTTACCTCCATTGATTGGTCATCTGAACAAACTGTGTTCACCAAGTAACATGGTGGAATGTGTAGAGCATGTCATCCTATTAGTTTAATCTTTTTCATTCTTTATTTTCATCGAAGCAACTCCAGAAGATAGGAACCTTTTCTACCACATTTTACTCTACATGAAGGCAATGGTCTTCTTCGATTCCACGTAGATTTGGTTCTACATGATATGTTGTTCCCTCCCAAGTCTCCATCTTTTGTCCTGTACATTCTTTTGGAAGTAACATGTGACATTAATTAGCACGGTTAATTCTACGATGATTTTGTGCAAATAAAATCTTTACATTGATGTATGGAAACCAAGTTTTCTAAGTTTGAGAAGACAACTCCAGGGAGGTCTTGGACGTGTTGGAAGCATAGTAGCAAAATATACCAGCTACAATGTACACTATTCACGGACTGAACTATGTTGACTTTTCTCTTATTACTGTAAACAATTCTGACAAATAAAGGGATAGTTGTTGCGTTGACATATTCTTTTAATGAATTGGCTACCCCTACTGTGTCTTTTTTTTTCTTGCGAGGGACATGGAGTTATAACATCCGGGTTGTAGCTCATGGTGTGAGCTTCACCGTTCTTTATTCTTCAAATAAAGAATAGATATGTGCTATACTGACGAGTTGGCTCATGGTCAGTACCTGATTTAATGCATGCTACATTATCTTTAAGAATTCAACAATGTGGTGATACCACCACTCAACGGCGCAGCGAAGCGCGTATACCGCTTCTAGTTATGGGTTATTTGGCATGGATAATTTGTCAGTGGCATGGTGTGCACTTGGCTAGTCATCGCACTCTTGGGTAGTGGACGCCACGCTGAAATGCCGAGAATAACAGAAGATTCAGCCCTCAGCTTCATCGGAGCAAGATTTCTGACGGGACAAGAATTTGGAAAGATAAACTTGGGAAGAACTTTGCATTTCAGGTGTAGCTTGGTGCTAACGAACCTACTACTGAAAGCAACGGTGAACCAAGTAGTTGAGCAACAGTAATTATTCACAACTTTGCCACCATCAAAGTAACGAAAAAATCATATGAAGATACACGTGACATTATTTTACAAGGGTTTTAACTTCACTAAGGAATATACTTGTTGGATTATTTTCTATGGAGACTAGCCATGGAAGGTTATCGAACAGAAAATGCGCCAAATTTACTCATCATCAGCAAGAAAGAAATTTTATGCCCGTCAATTCACCACACTACGTTTGCACCAGAGCTCTAATGCACTACACCTACAGAACGGAACACTAGCTCACGTCTGTTCTTTAATCGGCTACGGATAGTGTCTGCATATCCTTCTGCATAGGGGCGGATCTCGGGGGGGTGCCGTGGGTGCCATGGCACCCCCCTATGAAAACGAAAAATAGTTTATATAGTATATTTAACCTTAATTTGGGAGCGATATTTTATAGGAATATTTTTGGATTCATGCGACAAATGCTGCATTAGAGCATCTCTAGTAGATGGTCTATACCATCGTCGAAACAACATATAGACTAGCAAGCCTGAAAACCGCATCACAGCCGATCATCGAAGCCATCATCTACCGGTCGACGTCGTCCAAAAATTCCTCCACATCGTCTAAACTTGGACATCATTGAGGCATCATCCAAACGCCAACCACTTGTTCTGAATGTTCCCTCGTGCGACCTTTTGAAGCCGTTGGAGACCGAGGAAGTCACCGCACCATCCCAGCGAGCCATCGTGCGCCGCTCTGCCGCCCCAAGGTAGGTCAATTTTTCCCGGAGAGAGACAGGAGGTCGGGGATGACGTGTGGATGGCGGATCCGCCCATCGCACGTCCCTACGCTCCGTATCTGGCCGCTTGGGCGACGGCGGTGATGGGAGGGGGATGGGGGCAAGGCGACACAGTGGATGCAGAGAATGGGGGCTGGGCAGCTTGGGCTTGGTGAGGATGCGGGCTGGACGGGGCGGTGCCGCGCTCGGTGAGGATGGAGAAAAGGGATGGGGTAGCGCCGCGTTCGGTGGGGAAGGGGGCTAGGTGCAGTGGCGCCGCGCTCGGTGAAGAAGGGGGCTAGGGCGGCGCTATGACGGTGGTGGGAGGTGAAGTAGGGGACAACGGGGACGGAGCTTGGCAGGTAGAGGGACACCGGTGGTGGGTTGCTGTTGCCGCTGCCGGAGCGGTCGACACGGTAGGCAGCGGCTCTCGGCACGATTGGGGGAGAGATGCAATGGTGATCAATGAATTGGGGGAGAGGGTGGATTTATGCAGGCTGTGGGGATTGGGCTGCTTTCCTGCTGTGATAGGATTGTGAGAAAAATGAGACACAGAGGGTTGTATATGTTGTTTTGGTACTGATATTTCTTTGCTGGTACTGACTAGAGAAAGAATTGCTGCTAATATACGGTGATGTGATTTGTTACTGATTGCTGCTACTGGTGCTTGTGTTGATTATTTGCAGATGGAAGGGGATGAAGGTTTCATAAGCTTGTTGAATTTTGGTGTCGCTTAAGTTAAAAAATAAATAAAAAAATTTGGTGTCTCCCAACAACCACAACCGTATAGTCTAGTTGGGGAGCAAGAGATGCCGCCAACTCAAGGAGCTTCCGCGTCTGTGAAACCAAATTCATGAAAGGGAAGAACTGGTCTAGTGATGAGGACGACTTGTTGGTGGCAGCATGGCTACACACCAGTTTGGATGCAGTGGCAGGGACTGATCAAACATCAAATTCTTATTGGGGCGGGATTTTTGAGTTCTACAACACAACCAATATAAAGAGTCATAGTAACATATGTCCTATTGTTTAGCTCCATTGATTGGTCTTCTGAACAAACTATGTTCACCAAGTAACATGGTGGAATGTGTAGAGCATGTCATCCTATTAGTTTAATCTTTTTAAATCTTTATTTTCATCGAAGCAACTCCAGAAGATAGGAACCTTTTCTACCACATTTTACTCTACATGAAGGCAATGGTCTTCTTCGATTCCACGTAGATTTGGTTCTACATGATATGTTGTTCCCTCCCAAGTATCCATCTTTTGTCCTGTACATTCTTTTGGAAGTAACATGTGACATTAGCACGGTTAATTCTACGATGATTTTGTGCAAATGAAATCTTTAGATTGATGTATGGAAACCAAGTTTTCTAAGTTTGAGAAGACAACTCCAGGGAGGTCTTGGACGTGTTGGAAGCATAGTAGCAAAATATACCGGCTACAATGTACACTATTCATGGATTGAACTATGTTGACTTTTCTCTTATTACTGTAAACAATTCTGACAAATAAAGGGATGGTTGTTGCGTTGACATATTCTTTTAATGAATTGGCTACCCCTACTGTGTCTTTTTTTTTCTTGCGAGGGACATGGAGTTATAACTTCCGGGTTGTAGCTCATGGTGTGAGCTTCACCGTTCTTTATTCTTCAAATAAATAATAGATATGTGCTGTACTGACGAGTTGGCTCCTGGTCAGTACCTGATTTAATGCATGCTACATTATCTTTAAGAAGTCGACAATGTGGTGATACCACCATTCAACGGCGCAGCGAAGCGCGTATACCGCTTCTAGTTATGGGTTATTTGGCATGGATGATTTGTCAGTGGCATGGTGTGCACTTGGCTAGTCATCGCACTCTTGGGTAGTGGACGCCACGCTGAAATGCCGAGAATAACAGAAGATTCAGCCCTCAGCTTCATCGGAGCAAGATTTCTGACGGGACAAGAATTTGGAAAGATAAACTTGGGAAGAACTTTGCATTTCAGGTGTAGCTTGGTGCTAACGAACCTACTACTGAAAGCAACGGTGAACCAAGTAGTTGAGCAACAGTAATTATTCACAACTTTGCCACCATCAAAGTAACGAAAAAATCATATGAAGATACACGTGACATTATTTTACAAGGGTTTTAACTTCACTAAGGAATATACCTGTTGGATTATTTTCTATGGAGACTAGCCATGGAAGGTTATTGAACAGAAAATGCGCCAAATTTACTCATCATCAGCAAGAAAGAAATTTTATGCCCGTCAATTCACCACACTACGTTTGCACCAGAGCTCTAATGCACTACACCTACAGAACGGAACACTAGCTCACGTCTGTTCTTTAATCGGCTACGGATAGTGTCTGCATATCCTTCTGCATAGGGGCGGATCTCGGGGGGGTGCCGTGGGTGCCATGGCACCCCCCTATGAAAACGAAAAATAGTTTATATAGTATATTTAACCTTAATTTTTGGACTATTTGTTGGATTTACTATCTCGTTTAGGCACAATTATACTTCTTTTGCATATGTATTGATGTTTGGCACCCCCGGTAATTTGATCCTAAGTCCGCCACTGCTTCTGCATGTGTTGGGTTAAGTTCCACTCACTAATTTAATCATGATCAGGCGATAAAAGGCAAATGTGATAGATTATGCCACCAATCAGAAAAGCCAAATAAGAAAGATACACTAATGGTGCCTTGATAGATCAATGACACGACAGTTTAGATAAGCCACGAACTGAAATCTAAAAAAAAAGGTCTGGCAAGAGGACGCGTCCTCGGCACGACATGCAAAATAAGCAGAACAAATGGTCTGGTAAGAGGACGCGTCCTCGGCAAAATAAGAAAAATATGGTCTCAACTCAAGCTGCCGAAGACGTAGATGCCTAAGTGAACATCAGCTCCAGATCAGCTGCCACGGAGTGGTACTGGGCGTCCAACATGGCAAGTACGGTGACCTGAAACAGCCAGAGAAATACTCCATGACAAGTGTCATAGCATGAAGTATGAGTAAAAACAACCAACAGTTACCTCAATTGCATGATAGCATGGCAAGTATGAGGGAAAAAACAACAATCAATCTCCTCAATTTCATCATTCTCCATCAGCACAGGTGGAACCTCTGGGGTCTTCGTAGGCAGCGGAGTGTTGAGAGCAGCCGATGCCAGGCGGCGGAGCCCGTCCAGCTCGTGGGACAGGGCGTGCGCAAATCCCCATGGGGCTGGCCGTGCACGAGCTGAGACCTCCACCCCTGTAATCTTCATGCCCATGTCGAACAATTCCTTGGGAGAGAATTGAGTTCAGTCTCAGGCCCAGGCCTGAAAGATGAAAGCCATCAATGCATATGTTTTCTAGACAAACAGGGAGGCTCTCCCCGGTTCGGTTCTATATATATGAAACCCAACATACAAGGTCGAGGCAAAGCCAGTGCAGTACCAGAAACTGATTATAACAAATCTCTTCTCTATCTCTACTACTTAAAAAGAATGTAAGATTCCCATTTCACCTCTCTTCGTCCAACCTTCCTTATATACGTTTCACTCTTTCCTTCTCATTTTTGATTTTTTTTCTCCCATCTCTGACTTTTCTCCCATCCATTCTCCCTAAAATAAAATCAATTGTCTCATATTTTATTATCTTACCAAAATAAAAACATATTTTGTTTGGTAAGTCGTTAAATTCTTACCAAATAATGCTGAATAATAAAATGGCAAGTAAATCATGACGGCTGCATACAAAAAACTTGCTAAAATTTTAGCGCATCAATCTCTACTTACTTAAAAAGAACGTAATGTTCCCATTTCACCTCTCTTTCGTCTAACCTTTCTTACATACGTTCCACTCTTTCCTTCTTCTCTTTGATTTTTTCCTTCCATCTCTGATTTTTCTCCCATTCATTCTCCCTAAAATAGAATTAATTTGCTCATGTTCTATTAACTTACCAAAATAAAAACATATTTTTTTGGTAAGTCATTAAATTCTTACAAAATAACTGCTTAACAATAAAATGGCAGGTAGATCATGGCGATTGCATACATGAACTTGCTAAGATTTTAGCACATCAATATCATAATGGACGTGCAGTCATGCTAATCTACTAGAATATTTATACTCCCGTTGCAACGCATGGGCAATTGTCTAGTACTACTTACAAAAAGAGTAGCGTTCCTTTTCCTGCCAGCGGAACGCTTCGTCAACCGGTTCTCCCACCTCTCACCACGTCCCTTCAACTATTTTTTTTCGGCCAACCAGTTTTTTAGTCCCACCACACCCTTTTTTCACACCTTCCCTGTACGCTCATCAATCACCTTAATTTATTTACCTTCTGCACCAATTTCACCCTAATTTACTTACCAAACATTTATTTACACAATCATGGGCAGAATTTGATAAACATTTATTTACACACTCATAGGCAGGATTTGATACATTTATTTACACAATCATATTAGTATGTGCAGGTAAATCATGAGATAACAAACTAGAATATTTATATCCCGTTGCAACGCACGGGCATTGTCCTAGTATCTCTACTATTTAAAAAAAGAGCAGCGTTCCTTTTCCTGTCGGCAGAATGCTTCGTCAACCGGTTCTCCCCCCTCCCACCATGTCCCTTCATAGAGAGATTATCCCAGTTGTCTGTGACTTCCCGGATGTTTTTCCAGAAGAACTTCCAGGAATAACCCCTGCTAGGCGTGTCGAGTTCGTCTCGACTTGAAGCCTGGCACCACTCCTATGCGAAGCGTCCTTACAAGATGCCTCCGACCCCCTCATCGAGCTTAAGGAGGAAATTGATAAATCTTTAGGAAGGGTTTCATCCGCCCTAGTTCCTCTGCTTGGGAGGCACCTTCTCTCTTGTTAAGAAGAAGGATGGAACTAACCGTCTGGTTCAAGATTATCGTCCTATCAACCAGGCAACCATTCAGAATAAATATCCCTTCCCCGGATCAACGATTATAATGACCAACTCGCTGGATCTTCGGTGTTCTAAACTCGACTTGAGGTTGGGTTATCACAGATCTGTTTCGCGAAGAGGATATTCCCAGACTGCATTCGTTACTCTTTGGCTCATACGAGTACACCGTCATGTCATTTGGTCTGACGATGCTCCCGCTACCTTCTCCCGCTTAATGAATTATATATTCATGGACTACCTCGACAAATTCGTCGTGGTATATCTGGATGATATTCTGGTTTATTTCGAAGAACAAAGAAGAACATTCTGAGCACCTTCGACTTTTCTGGAAGACTTCGAAGCACCAATTATATGCCAAGCTCTAAATGCGAATTCTGGCTTCCTGAAGTGACCTATCTTGGACATGTGATTCCAAGGACGGTATTGCCGTCAACCCGGAGCGTGTTCAGGCTATCCTTGACTGACTCCTCCGAAGAATGCCAAGCAGTCCGAAGCTTTCTCGGTCTAGCCAGCTATTGTCGCCGATTCGTCGAGAACTTCTCCAAGATCGCCAAGCCCCTGACTAATCTGCTCCACAGGCGTTAAGTTTGAGTGGACAGACAAGTGTCAGGAAAGTTTCCACCCCTCAAGACAAGCTCACTTCTCTCCATGCTTGCTCCTCCTGATTCTCGCAAGGACTTTGTCATATATTGCGACGCCTCTCGTCAGGGATTAGGCTGCGTCCTAATGCAAAGCGGAGAGTAATTGCATATGCTTCACGTCAATTGCGTCACATGAAGAGAATTATCCAGTGCATGAATCTTGAACTTGCAGCAGTGATGTATGCATGAAGTTATGGGCATACCTTCTTTGGTAATCGGTGTGAAATTTATACCGATCACCAAAGTCTGAAATACTTATTCACTCAACCGGATCTAAAATCTCCGACAACAACGATGGTTAGAAGCTATTGCGGATTAGACTGCGGTATTTCTTATACCCGGGCAAGCTAATAATGGCCGATGCCCTGAGTCGCAAGTCATATTGCACAACCTCATGGTTAGGCAGCTCAACCTCGTCTTCACGCAGAACTGACTCAGCTGAATCTGCAATTCTTCCCCAGGGTTCTCTTAATACCTTGTGGTACACGCCAGACCTTCTGAAGGCTGTTAAAGAAGCGCAAGCCAAAGATGCTGAAATTGACTTGATAAGAAGGGCTTCACCTTGCTAAGTATCGGGATTTCTCAGTTGCTGAAGATGGTACATTATATTTCAGAGACCGCATCGTAGTACCTCCTTCGACTGATGACTGCAAAGTCATGAGGAGGCCCATGATACACCCGCTGTCTATCCATCCGGTAGTACCAAAATGTATCGAGATCTTCTCAAAGGTACTGGTGGTCTAGATGAAGCAGGATATTGCTCGTTATGTTTGCCGAGTGTGACGTTTGTCGTCGCGTGAAGCAGAACATCAAACCTGCTGGAATTCTGCAACCGCTCCCTATTCCTCTATGGAATGGATAAGTGCAAATGGACTTCATTACGCTGGTCTTCCCAATTCTCAGAAGGGTCACGATGCCATTCTTGTCGTCGTCGACCAACTCTCCAGGTTGCTCATTTCCTACCTGTTAAGGAGACTATCACCGCTAGCCAGCTAGCAGAACTCTACATTGCCAGAATTGTTTCTCTCCTGGTATTCCGAGAGATTATTTCAGACCGTGGTGTTCTTTTCACTTCCAAGTTCTGGAAAGTTTCCAAGAAGCCATGGGAACTCATATTCCTGGATTTCAGCTTACATCCCCAATCCCAAGGCCAAGTTGAGCGCGTTAATCAAGTGCTTGAAGACATGCTTCGAGCTTGTGTTTATCCTTCGGTAGAAATGGAGGAATCTCTCCCGTATGCCGAGTTCTCTTATAACAACAGCTATCAAGCCAGCTTAACAATGGCCCCATTTGAGGTTCTTTATGGTCGTAAATGTCGAACCCCTCTGAATTGGTCAGAAACTGGGAACGACCTCTTGTTGGACCGGACATCATTCAGCATGCCGAAGAACAAGTCCGAATTGTCCGGGAAAATCTCAAGGCGTCAAACCGCCAGAAGTGTATTATGATCGCAAGCGATGGGACTGACTTATCAACCAGGTGATCATGCTTATCTCCGAGTCACTCCTATGAAGGTACCCGTCGTTTTGGAATCAAGGGCAACTAGCTCCTCGCTATATTGGTCCTTTCCGTATCGTGGCTAGACTGGACATGTGGCTTATAAATTGAATTGCCGCCACAGTTCTCTCATATTCATGATGTCTTCCACGTATCGCACCTCCGTAAGTGCTTCAAGGAATCTCCGCATCGTGCAGTGGATCATGAGATGCTACAACTGCAAGATAATCTTTCATATAAGGAGCATCCGATCCGCATCCTCGACGAAGCTGACGTCGTACTCGTCAGAAGACCAAGTTCCTAAAAGTGCAATGGTCGAATCATACTGAAGATGAAGCCACTTGGGAACGCGAGGATCATCTTC